>CM053593.1:308225804-308249775 GCA_028646575.1 Pseudocheirus occidentalis
CTTCTAGGCTCTGAGGAGACAAGAATCAAGACAAGAATGGGGTGGCTCTGGCCCTGAAGGAGCTTATGTTCCTTTGTCAGGGACAACACATATATACAAAGTGATTTTGGAGGGGATGCACTATCTAACCATTGGGAGTATGGTGGAAAAAGGATCAGGAAAGGTTCATGAGCTGAGGTTTGAAGGACACTTGGATTCTAAGGGGCTGAGGGAAAGAAAGAATGCGTTTTAGAAACAGGTAAGAACTGGGCTAAGGATCAGGTAGGAGATGGAGCCTTTCGTGTGAGGAATAGCATGGATGGAATAGAGTGTTTGGAATGAGACTAATGGGCGATAAGCCTGGAAAGTTAGGGTAGAGTAGGTCACAGTCAGATGGTCTATAAGGTTTCTTTCAATTCTAAAGAAGAAATGATCTGTCAGAGAACCATAGATCCCCCTCCCCCAGCAAATAGAGATCTTAATATTGTGATTTAGTAGATTTATCCTAGAGAATTGCCTGAGGTATGCAAAGGTAAGGATCTGCCCAAGGGCACATATCAAGAGGTAAAATCAGAATTTGAACTCAAGTTTTTCGTCTCCAGGCCCAACACTCCATCCACTGAGATGTCTTTTTAGTTTTAAGTTCTATAATTTTTTTTTTTTTGCTTTTTGGAGGGCAGTTGGGGTTAAATGACTTGCCCAAAGTAACACAACTAGTTAGTGTGTCAAGTGTATGAGGGCAGATTTGAACTCAGGTCCTCCTGACTCCAGGGCTGGTGCCCTACTCGTTGTACCACCTAGCCGCCCCCATAGAATTTTTTTAGATTAAATTAATTTTTTGTTGCATTTTAAATTCTAAACTCTTTCTCTCATTCCCTCCCCAATAGAGAAGGCCACCATTTGATAGAGATATATTTATAGTTATGTCTCTATCTGTATGTTTCTAAAGACATAAGCTTATTTCTGTTTATCAGTTCTTTCTCTGGAGGTGGATAGCATCTTCCTTCATGGGTCCTTTGTAGTTTATTTGAATATTTATAGTATTCAAAATAACTTAGTCATTCACACTCATTCTCTGAACAATATTGCTGTTACTATATACAACACTCTCTTGGTTCTGCTCATTTTACTCATTTCCTGCAAATCTTTCCACGTTTTTCTAAAAATCAATCTGCTCATCATTTTTTACAGCACAATAGTATTCCATCACATAAAATTTCTTACAGCACTCTACATGGACCTTACCTTTGCCTTTATCACATTCTACCATGTACCATACTTATTTATGTATATGTATTATTAGGGTTGCCCCTAGGGTTACAGACTTGGAGAAGAAAAGAGAAGGGGTAGGACACACTTCGTTTTTGAAGAGGACCAGTGACATCGTGGGGTAATGTCTTGACTTGCCTGTGAATTGGATTTAAGTGAGGCAGAATTGCACAAAGTTATCAGCCTCACTCTCTCTTCCAGAGTGTACCAGAACAAAAGTCAAGGTAACTGGAGATGGCCTGCGATGATGGTAGATGACACTGGCATCTTTAATGTCTGCCAAAGCTCTAAGCACTTTACAATACTTGCTTTAGCCACCTTCATGACTGTTGGAACAAATTGTTCTCATCCACCCATTCCATGGGCAGAAGTCTTCACATCATTGGGGTAGATATCCCCTAACTCATCAATGGGTTTGAGGCCTGTATATTACCCTCAATTTAATTTAGCCTGAATGCCAGGATGGTTTTACCAGGGTGTGGCCAGTGTACAAGCTACAGCTTCTTGGAACCACAGGTGAGAATTGAATGCCAGGTGGACACCAAAGGTGGATGAACAGCCCTGAAATGGGCTTGGCAAGCACTCACATGAGAGGGTTTAGTCCTCTCTGAACACCCTATAATTCTACTTTCAGGTGACTTGTGACAGCTAAATGAGACATAAATCTATGAGAACTTAAGGGATTTGATGAAAATGTAGGGTGAGTGAAGGGAGGTTAAATGCAGAACAGTTTTTAGAGCTTTTTGCCAAATCCATGTTTATTGGAATTTTGAACTATCCCTCCTAGTTCAAGACCATTGATTGGCTTATTTTAGATATGTTCAGCTGTCTCCATAACCCATATGGTATATCCTGTACAAGTAACATTTGTTTGGTTATATAGATGATTCAAAATGATTTTGTTTTATTCTGCATATTTTAGTTTTAGCTCGTGTGTGTGTGTGTGTGTGTGTATGTGTGTGTGTGTATATGATGAGTAGAGTCCTACAAAACCAGTTCATTTGAAGGAACTGGGCATATTTAATCTGGAGAAGATTTTGATTGCATGTGATTGCCAAGCTATGTAAAAAATATATTTATTAAATGCCTACAATAAAAAAATCAAAAGGTAGTCTCTCCCGTCAAGAAGTTTACAGTGTAAGGGGGGAGACAATTTGCAAACAACTGTGCCCAAAAAAGATATATGTGGGATAAATTGGGAAGATAAGAACTAACATTAAGGGGGATCAGGAAAGGCTTCTCACAGAAAGTGAGATTTTTATTGGGTTCTTTAAGAAGCCGGGGAAGCCAGGAGGTAGAGATGAGGAGAGAGATATTCAGAAGCCCAGAGCCAGTGAAAACCCCCAGAGTGGGGGAGACGGAGTGTCATGTGTGAGAAATAGCAAGGAGGTCAGTTTAAGAAGTACCTGGAAAAGTAGAAAGGGGCCAGGTTATGAAGGGTTCTAAAAGCCCAAAAGAGGATTCTATATTTGATACTTGAGTTACAGCAAATACTGTGCTTTCACATAATATATTCATTTAACAGTTAATTGGAGGATAGACCGGAATGGGGAGGGATTTGAGGTAGGGAGACTGACCAGAAGGCATTGTAGAGTCTAGGTGTGAGGGGATTAGGGCCTGCATCAGGGTGCTTGGTGGTGTTAGAGGAGAGATCCTGGGGATTTCAGCTGGCACCTGAAACTGAGAATTATGAGTAAAATTTAACAGTAGCATCTTTAGGCCCGTTTCTTGAAAGTTGGGTAAAAGAGGAAAAAGGGGAAGGAAGTTAGTTCTTCCCCTTCTTTTTAGTTCAGTTCATGGCACCTGGGCTTGGGTGAACTGGAAACTTTACACTTTTGATGCAGTAGAAAAATATGTGAGTCAGAAAGGGATTTAGCAAGAGAGTGACCAGTTTAGTCTTGCAAGTTTTAAAGATTAAGCTCCTTTCACTTATTGGGTAGGGGATGCTATGGCCTCTAAGTTAGGCAATCTGGATATACTCCTAAGGCCCCTCGGGGTGCCTTTATGTTAGGCAATCTGGGCATGCTCAAACAGGCCCTGGACATAGTTTATTAATCCCACACACTGCCTAGTCTAGGGCTGGGGAATCTGCGGCCTCAAGGACACATATGGCCCTCTAGGTCCTCAAGTGCGGCCTTTGAATCCAAACTTCACAAAACAAACCCCTTTAATAAAAGGATTTGTTTGTAAAACTTGAACTTAGTTGAAAGGCCCAACCCAAGGACCTAGAAGGCCACATGTGGATCCAGTATTCCCTAGTCCATGAAAAGTGATTAAAATATCTTCTGCATGAACAAAGTTGGAGTCAGAAAGGCCTGAGTTCAAGTCTTATCTCTGGAACATATTGGCTGCATGACCATGACTGAATCACTTCATTTCTCAGTGTGTTAGTCAACTGTCTAAGATGATCAGTCTCAGAAGAGCTTCTGATCTGTATGATTGAAGTAGTTTCTACATGGAGTGTTCTCTAAATAGATGAAGTCACAGGTTTGAACAAAAATAAAACAGAACAAAAAACCCCTGCTTTCTTTTTAAAAGAAAAATATTAACTCTAATTTCATTTCCTACTACTTAAGCTTTAGTTTCCCTGATACATTATATTTCTCTGGGATTATAAAACAACTTTTCTAATTTTATCCATAAGCAGGCTGCCTATAAGAACATTCATGCTGTTTTCCTGCAGCCTTGTTTGGCCAGTTGCCAGTCTGCTTCTCTGAACTGTATGCTCTTTAAAAATTAAGACTTGGAGTCCACCTAATAATCAGGCTGATTTTATTTTGAACTGTTTGTAATGAAATATAAAACCTTTGGGTATGTATAACTTTAAGGAGAGTCTCAATCTTTCCTTACCAGTGTGAATCTTGCCCTCTTGTTATGAGTATGACCAGTTAGATCTCTTGCATATTCACAATAGAACAGTGTTCACCCTATTTTTTAACAAAAGGATTATTATTTTCTTAATTCCTTGGGACTTAAATTATACCACTGAATTATTTGATTATCTCTGTTCTTGAAAGAAAATACTTCAGGTGGAGGAAGGACTGGTAACCTTGGAAGAACTGTAACTAATGCAGGGTAAAAGGGTCTTTGCCTCATGGTGCTGGCAACTTGGAGGGGCATTTTCTCTCTGAGTTGACTTCCATTTGTCTCACCTCAATGGCTCATGCTCTTATATGGCACAGATGCCCACAGGCTGCTTCCTCAAGGCTTCTGCCACTGAGGGCTCTGCAATACTGTTTCACTCCTTTCCCCTTCACTCTTCATCTTCCCTTTCTGCCCTCCACACCCCACACTCCCCACACTCCCCACAATCAAACTATTTTTACTCCAGGTAAAAAATTTTCTGGTCACATCTCTGACTATAATATATGGTTATGTCTCTATCTGGCACTGAGGTGGGATTCTAGGCTTTCTTACCAGTGTGATGGGCAAGATAATGTCCTACTCATGTAGATAAATTTTAATAGGGTAAGAAGTACTCCACTGCTTGCTATAAAAGTTGTGTTTGTACGTTGTTCTTGAAGAGGACCAGATTCAAAGTAGAAGGAGTAGGAGAAGCAGAAATAGCTTTGCTTAGGCACCAGCTTTGGTTCTTAATCTATAGTTTCTAAATCTTTCTCATTAAAATGTGAGAGAAACTAGTCATTAAGAGTCTTCCATGTGTGGAGTGGTGTTATCAGTCGAATCTGCAATTCGTTTTTGCTTTATGACTGTTAAGAAATGAACATATTTACACTTCACCTCATGAGAGGCAGAATGGGATAGTGGATAGAATTGTCCTTCAAGCTTGGAAGACCTGATTCCAGTTCTACTTCTCACGTACTGGTTATGTGACCTTGGACAATTCTCTCAACCTCTCAGTGATCCAGGCAAATCTCTAAGATTATAAATTTTAGGATATGTGTCAACTTACAATGACAGAAGGAGCTACTTTTCCAGGGAAGTTCCCTGTTTCAGCGAAATCACAGGTCCAGTACCTATCTCTAACTTCAACCTCACTGTTAATTTGCTTTTTTGCTGAATCTATGTTAGTAATATTATTTCTATTTGTGACAATTATGATGACGGTGTTTCCCAAGATAATCTTAAGGGGCTACTTCATTCAATTCAATTAAAAAAAAAGATAATTTTTTAGACACTTACTATGTGGAAGACATTGTAGGGGGGAAAGATAATGAAGAAGACACAGTACCAACCTTTAAGGAGCTTAACAATCTAGCAAAAGAGATAAATCAAGCATATTCTATTCTCATTTATATTATTCAGATGATGGAGGAAGAAGGTAAGGAAGGGAAGGGGAAAGGAAAAATTATGGACCTACTATGTTCAAGGCATTGTACTAGGGAAGAATGGTAGAAGTTCATTTCATTTCAGAAAAGTATTATCCAGGCTTCTTTGGGTATTCCCATTTCTCCATACATGGAGATGTCTTTGAGGGACCTTTGAAGCATGCCCAGTGTGCCCAACATGGAACCTACTGTGACCCCTACCGCTTAGTTGATGGTAGCTTCCTTTGATTAGCTACCTGTATCTTCAAAACTGGTGGTAGCGAGTCAGTCTTGCTCCTTTTCAAGCTGCTCTTTACTGTTTCCTTTTTCTGCTTGCACTTTTATCAATATCTTTCATATGCTGCAAGCAGAGGATAAAGTGAATTGGTGGGAGTGGAAGGACTTTCCTTCACCTGCTCCCTCCCTTTTAACTGGGGTCCTACAAGCGAACCTGGAGGTTATTTGTTTCTGTTCTATATTGTTTGTTTTCCTAAGTTTCAGGTGTCAGAGGTGATCTTCACAGGACCAGGAGTTCAAGTCATGGTGACCTTGGAGCTGGGACTGCAGGTGGAGTGGTGGAGTCAGCCAATCCTGTATGGAAGCTCTAAAAAGTCAGAGTATCTGGGCCTTGAACCGAAGAGGGGGTTGGGAGTTGGAATGGGCACTGTGCTTTATGGGAACCAATCTAAACTATGAACTTAATTCCTTGCCCCCTCAAGAGACTGAAGGTGGTGTAGGGATGGAGGAGGAGGATTATGCTTCTTATATGTTGGTGGAGTAAGTTTCTATATTTGGTTGTTTTTTTTTTTGAGGGGGAAGGCAGGGCAATTGGGGTTAAGTGACTTGCCCAAGGTCACACAGCTAGTTAAGTGTCTGATGCCAGATTTGAACTCAGGTCCTCCTGATTCATGGTGCCACTTAGCCAACCCATACATTTGTGATTAAAGGTTTTAAAATGAGGATTTCTATGTAAAAGCTAATCTGACTGGTAAATGACTAACAGAACTGGGGTGCAAGTGATCTACACCCCTCTTACATTTGAGAGCGTGCCATCAGTGGGGGCTGGAGCCATTGGCAGAGAGTTTAATACCAACACCCACTTTCAGTCTCCTCAAGGGGATGGGGATGGGGAGGAGGATAGGAATCTAACCTACTTAGCCTTCAGGCAAGGTGGACCAAGGTGGCCTACATTATATGGCTACAGGAAAAGTTTGGAAAAGATCAGAGAATGTTAAGTAGTTCTATGGAACATGGTATAGGTAAAGGGAAGTAGAGGGTAAACAAAAGAAAGATAAAGAAGAATCAGATTTTAGAAGGTGTTGGTCAGTATTTAATTCAGCAGGAAATCCAAATTTTTTGAAGGTTTTTGAGAAGATTATTATAATTTTGAGTTACAGATGTGAAAGATTGTTTTGGTAGCAGAATATCATATGCATTAAGGTTGGAGAAGCTGAGGACTGGAGGTATGCAGACCATTTAGGAAAATGCTCAGTTGTTCCAATCCAGCCACAAGGAGGTCCTGAACCAGCATAGTGGGGCTGGGCACGGCTTGTCTAACAAATGGCACTCTCATCCTTGCTGCCAAATTCCGACTAAGATGAACTGAAGTTCATCCCACTGTGCCCATGTCACAGTATAGGCTTCCAGGAGTCAGGTGTGGAGCATTTATCGTGTGCCCACTACATGTCAGACATGTAGAGAGAAGGGTGGGATGCAAAGAATAAAAAATGAAGTAGTCGCCCTTGCATTTCATCCTCTCCTTTCTTGCCATCCTGCTCCAAGGGAAGGGAGGGATGTTTGGGGGTAAGGGAAGTAGGTTGGGAGGGAGATTTAGCTCCAATTTGATAGACCTCATGGCATGGTTTCTGACTCATCTCTGTGCAAATCACACATTCAATTCAATAAATAAAGAAACTGCTATCAATAAATGAATTAAGAAGTGCTTTATAAGAGCCTATTATAGGCCAGGCACTGTTCTAAGCACTGAGTACTCAAAGACCCTGCCCTCAAGACGCTTACATTCTACAAAGATAGGTGCTGAGAATACAAAAATAGATACAGCAAATAAAGTGAAGTCAACATTCACTAAGCATTTATTACGTGCCAAACACTGGTGCTCAGTCATGAGAGCATACATACAAACAAACAAACAAATGAACAAAAACCAGTCCCTGACTTAAAGGAATTGTCATTCCAACAGGAGAAGACAATACATAAAACGGACCTGGGAAACCATGGGGCACAGGCATCTATGATGGGGGAACACATGCATGTAAAAGCTATGACACAACAGGAAGGAGGAATGCAAAGCTAGGGTCCAGTCAAAGAGTTTCAAGAAATTTGAAGTGGAAGAGACCACTTTTACCTGGAGCAGGGATGGCAGTAGAGAAAGGAAAGGAGAACAGAGCCCAGGAAGGACTTCTTGGGGGTGATGAGTCTGAAGAAAAGGAGGAGCTCTGACACAAGGATGACAGAATCATAGACTCTGAGATTTGAAAGAAAATCCAATCATTGAACACTTATTATCCAGTCTGGTTAAAAACCTCTAGTGAGAGGGAACCTATTATACTGAAGGCAGTAAATTGCCTTCATTCTGCATTTTTTTGGATAGCTTGACTTTAAGACCTAAACCTGCTTCTTGATAACTTTTAACTTCACTCATTTCTTCTTCTTCTTCCTCCTCTTCTTCCTCCTTCTGGCAGTTGGGGGTTAAGTGACTTGTCTAGGGTCACACGTCTAGTCTAGTCTGGATTTGAACTCAGGTCCTCCTGACTCTAGGCTGGTGCTCGATCAACTCTTCTACCTAACTGCCCCTAATTCTGTTCTTTGTGGACGAGATAAAAAAAATCTAACTTTTTCATATGACAGCCCTTCAGATACTGGAAATTAGCTATCACATCTCTGCTTATAATCATCCTTGGTTCCTTCAGATGATCTAGCTTCAGAGCATCATCTTGAGGCCCTTCATTATTCTTATATTCAAATACCTTATCGAGATTTGATAAGATAAAAAAGATTGATACCTTATCAAAATCCTTTCTTAGAATAACTGAATCCAGTGCTTCAGTGTGGTCTGCTCAGGGCAGGCACATACTTTGCCTTCTTCAGTGATGTCTAAGGCCATGTTAAATTTTGTTTTTGATTTTCATTTTACATTGCTGACATTGTAGACCACGAGTATCCTTCTTGGACAAGCTGGTATTGTTGTCATGATTCTTCCAGTAAAGATGATATTTTGAAGCTAAGGGCAAGAGTTTGCATTTATCCCTATCAGTTTTATCTTATCTCTTTCTATCCAGTGTTCTCTCCTATAGAGATCTTTTTTAGAACTTGGCTGTCATGCAAAGTCTTAGCTACCCCCATGTGCTTTGCTGTGTCTGTAAGATAAGCTGGAATGTCTTTTTCTAAGTCTTTGGTAAAAATGTTTAAAAACACAGGCTACGGACAAATTCTTAGAGATGGAGAAGGGTAGAGGGGATGGGAGGGATGGTGGATGATATGAACAAATGCTTAGAGCTGTGCCAGAGAAGGTCAAGCAAGAAGAGAAGATAGAGAATAGTCCAGATTGTACGGAACAAAGGGAGCAGAATAAGTCTGAACAGGAAGGTGGGAGCTAGATTATAGTGGACCTTGAATTTCAGGTTAAAGAGTTTATGCTTCATTTGCTAGACAGTTAAGGTTTTCAGAAATCTACTCTTAGGAACAGGAGTGACAAAATCAGAGTAGCTCATTAGGAAGATTTGTTTCGGTAACAGTAGAATGTAAGTTCTTTGAGAGCAGGAAATGTCTCTTTTTTGTATTTGTGTCCCAAGCATCCAACATGGTGTCTGGCATGTAGTAGGCACTAAATAAATGTTTATTGATTGTTAATTAAAGGGATAAACAAGATAGAGGGAGACACCTAATATAGCAAAAATCTATTGGGAAGATCTTTGCATAAACATTCTATAAAAATAGGGTAGTTTGTTATTGTAAAGAACCCAACTGACATTTTATTTACATTTTATAACATTTAAAAAATCCTGTCTATTAATAGCAATTATTTCACTGCTTTTTGGTGGTATGTGTTTTTTTTCCCTATTGAATGACATAGTAGAAATCATTCTGTATTTGATCATAGCTGTATTTTGGATTGCTCTCAGAATCGACGCCTGCCCTGCAGAAGATCTTGAGAGCTGGAGAGTGAAACTAACTTGAAACCAAATTCCAAACTGAAACTCATCTGTCTTTTCTCCTTAGCTTCTTGACAGAAGGAAAACTTGAGTAAGCAGAAAAGACGGTGAAAATTAAGATGGACCGATACCTTAGAGAATGATCTTAGTTAAGATAATGAAAGGCAGTGAAACTGCTGAAGGTATTTATGGTTTAAAAAAACCCAACATTTTGGTGTTTGTTTATCTGGACGACATCTGCCCAACTGGAACTGTAATAGCAGATGACAATTAAGAATACTTCACATTTAGTTCATTACAAATAAATGACACATTGTGAAGGAGATGCTTAGGGCTACCAGATACCCTCAGATACAATCACTTCTGCCTTTGTACAAGACCCCCCTATTTATAAAGCAAATTGAATTAAAGTATTAGTTGGTAGGCCTTGATATGAATTACATATAGAAAGCATTTTCCCTTGGACTTTAAAATAATAAACACAGCTTAACAGAACTGAAAGCTGGGCAGGAATTCCCTTAAGATTTGAAATAAAACCTCAAACCACAATAGAAAGAAAACAGGCCTTAAGACAAAGAGTGTGCGTGCCTACTGCATACTATAGAGCTTTTATTCACATCCACATCAATGCCAGTTCTGGCCTATTAAAAGATGACTGGTTTGCATATACACTCTCCACCAATAAATCAAGGGACCGGAGGGATCATCCAGTTCAGTCTCCTCATTTGACATGAGCTGACAGTTCCTAGTGTTTAAGGGGATGCTGCTGCCTAATGGCCTCCTGGCAAACAGACATTCCAGAATATATTTTTCCTATGGGAAAAATGTTATAATTTGTGGCCAGGTATAGGTGCAGCTAGGTGGTGCAGTGGATAGAGCGCTGGGCCTGGAGTCAGGAAGACTCATCTTCCAGAGTTCAAATCTGACCTCAGGCACTTATTGGCTTTGTGACCTTGGGCAAGTCACTTAACCCTGTTTGCTTCAGTTTCCTCATCTGAAAATGAGCTGGAGAAGGAAATGGCAAAGCATTCCAGTATCTCTACCAAGGAAATCCCCAATGGGGTCATGGAGAGTTGGACACTTCTGAAAAAAATGAGTTAACAGTAACAAATAGGTAAGACAGGGTAGCTAGATGGATAGAATGGTGGATAGAATGCAGGGCTTGGAGTAAGGAAGGCCTGAGTTCAAATCTGGCCTCAGACCTTTATTACCTATGTGACTCTGGGCAAGTCACTTAACCCTGCTTACCTCAGTTTCCTCATCTATAAAATGAGCTGGAGAAGGAAATGGCAAACCACTCTGCTATCTTTGCCAAGAAAATCCAAAATGGAGCCATGAAGATTTAGACGTGACTGAAATGACTGAACAACAAAAAAATAGATAAGATAATAATAATAATTATTATTATATAATTTATCTGGAGTTTTAAGATTATCAAATAAATTTCCCCATAACAAGCCTTGGAGGTTTAATAGGCCAAGAATTATCACATCCATTTTATGCTTTTGCTTTTTTTGGGGGGGGGAGGGCAGTTGGGGTTAAGTGACTTGCCCAAGGTCACATGGCTAGTTTTTGTGTTGAGTGTCTGAGGCTGGATTTGAACTCAGGTCCTCCTGACTCCAGGACCAGTGCTCTATTCACTGCACCACCTAGCCACCCTCATATCCATTTTATGGATGAAGAAACTGGCACTAAGTGATTTATCTAGGGTTTCGTAGCAACTAAGAGTTGGAGCTAGCATTCAAACCCGGGCTTCTCAACCCTAAATCTAGCTCTATTTTCATTGTACCATGCTGTTATTAATACAATTATTATTGTGCTTCCGGTGCATTAGGGCAAGTCACATAGTTTAGCTGCACAACAATGATAAAACAATAACAACAATAATAATGCGACTCTTCCGTGTTAGCCTTGGGACCTAGCTATGCTTATACTATTACTTTGATGGGAAAATAATATCTAATATCCAAACAGTTGATTTAGAAATAAACTTTTGAGACATAAACCTCTTGTAAGTTGAGGATTGTATATACACTGCATTTTTTTTTTATTAGCTTTGACGGCAATCTGTGTTGGTGCATGTTGGGCTTCTATTGTCTTAGATAAAGACCAGAAGCCTGTAGGTTTTAAGATCTAATAATAACATATTTCTATAGTGTTTTAAGGTTTTCAAAGCTCTTTCTTTATAGTAGTCTTGAGAAGTACTTGGTGAAAGTATTATTTTCATTGTCAATTTACAGATGTGTGGTTTAGATGGATAAGGTGGCTTGGTCAATGTCACACAGTTACCAGGAGTTTGAGTCAAGGTCTCAAGCCTGAGGGACTCTTTCCGCCGTATCACATTGCTACTTTAAGATCTTCAAAGGACAGAACACTAGCTCTAGATTAGGGTGCTGTGTCTCAGACTAATAAGGACAATTAGAAGGGGAGAGAGCTGTATTGGTAAAAGGGGATGAGCTTAAGGCTGATAGAGAGAGACCTCATGGAATACTTGAAAGATCAACGAATCTGGGGTCAGGAGACTGGGTTTCAATCCTGGCTCTGACGCTATCAAATTTGTGACCCCTGGTCAAACCACTTAAACTTTCTGAGCTTCAATGACCTCATCTGTAAAATGGGGACAATAATACTGGAACTTATTACTTCAGAGCCTTCCTGTGAACAAAGTGCTTAGTAAACCTTAAAATCTTATAGAAAAGTGAGTGGTTTATTAACAGCAAAACATTGAATGACTCTTTGAATGGACTATTTGTACATTCATCTCAAAGGGCAAAGTTAGGCTGAGTCTATATTATACTGAAATGACTAGTTGAAGACTGAAAAATCCGGTAGCCCAGTGGTTGCTTTGCCTACATGGTGGCTGAATAACTCCACCCCCCCTTTTTCTTCCCCCCACTGAATTGATCCATTGTTTCCTGGGCCTGGCTTTTGAGCATGCGCGGTAAGTAGTACAAGCCACCAGTTTATGGCAACATCTAGGACTGTATTGATTACAACACTCCACAGGACTGTGAAAAGGGCAGCCCTCTGGCATTGAAACCAAAGTAAATATGGTGGGCCTGATGCTTTGGTGAATGAACAGAAAAAACACTGACTCAGGTGGGAGATGATTTAACCATGAAGTTAGAATTTCACTCATAGATCAAGAATTGGAAGGGACCTAGAGGTCACCCTCATTTGACAGATGAAGAAACCTAGGACCGGAGAAGTTAGATGACTCATCCAAGGTCACCTGAGTGGTAAGTAGCAGAGTCAGGATTTACACTCAGGTCCTGCAGGTTCAGCATTTTCTCTTTTCTCACATTGCCTCATTATTCATGTGTTTCTTTGTCCAAAACATAGACTGTTTCCCGAGGGTCTTGGGAAGGTTTATTCATTTTCCAGAAATGAATAAGACTATTATTACATTATTGAGATATTTCTTTTCATTCTTATTTTGCCTTAAAAACATCTGCTCACAGAGGAGAGGTAGATGTCAATAACAGATTGCTTCCATGCTAGTTTGTAAGGGATGGGAAAAAATTATTTTTGATTATTTGAATATGGACATTCTGATTGAGAAGATACTCAGAGGCAAATAACACACATACACAATGCTCTTTTTGCTTATCTGCCTCAGGAAGTCTCACCTTTAAGCTCCCTGCCACAGAGAGTCTGAAATAGGTCACCTAACTCTGGTACAGCTTTATCTCATAGTGGCCCCAGAGCAATCCTCTGCTCAGAAACCCTCACACACAGTCTCCTTATCAACACAAACTCAAGCATTTGTCCCCTTAATCTCCCTCACATGTGAAAAGGAACCCACTGGGCAGCCAAAAGAACTGTGTGTGTCCTGACCAAGAGATTATGAAAACTGGGAACCACTTTTCACAGTCCTGATTTAAACTGGGCAAAGGGCAGGAATAATTAAAGAAAATACACACCCCATTTGAGACTGGTCTTGGATCCCTCCACCCAGCCCATAAACTGCAGGAACGTCGGTGTTACTCAGAGTTACTCACCAGGGCTCTCCTGTTTGGATTGCACAGCTATTCTGAATTCTCAAAACAAGGCCTTGCCCTGTTAAAGGGAGCCACAGACCAGCTTGCTCATGAATAGTTGAACGGGTAAGGTTGGAAGCTAGAAGAAAGCTCAGGGCTAAAGCTGGGCTTGGTGTTCACACCACAGACATAGATGCAGTATTTCCACAGCCTTGTTAACAGATGTAAACACCAGGAGGAGAATGAATAGCTTTTGATAAAGTTTTAACTAGAGATAGGCTAGGAAGGCAATTGCCAAGGGTATGATACACAAGATGAAGAGACATTTAAAAAATATGGCTTAAAAATTAATGCACCAGGGAGCTAGGTGGTGCAGTGAATATAACACCAGCCCTGGAGTCAGGAGGATGAGTTCAGATCCAGCCTCAGACACTTAACACTTACTAGCCAGGTGACCTTGGGCAAGTCACTTAACCCCAATTGCCCTGCCCTTCCCCCTCCAAAAAGCAAAAAACCCCAAAAATTGCACATATGAAATTTCAAACGCATGTGTGAAATTCCAAGAAAATTTCCCTTCTCTGCAACTCAGAGTTATTTATTTCATGAGAAGTCAAATCTTATATTTCACACCTCCCAGTGGGCCATGAGACACAGGGAGCACAATTTTCAGATCTTACCTAGGGCTGTCTTGACTATGCCTTTGCCTTTTGATCATCAATCTGTATTATATAACTGGATATTCAGGAGTCTGAGACCAGCATTGGTCTCAGGTACAACTGTGAAATCAAAGAAAAAACATTGTTTCAGAATCAAAAGGGGGGTTTCTTAGGCGACTCAGTTGATGGAGTACTGGACCTGGAGCCAGGAAGACCTGAGTTCAAACCTGGCCTCAGATACTTACTAGCTGTGTGACCCTGGACAAGTCACTCAGTCCTGTTTTTGCCTCAGTCCCTGCATCTATAAGATGAGCTGGAGAAGAAAATGGCAAACCATTCCAGGATCTTTGCCAAGAAAACCCCAAATGGGGTCATGAAGATTTGGACGTGACTGAAAACAATTCTTAACCAAAAGACGGTGGTGGTGGTGCTGGTGGTGGTGGTGCTGGTGGTTCTGGTGGTGGTTCTGGTGTAGACACTAGCTACGTGGCTTGGAACATAGTTTTTTATCTGAAAAAATAAGGGGATCAAACTGGATCAGGGATTCTTAACCTGGGGCCTGTGAACTTGTGTTTAAAAAATATTTTGAAAGCTTTATTTCAATATAATCAATTCTCTTTGTAGATTAATGCATTTTTATTGTAGGTATTTAAAAACATTATTTTGAGAAAGAAGCCATGGGCTTCATTAGCCTGACCACCAACAGGGTCCATTGCACAAAAGACTATAAAGGAGTTCCTAACTATATGATCTCTAAAACCCCATGCAGCTCTAAATTCTAAGACATCATATCTAACATCTCCTTCCTGGAAATGTTGCATCTGGGTCATGTGGTATGAACACCAAGCCCAGTTTTAGTCCTGAGCCCCCTTCTAGCTTCCAACCTTGCCAGTTCAAGTATGCATGAGCAAGCTGGTCTGTGGCTCCCTCTAACAGGGCAAGGCCTTGCTCTGAGGGTTCAGAAGGGGCTGTACTCCCATCCAGCAGATCTTTGGAAAGCTAGGATAACAATCCAATTCACAGCAAAGTGAAATGTGTCATAGACATTGTTTCCTAGAGGTATTTGTCTCTGTCGGGAGGCAATACTTCCACTGAAGAGACCAGAGGGAGATTAGTGGTGGACTTTGAGGCACCACTACAGGCTGGTAGGAGAGATATTTGGGGACAAATGGGATTTTCTGATAACTTTCAAAGCATATCATATAGGCTGACACTTCCTCCATCTATGCTTTGGGTCTTAGCACAATGTAGTGAGTTTGAAAAATTGCTCATTTGTCAAAGTTACCCTTCTCTGAAAGTTTTCTTTTCTAATACTCTGAGGCAAGTGTGGATTTTAGTAAGCAGTACCCTAAAGTGGAAAGAATCCTGGCATTTGCTGTGTGTGACCTTGGGTTAGTTACTTAACCACTTTGGGCTTCATTTTTTCACCTATAAAATGAGAGGGTTGGGTTGTACTAGATGAGACTGGAGGGTTCTTTGGCTGTAAATCTATGATTCTACGGCCCCAGAGAATTTTGATCTTTCAAGTGGCTATAGATCCAATAGTGAAATTTGGTGGTAAAGTATTGTAAAATGGTCTTAAAGGACTCAGATACAAGATCTGGAAATTCTGGCTTCGATAGACTCGAGGCCAGAAGCAACTGAAAATGTCCAGATCAAAGGTTGGAATTCAGTTAATTCAGTATTTACTCTGAGTTCTTTTTCGCAGTATCTAGGTAATGGAATATCCAGGTTGCCATGGTGGGCTTCTTGGTTGCCTTTGGGCTTGGATTGCAAAAGCTCATAGCTGAAAGGAAATTCAGAGGACATTTGCTCTAACACATACTAAAAAAAAGTCTTCTACCACGTCTCCCACAAGCCCCGCCTCTTTCATGCAGACTTCCAGTGAGGGGGAATTCCTTTCTTTGTGAGGCAGTCAAAACCACTTTGGAAAGCTATGGTTGTAAGAAAGGTTTTCCTACCATCAAGTCTAAATTTACTTCTTTGCAAGTTTTACCCAATGATGCTCATTTTGCCACCTAAAGTCAAGCTGGAAAATGATCTTTCTCTCTTTCCCACGGTAATCCTTTAACTTGCTGGGAGTCTTTTTTAGACTAAACATTCCCATCAAGCCCATCTCTTTGTGAATTTCACATGACAAGAACTTTATTGTCTCATCCTGATTATGTGGGGGGCAGGGCAGGGCGAAGTAGGGCAGCTCGGCGGCCCAGGAGATAGAGTGCCAAGCCTGGAGTCAGGAAGACTCGTCTTCCCGAGTTCAAATCTGGCCTCAGACACTTACTAGTTACCCCACTCAGACCCTGGGCAAGTCACTTAACCCTCTTTGCTTCAGTTTCCTCATCTGTAAAATGAGCTGGAGAAGGAAAATGGCCAACCGCGCCAGTATCTTTGCCAAGAAAAATGGGATCTGAACTCATGACTCATACAACTGAACAATAATAAGGGTGAAGTAGACAGAAAGTAGGCCTCAGATCCAGAAAGGTTTAAGTCTCATCTCTGATACACAGCTATGTGACTGACGAAGCCTCTCATTGCTTTAGGGAACTCTCTAAGACCTCTAAGTAAGAGAAGATAGCGGTGGAGGGAGATGCCTTACCTGGGAATTCCCTATACTGACACAATCAGAGGTACAATCCCTGTCCCTATTGTCCTGATTATCTTGCTCTAGATTCTTACCACCTTACCAATATCCTTTTGAAAATGTGGCTTTCAGAATTGAGCGCAATACTCCAGTGTGGCCTGGCCAGGATAAAGTACAGTGGGACTATTTCCTACCTTACTACAGCCTCTCTTCATTTATCCTAAGATTTCACTGGCTTTCTTGGCTACCATATTCACAGTTAACTCACTGAGCTCACATTACACTAAAATCCTCCAGATCTTTTTCAGATGAACTACAATCAGATCGTGCCTCCTCCATCTTGTACCTGTGAGGTTATTTTTGAACTTGAGTGCGGCACGTACATTTATCCCCTAAAATTTAGATGATTAAAGCTAGGTCAGTGTTCTAGAAGAAAATTGAAAGGCTTTGGAAGGGACCAATCATTGGATTTTGGAGCCAAATCTGACTTTGGAATTCCTGTTGGTGATTTTAGGCGTAAAGATTAATTGATGTCTTGTTGGGGAAGGGGGGAATCTGTTACTACCACTGATAACTGCAAGATCAGTTTTTGTTAGATTCCTCACTCCCCTACCTCCTTGTAGGGAAGGAGTCCAGCATGTGTTGGTAATGGGCAATTAACAGTCTTGAAGGACTCAAACAGAGCTGGGGATGAGGAAGAAGGGTACAGTCCAATCTTTTATCAGAGAACAAGCAAGATGTTTAAAGATACCAATCCAGGGGGCCAGATAGAAGAAGCTTTGAGACAAGCAACTAGGAAGACCTGAGTTCATATCTATCTACCAGTTGTGTAATCCTGGCCAAGTCACTTAACCCTGTTGGTTTCAGTTTTCTCATCTGTAAAATGAGCAGAAGAAAATGGCCAACCACTCCAGTATCTTTGCCAAGAAATGGGGTCACAAAGAGTCAGACATGACTGAACACATGAGATGAGTTAGTATAGAGGCAGGTGGGAACTTGTGAGATCAAGTAACATTATGCAGAGGTTCTTAACCTAGAGTTCATTAATTCTTTTAATAACTATTTCAGTGTAATTGCTTTTCTTTGTAATACAATGCATTTCACTTTATGTATTTATAAACATTATTCTGAAAAGAGGTCCAAAGACTTTACCACATTGCCAGAAGGGTCCCTTATGCAAAAAAAGGGTGAAGAACTCTTAATGTAAAGGCAGTAGTCCAAGCCATCAGCAAATCTAATGTCTTCCACCTGAGAAAGCATTCTTTTCCAGAGGTGGGCACTCATTACATCTCATCTTCACTCAGCTGTATCAGCACTGCTGTGACTTAGCCATGTTCTTTCTTGGGGTAGAAAGCTATATTGGTCCCTGGGATCTCCACTGCAGCACTTTGCTCAGGCATGAAATCCATTATAATCTGTTTTAAAGAAAAGTTGTTGAAAAGCAGAGTCTATTCCTTAGTGAGGGATAACTTGAGTGAAACAAAAGAAAATCCTACGGAAAAAAAAGGCAGCCAACATATGGCTCCTAGGCCTTGTTTGTTGAGCTCCTTCCAGCTCTGAAAGGTAAGTGGAAACAAACCCCCTTGCTTGTGAAATTGAGGATTTAAGTACCACTCAGGTCTGGTTTCAAGTCTGGCAAGGAAGCAAAAATCTTTCTCACCATTTTTCAGATGGGGACTTCCTTGTATATTTCAAATTAGCTGCGCTTAACTGAAGCCCTTAATGGTTCTGGGTCTGAAATGAATAGGGGCAATTCATTCAGACAGGGCATGCAGCCTCCTGTGCCTCCTCAGCTTAATTACAGCTGTAGAAAGGTTCATGCCTTCTCCGGGTTCACAAGGAAACCTGATTACAAAATGATGTCCTGCCTTCATTATCTCAGTATGAAGATACAACCTAGCAGCAGTTGAAAAAGAAATTTGGCTTTAGCTGTTAAACCAAAGTGAAGTGTCCCTCTTAAAGTAAATTGGTAGAAATAAGGTTACCTTCATGTCCGCCTTGCCCATGAAAACAAAACAAAATTATTCCTTTTGCCAATTGCCTGATCCTTCGATATAAAAGAAACTTGGTTGGGGTACAGTTGGTACACATGGGTTCCACCTTCCAGAATAAATATGGCAGGTGGTGTCAGATGACTAGCCAAGGTCGAGTCAAATAGAGCCGTGTAAGTCAGTGTGCTAGGCCCCTTGAGGGATTCAAAGCAGTGTAGAGAGACCTTGCTTCTGGATGAGCCAGAATGCTAACTAGGCCCCTGTTTTCTTGCTGGCAGTTCTACATATTAAAGGCAGAACTGTAGAACAATAGCAAAGGACTGGCCCTTAGCCCAGTTGGATTTCATGTCAGAGGAGCTGAGTTCAAATCCCAGCTCTGGTGCTTATTAACTGTGGAATCTTGGACAAACCACTTAATCTCACTTGGCTCCAGTTTCCTTTATCTGTAAAATCAGGAGTTGGGACTAAATGACCTCTGAGGTCTTTTCCAGCTTTCACTCTCTGATTCTGAGATCCTTTTGTTCTTGTTTCTAGGTTTATTTGTATGCCAATCAGGGAAAAGGGTGGGAGCTGAAAAGAACCCTTTTGGCCAGGTCCCTACACAGTTCCTGTGGGGTTTGGGTGGGTGGAGTACCTGAAGTGGATTTTGGGAACACAGGCTGACAATCAAAGCTTTAATCTGAGTTGAAAATAATTTTTTAACCCCAAACCAGATGGTTGGCTGGAGACAGGGACTTTTGAATAGACATTGGGAGAAAGGCAACAAAAAAAAATATACTTAATTTTAGTCTGAAGGCTTCTAATAACTTTTGCTTATTGCCTGGCTAGAAGTGGAGGCTCATAGCCCTTGGCTATACTGAAAGAGCTTTAGGTCCCCTTATCAGGGAGAGACTTAAGAGCAACCTCATCATAACTGAGGGTATTCCAACAACCATGAAACCAATGGACAATTCTAGCAGACAAAAAGTAGAGATACTATATGTCAAGTCTGTATGTCAGATGCTAACATGATGACATCAGTAAATTATATCAAAGTATGGTAATATCAAAGGTATGAGTTGCCCAGGCCATGAGACTACCCTAGCTACATTTGTTTCTATGGGTTCCCTCCACTTAACTGATTTGGTCACATGTGTACTTGATGTATTGATATTCCTTCAAACACCCTACACTGATACTTCCTCAATTTACTCATTTCACAGGCTCTAATCCTCCACCTCTTCTCATTTACACTCAAAAATAGTCATACCCTTGATCTTGTTACCACCCACAAATGCTACGTTTCTCTTTTCATAAATTCTGAAATTCCCTTATCCGATCACAAACTATTGTTCTTCTACTTCTCCCTTTGCCTACCAACCCCCCAAATCCATTTTTTGTCTATACTATAACCTTCAGTCCCTTAGCCCCTCAGTTCTCTTCCAGAACATCACCCCTACACCAACTATATTCACCTCCTTTCCCCATCTTGACCCCTTGGTGAACCAGTTCAACTTTGCACTATCTTGTCTTCTCGAATCTCTTTCCCCTGTCCTATCGAGGGTCTTGCCCCATCAGTTTTCTCCCGCTGTTGCCTTTACTTCTACACGTGTGCTGCTGAATAAAGCTGGAGAAAATAAAGCTGCTGTTACCTATACAAAGTTTTCTTGGTTCTGTTTACTTCACTCTTTACCATGTCATGCCTCCACATCTCTACCTCCCAGCTTCCCTGGTTTCCTTCAAGTTCCAGCTAAAAAATCCCACCTTCTATAGGAAGCCTTTCCCAATGATCCCCTTAATTCTAGTTTGCATTTCAAAGTTATCCTGTCTATAGGCTATTTATGTATGGTTGTTCACATGGTCACCCCTTAGAGTGTGAACTCCTTGAGAGAAGACTCTGATTTTTACCTTTCTTTTTATCCCCACGGCTTAGCACAATGCCTAGTAGGGGATTAATAAATGTTTATGGATTGATCGACAAGTATGTGCTTCTTTACACAAATTATCTACTTATACCTGTTCTCTACATATGTGATCTTTTGTGTTTATTTTCTAGTCATGCCTGTTTTTTCACACGTGACCTCTCCCACTGGTGGCATGGTAACCCGTGGGAGAATAATGCTTCATATGTGCATAGTAGAAACATTTCCTTTCTTTGAATATGTTACACCATTTGATTAAATGTCTTCTGCTTTGAACTAATGAGACCTATAGTTGTCTGGCAAAGGCAAACAAATTGAGGGCTTGTGAGCTAGGGCTCGGAGCATCTCGAATGTGGGCTAGCATTCAGGGGAACTGTAGGGGCCACAGTGATATTATAGGTCTCTGCCTTCAAGGAGCTTATTGGCAACTTAGGAAGGTAAGATACAAGCATGTAAAAAATGAGCATATTTTAAATAAAAGTGTGAGACAACAATAGGAAAGACAACACAGTGCAGTATGGAATTCATTGCTAAATATATACAGAAGATGTAATTGCTGCAAAACCACAAAGGAGGGAGAGAAGACCTCAGATTGGCGTGACCAGAAAAACTTTTTGGAGGAAATAGGATTTTTGCCTTTAAAGGCAGTTAGGATTTCTATAGGCAGAGATGAAAGGGGTGTGCATTCCAAGGATGAAGTCAAAGCAGGTTTATTTGGGGACCTCCGAGTGGTATAACTTGGATAGATCAGAGGCCACTGGGAGGGGAATAGTTGTATATCAGTTCGGAACAGATTGAACAAAAGCTCAGAGAAGGTAAATTGGAAGGTGGGCCCAAAATTGAACACTCAGACAGTATCTTCAGGGCTGGCCCGAGATAAACATGTGAGGTAGAATGAAGAGACAGGCCAGTGTGTTAAATAGAGTTCTGAATTTAAAGTCAGAAAACCCTGAATTCAAATTGTTCCTCTCGTACTTATTAGCTGTGTGATCATTGGTAAGACACAATCTCCTTGAGCCTCAGTGTCTTCATCTGTAACATCTGGATGAGAATAGCCCCATTCACCTTCCACAACTTTTTATACACTTCCATGAAGAATGTGTATGAGAAACTCTTTGCAGGTTTGAAGGGGGTAGATAAATCCTTTGAAGGGATAAATAAATGTCAACTATTATTATTTCCCTTTCTCATCGTCTTATTTCCCTTCTGGGGGTACCTTCCTCTAAGTTCCCAGTGCCTGTGTGCTACACCAAATCCTTCAGTGCCTTGTCTGCCAGAATCATTCCTCATCAGCTCCAGAGTTGCACAAGTAGGAAGAAAGTCATTTGATTGAACTGGCTAGCATGAAAGTATGGCTAGTTGTGCTGTAGCTCCAAGGGGTATTTTAAGAAAAGCTTGTTAATCTGGTTCCTGTGGCTTAAAAAAAATATCCCCCATTAGTCTGGGGGATGAAACTCTTCACATTTAAAAAAAATAGCAGACATTTTCTGTAGAAAACTTGGAAAGCAGCATAGTTCTGTGTAAAGATTATAGGATTGTAACACCAATGTGTTACCCATAACAGCTGCTATGATTATGCATACATATTCCCAGGGTTTTTTCACAAAATATAAAAACCCCCTCTCCTCCAAGACAAAACCAAAATATTCATTTGGTACACTGCTATTAGGATACCAAAAAGCAAGGTTTAGTAAGATACTCATCACCAATCCAGGGAGCATCTACCCTTCATTCTCTCTGTCAAGTCTTCCCACAAGCAAGTTCCCCTAGGCTTCTCTCCATCCGAGGCTTCTCTCCATCCGAGGCTTCTCTCCATCCGAGCCTTCTCTCTGCCCACACCTCTCTTTTCAATAAATGCAACACACACACACACACACACACACACACACACACACACACACACACTGTTTCCAATCAAAAACATGATTGGCTTAATTGGAAAGGTGTGGGGATCCCTGTAGCCCAGAGTCTAATTGGCTCTGCATCAAGGCTCTATGTGAGGCTTATTAATAGGCAGGGAAGATCTTATATCCCATTAACTTAGCAAAGATATGAACCAGAGGACCTGAGTGTTAATGATCTTTCTTATGCTTATGATGTCTATGATTTTGGGCATCTGATTCACTTAGCCTTCCTGGGCCTTAGTTCCTTATTTGCAAAATGATGAGGTTGGACCAGATGAGTGCTAACGTTTCTTCCATCTCTAATCTGAGGCAACTAGTGTCATGGTGGATAAAGCTCTGGGCCTGGAGTTCAGGAAGATCTGGGTTCAGACCTGGCCTCAGGCACTTCCTAGTTGTGTGATTCAGGGCAAGTGACTTAACCTTTGTTTGTCTCACTCTCCTCACCTGTAAAATGGGATAACAGCATCTACTTCCAAGGGTTGTTATGAGGATCAAACGAGATGATATTTTATAGACTTCATGATAATGTTAATGATGACTTGTTCAAGAGAAGTGGCATAAATGAGATCATCAAGGCTGTGCATGATGTGAACAGGAGGTAGGTCAGTTACAAAGCAAGAGTAAAAGAAAAACGGATGGATAGCTTAAAATGTTGTACTTTCAATTAGTAAACATTTATTAAGTGTCTACTATGTGCCATCCAACGCCATGAAATATTTTAAAATCTCCATAAAAATCTTCAGTTAATTGGGTAGGATTTATGGAAAAGCACAGATGAGAATCATGTAAGGTGAAGTCAGAATGAGATGTCATGTGGGATGGAGGGAATACCGACACTAGGAAGATCATGGAGCTATTGGAAGAGCCAGGAATATTCTTTATAGGAACCCAGATCTAGATAGACAGGGTCTCTGAGGACACCTGGATTGACCTCAGTTTAACAGGTAAAGAAATTAAGGCCCAAGGACATTAAATGACTCAAGTTGTATGTATCAGGTCCTTTGATACCAGAGTCAGTGCTTTTCCTACTGTGAAAATGGTAACCATAGATTTCTCAGAAAACTAGATGGAAAAATCAAGGAGATAATACATTATATAACTCCTAAGCCAGGGGTTCTTAACTTGGGGTCTGTTGTAAAGCCAAGCAAAGGTAGATTTCCAAAAGAATGCTACTGTGAACAGCTTTCAAGATTTGGATTACACAGTAGTAGTGAACACTCTATTCCATTACAAATCAAGATTCAGTACAATATTCACAGTATAATATTCT
>CM053593.1:308250275-308298056 GCA_028646575.1 Pseudocheirus occidentalis
CCCTTCCCTTCCCTGTGTTCACAAATATAAGCCTCAAGACTTCAAGTATTAATTGCAAGCAATTTTCCTAAAGACAAAAACCACCACATTTTAAAACTGATAAATAAGACACATTTTTACTATAACACTACCAGTGATCTACTCCATAATAAATTAAATTACCCTAAAAGGGGATGACTAATAAATTCAGATATTTCTAGGGAAATCACTGGATCTTTTAAAATGCCAACTTTTCATTAAGCAGAAGGCGACTAGTTTCATTTGCATTCTTTATAAGTAGGAATACAGAGGAGAGAGGGAGGAGTCTAAAGCTTTATGGATAAAGCCAGTAATTTGCATGGCAGGCTCACAGCATCAGCCTCAGTTTGAACTGACTCTTGATATTCCCACTTAGAGGTCAGGCGACCCTTTCCAACCCATTTAGGACATTCCACACAAATGGTTTTTGGGGTTTTAAGTGATTTCTGTTTAAACTCTGCCTTCCTAAGATGAATACGGAAGAACTTGGAAAGCACACCAGGCTTAGGAATCAGTAGAAGTGGGTACAAGTCCTGGCTGGGCTACTTTTTAGAAAGAGTTCAACATGAGTTTAAGAATTAATTAGGAAGAGCAGAACCAGGAAAAATTTGTACACAATCACAGACACATTGTATGTGTGATGACCAACTTTGAAAAACTGGCCTCTTCTCAGCAATGCACAGTTATAAGACAACTCTACAAGTCTCAGGATGGAAGGAGACATCTACATTCAGAGAAAGATCTAGAAAGAACAGAGTTTAAATGGAGACCGAAGCAATATATGCTATCGTTCTTTTCCATGTTTGGTTTTCTTTTTCCCATTGTTCACTCCATTGGTTACAACCATTTTATATAATC
This sequence comes from Pseudocheirus occidentalis, assembly GCA_028646575.1. NCBI lineage: Eukaryota > Metazoa > Chordata > Mammalia > Diprotodontia > Pseudocheiridae > Pseudocheirus > Pseudocheirus occidentalis. The sequence goes on from CM053593.1 coordinate 308,251,152, forward strand.
AGACTATTGTACAATGTGAAAGTATTTGCAGATCCTATGCTTGATTGCATGCTGCCATGGGGAGAGGGAAGAAAATTTGAAACTTGAGGGATTGTGGAACTGAATCTTGTAAACTAAAAGTAAAAACAAGTCAATTAAAAATAAAACAAATAAAATAAAAACTAAAAATAAAAAATTAATTAGTTACTGAGTTTCTTTTGTTAATAGACAATTTAGGAAGTACTTTTCTTCCATGCTGTGGTTCCTCCAAAATAATTATAATGATTATGCTAATATCACTCTGGGACTCAGTTTCTTTACCTGTAAAATGAGATAGCTGGGACTAGATTACCTCTCAGGTCCCTTACAGCTCTAAATCCTGTGATGCTTTAGCCCTGGGCAAGTTACTTAAGTTTGCTCAGCCTCAGTTTCCTCATCTGTAAAATGAGATTAAAATAATACTTGCACTACGTATTTCACTAAACTGTTGTGAGGAAAGTTCTCTTTGAACTGTAATGTACTATGTAAGTGTGAACTATTTAAAATACTGACTTAATTGACTCCAGGTGTGGCCTTAGCTTTTAACAAATACTGAGCTGTCTCGGTCAATAAAACTACGAGCTCCTTGAGAACAGGGACTGTTTTTTGCTTTTCCAAAGAACCAAGCATAGAGCCTGGCACAGAGTAGGCATTAAATAAATGATTGTTGCCCGATCGATTGATTAACCAAAACAAAAGCAAAAAAGAAAAAAAACCCCACCAAACCTAAGCCATAATAAAACAAAATTTTTTTTTAAAAAGCAAAATATAAATGAAATGTGGAGAAAGATTTGGACAACAGGGTTTGCTGGTGACATAAGACCATGAACTTTTAGAGTCAGTATTTCTTCCCAGAATCCTTGACAAATTTTTATACTACTGTCCCCTCATAGCTAGTTTGTTTTCCTTGAAAGAACAACCAAAGATTAACTCTATTTCTGTGGAAACCAGAAGAGATCATTCCATCCCACTTTGCCTATTACTTTTTTCCTAACTTATATTCAAAGCCCTGGTAATTAATTCCCTTTCTTTTGTATTTTTATTTTCGTCTATCTTTTAAATTTTTTTAATGTTATTTTTTCCCAATTACATATAAAAAGCTTTTGACATTTGTTAAAAAATATGAGTTCCAAATTCTCTCCCTCCTTCTCATCCCCCCTCCCTGAGATGACAAACAATTGGATATAGGTTATATATGTTCAATTATATGAAGCATATTTCCATATTAGTCATGTTGTAAAAGAAAACAGACCAAAAAAACCCATGAAAAAATGAACAAAAGAATAATATGCACTAATCTGTATTCAGACTTCATCAGTTCTTTCCCTGGAGGTGGATAGCATTTTTTATCCTGAGTTCTATGGAATTGTCCTGGATCTTCGCAAAGTGCCAGAGGCAGGAGAAGAATGTTGTGTGTTGGGAACAGGGAGTCAACCTTGTTGGTTGGAATATAAAGTACACAAAAGGGAATAGTATGAAGTAAGTTTGAAAAGTTAGGCTGCAGGCAGATTATGAAGATCCTCTAGTCAAACATTAGCAAGGCCTGTTTTCATTTATGTCTTCCCATCATCAGTGGCTAGCAAAGTGCCTGCCATACTGATTGACATGATATAAATACTTCAAGTGAATTGAAGGGTTTTAAATGGCCAACAGAGACATTTGTGTTTAATTCTAGAGGCAATCTGGAGCTGCTGAAGCTTCTTGAGAAGGAGAATGACATGATCATACCTGCACCTCAGAAATATCAATTTGGCAGATGAGAGGAGAATGGATTAGAGGGAGGAGAGATTGGAAGCAAGGAGACTGGCTAGGGGCAGTCCGGCTAAGATGTGCTGAGGGTTGTCAAATGAGGATGAAACAGGAACAGAGCGGTAGGCTGCTTTGGAATGTACAGCTACCCCACTAGCAATGGAAGGCCTATGTGTGCATCTGTCAGGGATACTTTGCAGAGAATTTTGAAAAGAGATTTCAGAAGAAGGAATGGAAGAAATACAACGTGTGTGTGCATGTGTGTGCATGTGTGCTCACATGCATGCACAACACACTCATACACCATTTTAAGAACTTATGGGGAGAAGCTGGTGCCCAGGTTTGGCCCAGTTCTTTCATTTACTCTAAGGACAGTTGAGGGTTTCTGTGCTAAAGGCATGGAGCTGGGGGTAGTGGTCGAGGCCCATGAGGAACTATGGTATGGAGTGAACCTGGCCCTTTCCTCAGACACATTCTTTATTATCCCCCATGACTGAACTATGGAGGAAGCCACTGTGTTAACAGACCCCTCCATTGTTTTAGCAGGAAAGCTATTTCATATCTCTGTGGTCACAAGCATTTAGCCCTGGCTGCAGTATTTCCAGTGGACTGTGCTAGCCAAAACTTCTAACTCTCTGTTTTTTGGCTCACTCATTTTTGCTATTGGATATCCTACTACAAGATAAAAAGGAAAAGAACACATTAATCTCTTTTGTGTTTTTCAATGGGTAAAGGGTGAGAACAAAAAATGCAATCTGGGCAATGCAACAGACTCATCTAGCACCCACTAGCAGAGAAGTGACTCAATGATGGTCTCCCAATGAAGAACTCACAGTGGCTGGGGAGGCAGAGTGTGTATATGCATGTGCTGCCAGAGACCTTGCTAAAGCAGGCCAAGGTGATAAGAAGGAGAAAGACAAAGACAAAGATTTACAACATTTACCTAGACTAGTATTGCTATTTGGCCAGAAGACCCAGGATAAATGCAGAGAGGATAGAGGAATCTGGGAGTGCCCTTGTTAGTCCCTTCAAGAAAGAAGCAAGAGGCTGGAGAAGAAATAAGGAAAGAGTAAAAGGGTACCCTTTAGGCAGCTGGGTGAGTCTGCCAATAGAGTGTTGGGGTGAGACTCGAGAAGACTTGATTTCTAACCTTAAATCAGACTTTAACCAATGGTGGGGTCCTAATCAAGTTACTCAGCCTCTATTGGTTTTCAGTAAAATGGGGACTAATTGTATCACATCTTCACAGGGTTGTTGTAAAGATCAAATGGGGTAGCGTATGAAGTACTTCATAAACCTTAAAGAACTTCTGTTGTGATTTGTGGGCAGCTGGTGGGTGAAGAGGCTAGAACGCTGGGCCTGGAATCAGGAAGACCTGAGTTTAAATCTGAGCTTAGATACTTACTAGCTGTGGGACCTTGAGCAAGTCACTTTACCCCATTTGCCTCAGTTTCCTCATCTGTAAAATGAATTGGAGAAGGAAATGGCAAACCGCTGCTGTATCTTTGTTAAGAAAACTCCAAACGGGGTCACAGAGTTGGATATGACAGGAATAACAATTGTTGTTGTTAGCCATAGCCATGAGGAGCCAGCTGTACCTTCCCATTATGTGTTATGAACAACTTCAGGAGGCAGTGATTTCCCATGCAATAGAAGTATCAAGGGAAAGCTAGATAACCTCTTGCCCAGCATTTTATAGAGGAGATTCCTACCTCAAATATAATTTAGACTAGATCAATCAGTCCACAAGACCCCCCCCCTTTTTTTTTTTGTCTTTTTGGAGGGGAATGGGCAGGGCAATTGGGGTTAAGTGACTTGTCAAGGTCGCACAGTAGTTGTTAAGTGTCTTAGGTCATATTTGAACTCAGATCCTCTTGACTCCAGAGCCAGTGCTCTATTCACTGTGCCACCTAGCAGCCCCTCCACAAGCACTTCTTAAACACCTACTATACGCTTGGCACTTTGCTAAATGCTAGGGGTGTAAAGAGCAATTAAAACACCATCTCTCAATTAGCTTACATTTAAATAGGGAAACAGCATAATAAATAAATAAATAGGTAATTACGAGATATATACAGAGTAGATGGAAGGTAACCATGAAGAGGAAGGCTCTAGCCTGGCCTGGATTGGAATAGGCCTCCTTTAGAAGGTGGCATTTGAGTTGAGTCTTGAAAGAAATTAATCAATCAACCAGTATTTATTAGATGCATACGAATTTTCTGGGGTGGTGAGTGGTAAAAATACAAAAAATTCCTGCTGTCCAATGCTCAGTGTTTTCTGAGGTCACTACTCCCTTTTATTTCTGTGGTTCTGAGGCTCCTAGAGCTGATGCAGAGAGAGGTCATAGGGTAAGGGATTTCCAGAAGAGGAGAGTAGATGAGGACAGAGGCTGGGACTCGGAGCCTTTCTTGCAGGGCCATCTGTAGCCTTTCCTTACAGAAGGGGAGGCTAGATACAATGGGAGCCCAGCTATGGGCTTGGCAGCTCCTGTGGAATGAGTCCCAGAACTTGATGGCAGTCAGCCCAGAAAGATCAGCAGTGCTAAGGTGCAGGGCTGGCCAGTAGGACAGAGAAATCCATTATGTAGCATGATCTGAGTCCCACTGGCCTTTTTTATAGGTTTCCTAGGTTGCTGCCTACATGACATTAGTCATCTCTAATTGGTTCCTCTGCTCTTGGGCCCCCCACCCCCATCTGTAACTCACAGAGGCAGCTTCTCTTCCTGGGCCTTACTAGCCAGGGCATTACTGCTCCTTTTCCTCTGATGAGGTATAAAGATCTCAGAGGCAACGAGGTGCAAATAGAGACCTAGGAGCTGAAATTTGGAGATGATTAGAAGGAGAAATAAACACAGAAAACAACAAATGCTCCTGTTTCCAAAGCAGCCTCCAGGTCACTGTTCTGAAGTCCAATATGACAGCACATAACATAGCTGGCCTCAGAGGCAGGATGATGGAGGAAAAAGTACCACTTCTCACTCATACGAGACCTTGAACAAGCCACTTAATCTCCTACTGTCTTGTTAGGCTTCCTAAGAGTAGTATAAGTTGTAGTGCAGGGACTGGCCGATCTGCTTTGGTGGCTGGATTTCCCTCAGGAAGTCACAGATCCAGACCAAAAGAATAAGAAGCCTCAGTCTTCTTGGAAAATTTTTAAAAATCATATCTGTTTGATGAGAAGGAGATAGAGCCTGATTCCCTTTTTATGAGTTGGTACCTCTTCTGAGTTTGAAGGGACCACCATTTTCCTTGGAGGTTTGTCAAGAGACCCTCTATCTATGCTTAAGACTATAGGGATATTATGATACAGCTCAAGCCAAACTAAGGTCTCTAATTTTTGATTTGAAAGAGGATGACCATTTTATGTGAAAACAAGTGCCCTCTCAATGGCTCAAATTTTAATTTCAAACTTAAATTGAAGAGTTTGGTTCATAAATAATGACCTTAGATGCCCCTCATTTTAGAAGAATTATGACCCAGAGAGGTTGTGACTTGCCCAAGGTCACACAGGTAGTGTCTGGATTTGAACCCAGGTTCTCTGACTCCAAGTTGGGTATACTTGTGACTGTACCAAGCTGGTCCTTTTGTAGTTTTTGCAAAGGGTCTGGAAGCTCTGCTGTTATTTAACATATGGTAGATAAATGGAGAAAGTATAAAGCTGGTTGAAAGAAAAAGGCAAAATAAAAGAAAATAGAAAAAAACAAGGGAAGAAAGGAAGGAGAGAGAAAGAGATAAGATTTTGAAAGATTTATGATTCCCTCCTTCCTTTAAGTGTTCTAGCTAGTGATAGAAATACTGAATTAATAGACACTGGTAATGTAGGTTTTATATAGAGCTAGTCACTGTTAGTATCTCTATTATCAGTCTATTTTGTTGTCCTGAGATTTGCTGCCCCAGACATCACCTGATCCAAGTTTTAAGGGTGACAGTAAGTTGGGCAAATGATAGAACTTGCCCCAGGCCCCGCCTCCCTCTCCAGGCAGAGTCTCCCCTCTGAGTTTCCAACCCTGCTCTTCTGTGAATTACAGATTAGAACCAGGTTTTTTTTCTCTCAAGGGTTTACAGAGTCAGGGATAGAGAAGAGGGACAACTTCATTTTAAAAATAAATTTTTATTGATATCTTCTGTTTTTACATGACCTAAATTTCCTTCCATATTTCTTCCCCTTCTCTCTCCCACAGAGTTATCCCATATAATAAAGAAAACTTTTTAACAGAAAAAGAAGCAGAAAAAGAAATCAGCAAAACTGACAGATACATTTAAAAAACTGGATATTTAGTTCAATTTAATTCTAACTTGTTCACGCCTAGTTTATTTCCAGCCCAGAGTCTGGGAGTTTGGCCATTTTGGTTTGATGGAATTTCTGCCAAAACAGTTGAAAGCCCAGTGCCTTCTGTGGTAGGTGTTAGTAGAATTACATTTACAAATCAGAGAATTAAGACTGTTCATATGTGTTATTAAACTGATCTTTAAAATGTGGTAACCTCCTCCCTATAAACAAGAATATTAAAAAGTTATTCTAATTTCTGCTTTTATCTTAGAGGATTCCAATTTCAGATCCTTCTAGTTGTACTGTTGAGTCTTCTTCTCAAAAGTACCTTGGATCTGATTTGTAGGTATTTTGTTCATAGAATTTAAGCTCCTTGAGGGCAGGACTGTTTTCCTATTGTCTTTGTTTCTCTAATACCGAGTATGGGGTTTGTTACATAGTGGGAACTAAATTAATATTTGTTGTTGGATTTAATCTAAAGCAGTTTATGTTGACAAAGCTAGTTCTTCACAACACACCACAAGGTAGCCAGTGGATGGGTATAATGCCAAGCACGAGCAGCTTTCCAGAGGACTGCTGCTGTGAACATCTTCAAGGTTCTGATTACACAGTATAGTGAACTCTCTCTTCGTTCAATAACAAATTAAGGCAAATCATTCACAGAAATCAAGGTATAGCATTTCACAGTGACATAATAATTTATCACTAAAATGGCCACGTAGTTTTCACCAGAGTGGTCACATAGTTTTAAGCAAAGTACATTCATCTTTAGTCAATCACAAAGTCCTTAATTCAGTCACAAAGTATAAAAGTCAAAGTCTTCCACCTGTGGGTGCAAATAAGTTACAGTTTCATCCATCACTATTCAGTACCCTCTTCAGGGGCAGTGGAAATTACAAAGGCCATCTACTCCTAGGTCACAAGTAAATTACAATTTCATTAGTCACTACTCAGTACCTACAGAGAGGTCTTTTTGTCTTGACTTGAGGCAGGCTTTCAGCTTCCATGATTCCTCTTCCATGGTCCTAGCTCCGACCTGAATCCACCAAACTGTCACCTGGGTTCAAAGGCAGATAGCTCTCAATTCCTTGTCCAGCTCTCTGCACAGTTCCTGTTCCACATTGAAACTTAATGTGTCCAGTCCACCTCAAGTCATTCACAGTTTCTGTTCCTGGGAAGAGAAAATTTAACAGAGCCACAACAATATCTACACACATCAAGCTTAGCAGAATTACAACAATATTCACACACATGGTTGGCACTATCATCTTAATTCACTTTCTGCCTGTGAAATCAACATAGACCCAAAACAGACAAAGTACCAACACCACAGTCATGTATCCTCTGGCAGCTCCGACTGGCCCTCAAAGTCTTCGGCAGGAGTTTGGCTGGCTCTCAGAAGAAGCTCTACCACCACAAGTTCTGTTCTCAAAATCAAAATTACTTCCTTCAGCTCCATTCTCAAAATCAAAATCACTTTATCCAGTCTGTCTTTATCCAGATACTCCAAAGTATCCTGTGGCTTGCTCTAAGAAATTCTGTCTCAGTTCCCAGTTCTCATTTTTCTTCTCAGTTCTTCTCAATTCTCAGTTTAGTCTTCAGTCCAGCAGTAGCAGCACAGCCTCCAGAAGCTCGCTGAGGGAACTTGTCTTTCTCTCTGGAAGCAGCATGATGCTTATCCCAAGAAATTCTGATTCTCCCAGCTGAGGTTTTTCCTTATATATGGTATTAGCTCCTCCTTGTTCATCCCCTTTCTGTTATGTCAGCAACAGGGGTTCATACCTTCTGTTTCTTTACAAAGGCTTAATTTGAAACTAAGTGCTAAGTACCTGTTAGCTTGGCAATACGAAGGGATCTTCAAATTTCATTACTATTACAACAGGTCATAAGATCAATAGATCATAGATTTAGAGCTGGATGAGGTCTTAGAGGCCATCTAGTTTAACTCCTTCATTTTACAGATGAGGAAATTGAGTCTCAAGTAAATCCATTGTCAAAGCCATATGAGTGGTCAATGGGAAAGCTGGGAATTGTATTGAGCTCATGGAATCAGAAACCTATTGCTGGAAGGGATCATAGAGGTTGTTGAGTCTGGTCCCCTCATTTTACACATGATGAAATTAGAACCAGAGAGATTAAATGACTTGCCCAAAGTCAATGAGGATATTAGCCACATTTTACAGATGATGAAATTGAGGCTCAGAGAATTTATGTGTAATTTACACAAGGTTGTGCAGCTAGTAAGTAGTAAACTCATGATTTAAATACACTTAATTCTTTGGCACCAAGTACTTTGTACTTTATGCTGCCCTATGTTGCCTCCTTGCATGACATGATAATTCCCTTAACACTAGGTCTGGAGTCAGGAAGACCTGAGTTCAAATTTGGTCTCAGACACTTAGTAGCTGTGTGACCCTGGGCAAGTCACTTCACCCTGTTTCCCTCAGTTTCCTCATCTGTTAAATGAACTGGAAAAGGAAATGGAAAAACACTACAGTATTTTTGCCAAGAAAACCCCAAATGGGATCACAAAGGGTTGGACACAATTAAAGTGACTGAACAACAAATGACCTTTGGTAAAAATGGGAGGTAAGAAATGGAGGGGTCATAAAATTAGATGAGGTAGAACATCACAGCTTCAACAGTGAGGTAATCACTGGTCTAATGTAGCCCTGAGATTTTTCCTGAATGATCTTGGATTTCAATGAAACAGTTTCCCACTGTGTTCTTACAGCACCTTTCATCTGAGTTCTTAAAACAATTAAATATAATTTTCCTCATTTGTTTTTACAGATGGGGAGCTTGAGGTAGAAAGAGGTCAAGTAACTTAACTATGGGCCACACAATGAGCCCCCAGTCCAGCTGGGAACTGATTTCCCCTGATTCCAGACTGATAGCTGTGTCATATCTCATAGGAAGGAGGACAGTCTGTCACCTAAATCATGGCAGTGATCATGGTTTCCTGTCATTGATCATGACACATTTATCTATATTTATAGGAGGGGAAATCAAATCCTGTGCTACTCTTTTAAAGTTCTCTATCTTGACTTTGGAATCATTCCACTCATTTTACTAAAAAAATAAAAATCCATTCAAGTTGTAACCAGCTCGGCACTAGCCCATTATCTCCATGGCCCAGTAGTCAATGGAATCCAACAATTTCTGTGGCCTTCCATGAGAAGGCATTGCGTAAGACTGCATAAAATTGTAATTTTGCCTGGTTTTCTTGTAACTGACATAGAAACCACAGTACAAAAGTAATGGGAACCAATGACTTGGCCTAGTCAGACCTGTTGAAGCCATGGAGCTGAGGTCTGGAAGCCAGGGACTCTGCCTGGGATGGAAATCACAGACCCAGAAGGACTTGGTAACAGAAAGCCTCGGCAACTCCTCTTTCCAGCACTGATTTATGGACTGCTCAACCAAAATATCTGGCTTCACAATTGTTTCTTTGGCCTTGTTTCAGCAGAGGAGCAAATCTGAAGCCAAATCAGTCCTAGGACATTTGCTCAGCAGTCAAATAGTCTTTTTCAGAGGGCTTGGAAATCATTCATTTGAATCTTGTTATGCAACCTTCTTTAGTGAACAAGGCTGAAATGTCTACCAGAAGGGAGAAAACCAACACGATTGGCAGGAATGAGCCATCACCAGCCTGAACTTGACCTAAATAAGGAAGCCAGTAACAAAATGAATCTGTCCTAGTCACAGAAGTTTAGAGCTGGAAGGAAACCTTGGTGGCCATTGAAGCTAATCTGTACCTGAAAAACCAGTGCCCTCTATAACACATGGAATAAGTGGTCATCTCATCTAGCCCTTGCTGGCAGACTTCTAATGAAAGGAACTCTCTGGCTTCCAAGGTAGCTGATTACATTTTTGGACAGCCCTACTGTGCATGGTCTCCATGTCTTTAAGTGTCCAATGGGAGCAATGCACTTTTGTCCTACATGTTAGGATTTAAACATTAATGGTGATATTTAAACATCAATAATTTAATTATTTAAACATTTTAAACTATCATTTAAATATAAATGGTGATATATAAGGGAATAATAGTAGATAGTAACACATTCTTTTTACCCTAAAATCCCTCTGTGATTTCACCCCACTCCACCATTTTGTCCTAAGAACAAAAGCATCAATTCCACTGAAATTTCCAACACTGCTTATATCCAAAATCCTTTGTGTAGGACTATCTCCTATCTCTCTACTTTTGCATTGATTGCCCCTCATACTTGGAATGTATTCTTTGATCATATCTGCTTCTTAGAATACCTTGCTTCCTTCAAGGCAGTTCAAGCATCACTTTCTGATTCCCTGTCTCCTAGTAACCTTATGCCTTATTTAACTTGTATTTTAACCTGTGAATAAGGGGTGTCCCAAAAGTCTTAGTGCAGAGCTTAACCAACACTGACTTTTGGGACACTGGATATTCCATGTACAACTTATTTACATACATGTTGTCTCTCTGATAGAGCGTAAACTCTCTGAGGATAGCCACTGTTTCATTTTTGTCTTTGTATTCTCAGGGCCTTGAATATAGTGGGCACTTAAATAAGTATTTATTGACTACCTAAATATTGGACATTTCACCATCAATTGGGGAATGGCTAAACAAGTTGTGGTATATGAATGTAATGGAATACTATTGTGCTATAAGAAATGAGGAGGAGATGGACTTCATATTGACTTGGAGAGGCTTATACAAACTGATGCTAAGTGAGAAGAGCAGAACCAGAAGAAATTTGTACACAATCACAGACACATCATATGTGTGATGACCAACTTTGATAAACTGGGCTCTTCTCAGCAATGCACAGCTATAAGACAACTCTACGAGTCTCAGGGTGGAGGGAGATGTCTCCATGCAGAGAAAGATCTAGAAAGAACAGAATTTAAATGGAGTCTGAATCAAACTACACGTTCTTGTTATTTTCCATGTTTGTGTTTGTTTCTTCTTTCCCATTGTCCACTCCACTGGTTACAACCCTTCTATACAACCAGACTAATGTCCAATGTGAAAGTATTTGCAGATCCTATACTTGGCTGCATGCTGCCATGGGGCAGGGAAGGGAGGGGAGAAAATTTGAAACTCAAGGGATTGTGGAACTGGATCTTGTAAACTAAAAGTAAATAGATAAATCAATTAAAAATAAATACTGGGCATTTCAGATGTTTGTCATAAGGAGGGGAGTGATTGCTAAAAGTGATATAAATTGTTCAGTGACGTGAAATACATCCTTTATTGGAGCAAGGCTGTGAACTAGGTACATGCCAACGGCATGGTACTGGGTTTGGGCTAGAATTTTGGCTCTTCCCCTTAATAGCACATCACTTAGCCTTTTTGGCCTTAGCTTCCATATCTGTAAAATATGGAATGAGGTAGAATTGGAGCAAATGACCTCAATGTTTTCCTCTGATTCTATAGCTGTGTTCCATGAGACATGATGCCATTGAGAAAACAACCAAATCATTCATGAATAGGCCCAGTTCTGTTTTCTTCCTGTCTCTGCCATTTATTATTGTTGTTGTTTAGTTGTGTCCAACTCTTGATTGGGTTTTCTTGGCAAAGATATTGGTGTGGTTTTCCATTTTTTTCTCTTGCTCATTTGACAGATGAGGAAACTGAGGCAAAGTGTTAAGTGACTTGGCTAAGGTCACACAGCTAGTCAGTGTCTGATTTGAACCTGGGAAGGTAAGTCTTCCTGAATCCAGGCCCAGCACTCTACCCACTGGGCTGCTTAGCTGCCCCCTGCCATTTATTATCTTTATCCTAATTGCTAGAGCAATAATGATGATGCTGTAATGCATGGCAAAGGCAAATAGATTTACTGAGGCATAGAAATGTTAGGTTAGGTGCCTTAGGTGAGGTCTCTTCATCTTCCTTCAGTCTCTTCTCTCTAGAAAGTCCTCTTTTCAGGATGAAATGAGCCATATTCAAACTAACTTCCATTCTGTACCAGGTGAGGATATATTCCCTATTTTTTTTCTCCTCACCCTCAAAAATAGGAAAACCAGGGTAGGAAATCCTGTGAAGCCTCATCCAATTTGTCTCAACAACATGAGTAATTAAATTTCACCATGCACACATTTCTAATTTTGGATGAACTTAATGCATCCAAGCATAGTGGTTGTTAGAGAGCTGGTCTCAGAACCAGGAAGAACTGCATTCAAATCCTGCCTCTGACACATTACTATGGCTGGCTGTGTGATCCTGAGCAAGTGACTTATCCTCTCTGGGTGATGCTCTGAGATGGTAAGTTGCAAAAAATGTACCATCCTGTATGAGCAGTGGGAGTTCTCTGCATCCTTGAAATGATAGGTTCAGCATTTATTGTCATATTGATGCTGCCAAGTTTATCTAGCTAGCTTAGCATAACCATATAATTAATTTAGAGAATGATAACTCTAATTGAGAATTTATTTTACATGTGAAAGTTTTAAAAAGTACTGTTCAAGCAGAAAGGAGAAACATCTGTATTCTTTAGAACTGGGGGAATTGACAAAAAAGAACTTATCAAATGCCTACTGTATGACAGGCACTGGCAAAACAGAGAAAAACACAACTTTTTACTTGTCCATCTACTTTTTGAACCAATGACAATGGCTTACTTGCTGTTCCTCATGTCCAAAACTCCTCCTGACTGTCTTTTCACTGACTGTCCACCATGCCTGGAATGCATGCATTCCTTTCTTACCTCCCACTCTTGGCTTTCTTTAAGATTAACCTAAAAACTAGTGGTGCAGTGATAAAGAGCTGGGCCTGTAGTCAGGAAGACTTGAGTTCCATTTTGGCCTTACTAGCTATGTGACCCTGGACAAGTCATTTAACCCTGTTTTCTTCAGTTTCTTCATCTGGAACTAGAGAAGGAAATGCCAAATCACTCCAGTATCTTTGCCAAGAAAACCCCAAATAGGGTCAGAAAGGTTCAGATATAACTGAGTTAACAACAACAAAAATCTCATCTTCTGCCAGAGACCTTTCTTGGTCCCTTCTAGTGCTACCCTCTTTCCTCAGATTACTTTCTACTTATATTTCAATATATTTTCTATGTACAATTTTTTGCATGTTGTCTTCCTCATTAGAATGTAAATTCCTTGAGGGAAAGGACAATATGTCCACCTTTCTTTCTATCCCTAGCATTTAGCAAAGTGCCGGAAACTCAGGTCCTCCTGACTCCAGGGTTAGTGCTCTATTCACTGCGCCACCTAGCCACCCCAATAAGGAGATTCTTTAGGACTTGGTGACTGATTCTATGTAGTAGGCAAGTCATGGAGCCACAGTTTTAAGCCTGGGTAACTAGAAGAATAGTTTTAGCGTGAGCAGAAATAGGACAGTGAGGAAGGGGGAGCTGGGTTGGTGGGAAAGATGAGGAGCTCATTTTTAAATGTTGCATTGGTAGTGATGGGGAGCAATGGACAGCAAACTCAATGTGACTCAGTAGTGTGGTCAGAGCCAAAAAAATTCCTATTGTCTTGAACTATATTGGTATAAAAAAATATCTAACATATATGAGGTCTCTAATATATGTGCTGTGCTAAATATTATCTCACTTGACCCTTACAAAACCCTGGGAGGTAGGTACCATTTTACAGACAAGGAAACTGAGGCAAAGAAAGGTTAAGTGACTTGTCCAGGGTCACACAGCAATTATTTGAAGTTGATTCAAATTCAAGGTTTTCTTACTCTAGGTTTAGCACTCTATTCGTTGCACCACCTAGCTTCTTTACTTCTGTCAAGACTCAGTTCAGGGGTCACCTAGCTTTTCCTGATGCTCTGATTTTTCTCTCCTTTCTTATATTATCTTGTTTTTACTTATTGGTTCACCCTTTTGATTCTCAAGTAGAATCTAAGTTGTTTGAGGGCACTGTTGTTCAGTCATTTTTTTTTTCAGTCCTGTCCAACTTGTAGATCCTATTTCAAGTTTTCTTGGCACAGAGACTGGAGTGCTTTGCCTTTTCCTTCTCCAGCTTATTTTACAGATGAGAAAGCTGGAGACAGTGGTAAGTGACTCGCTCAGGGTCACAGAGCTAGTCAGTGTCCAAGATTAGATTTGAACTCAGGTCTTCCTGACTCCAGGCCCCATGCTCTATCCACTTACCTTTTTACTTATCAGTTCATCTTTTTGATTCCTAAGTAGAATGTAAGTTGCTTGAGAGTAGGGTCTATGTAATTTTAGGTTTTGTATTATCAGCCCATAAAACAGTGCTTTGCACACAGCAGGCACTTAATAAATGCTTATTGAATTGAATTGAGAGTCAGGATATCCAGCTAAGTGATGCTCTCTTAAAGTGGAACCCTTTGCTGCTCTTGCTCATATTTTGGGAAATGGCTTCTGGAGCCTCAGACACATTCTTTTGACTCTCCTGTACTGGGGCAAATCTTGGTCTTCTGATGGTGGAATTGTTTTAAACTGCCAAAAGTCCTATAGCCCAAGCTCATGAACAAAAGGGGTCTAACTCAATTCAACCCAACAAGCATTTATTGAGTATTTACTATAGACCTGGTACTGGGAAGGGAAAGGCAAAAAAAGAAAATTTTTTTTGCCCTGAAGGAGCTTATAAGAAAGTCATGGGATACCTTAGAAGCACAATAAGAAATAGCCTTTGAGGAAGGCAAACTCAAAGAGGCTTTTCATGGTTTTTGTGTTTCTATTGCTGAGATTAGGGTCTAATTTTCCGGCAATAACCTTGAATGGAATATCTATAGATAATAAAATAACTTAGGCCTCCAAGGCCATCTACTATGTTCATCTCATTTTACAGATGAGGAAACTGAGGCACAGGGAAATTAAGTGACTTGTTAAAGATCACCCAGGTAATATAGGCCAGAGGCAGGATTTTAAACCCAGATCCTCTCATTCTGAAAGAGCTGGGGGTCTTTGCATTTTGCTATCCCAGATATTGTGTTAGGGTGATTTTCTTCATTATGCCCCGTCTTGTAGATACAGGACAGAGAGGCAAATCTTTTTGGCTGTCTTGCTACTTCTTCCTGATCTCTTTAACCATTTTGATGGGGGAGTAATCCTCATCGACCCTTCAGAGGATCAAAAGGATAAAACTGGCCATGTTATAGTTATTCATGTTAATCCTGCCAAGTGAGAGTAATTCATTCTCTCTCTCCCCCTATGTCTCTCTGTCTCTCTCTCCCCTCTTTATTTCCCCCCTCTCTCTGTGTCTCTCTGTCTCTGTCGCTGTTTCTCTCTCTCTCTCTCTCTCTCTCTCTCTCTCTCTCTCTCTCTCTCTCTCTCTCTCTTTTCCCCTCCCTCTCTCTCCCTCTCTCCCTTCTTCCCTCTCTCTCTCTTTCTCTCTCCCTCTCTTTCTCTCCCTTTCTCTCCTTCTGTCCTCTCCCTCTCTCTTTCTCTCTCTTTCTTTCTCTCTCTCTCCAAATCTCTTTCTCTCCTTCTCTCCTCTCCCTCTCTCTCTCTCTCCCTTCTCCCATATATCTTACAGCATTTTGTTTATACCTCCTATTAGTACTTAACCACATTTTGCCTTACATCATATATGTATGTTTATCTATATGTACTTCTATGTGCACGTATGTATGTCAAAAGCCTTCTCACAATTCCTATTAGAATTATAAACACAAAGAGAGGAATTATGCTTTATTTCGTCTTTGTATCCTGAGCACCCAGTGCCCACTCTTCTTCTCTTTTCCTCCCCTCTCCCTCCCTCCCTCCCTCTTTTTTTCTCTTCTTGTTCCTGTTCCTCTCCTCTCTTCTGCCTGTCTTCTCTCTTTCTTTTCTCCTCTGTCTCTGTCTTTCTCTCCTGGAACCAAACTTAACAAGCTTCTGTGAGACATATTAACTTCCTGCCTACTGTGGTGAGAAAAGCTCAGGGCTGTGGAAAAATGCTGATATATTTAAAATAAGAAGAAAGACTCCAAATGACCACATAAATAAACCTCAGGGAATTTAACCAAATAACTGCTGCCAGCTAATTCCTCAGCCAATCAAAATGCTAAATGTTTGATACTGGACAGGGGCCACGTTTCTGTTCTGTGCCATGCTTGTCAACACTCCAATTGGTCTAATAATAAACATATCCATTCATAAAAAGAATAGGATGTAAGTGACCACCTTCCCCAGTTCCCATTGACCTCTACCAACAGGAGGCACCGAGTGTGTCCAGGTCAGTAACAGACACAAGAATGCACAGCTGTCTCCTGACATTCCTGGTGGCCAGGCCAGAAGCATTTATAGACCACAATAAGGAGTGAGAAGACAAACAGATGTTGTCGCATGGGACATGGGCAGTGCCATGAAAGCAGCTGGCTTCAGCATGGAACCCCCTTCCACATGACTTTAGTGAGGTTGACATTGCTGAGATCCCACATCAGAATAAAGAGCAAACCCTGCTTCCATCCAGTTGTTTCAACTGCCTCAGGCATCTGGCATTTTCTTCTTTCTCCACTCCCCTCAAGCCCACCCCCGCAGTGTTTATAGGGCCTAATGCAGTGGGGTGACTGAGGAATAACACTAGCCCCAAATCCACTTGAATGGTGTTTTTTTTTTGCTTTTTTTGGGACCACTTGAATGTTTTAATGAATTTTAAATGACATTGTTTAGTTCTTTGCTTAGCAAGGGATGGAGATGACCTAAACCCTTCACTGACTAGATCAATGACAGTTTATTTGGGCAGGGGAATAAAAGGAGTGTAGAAATGATCTTTGCATAGTCTTGATGCAAAATGGCAATAGAAGACTTCTGTTAACCATGCACACTCCAGATAACACCTTCTGTACATAGCTGATAGCACATGCCTAGGGGGCTGGGCACTTTGTGTGATTTTCTGATGGTTGCCAATGGATTCTCCCCTCTGCCTGGGTGATATAAACTTATGTATATTTGGGATTCTGACATAGGGTTGGGTAGAAGAAACTTAGAGGGAGGGGATTAAAAGGAGAATCATGTTGAGAGAGGAAAGTATGCTGCAGTGGAATGATTTGTAATCTAAGATCATAGATTTACATAGATTTAGATCTGGAAGGGATCCTCTATTCTAACTCCTTCGATTTCTAAGTGAGGAAGGTAAAGTAACTTGCCCCTGGTTACAAATAGAAAAGGGCAACATTGGACACTATTGGTCTTCTGGATGCTCTTTCCCCTCTTCCCTGGGTTTTCATGATGCTGCTTTCTCCTGCTTCTCCCCCTACCTCTTCAACTATTCCTTCTTCCTATCCTTTGCAGGATTATGATCCATGTGTTCCCCTTAATATATAGGTATATATGAGTTTCTGCTGTGGACCCTTCTCTTTATTCTGTCTCTTGGTAATCTTATCTGCTCCCATAGATACAATTATTTTCTCAATGAAGATGATTTTCAGATCTACACATCTAGCCCCTCTTTCACCTAAGTTTCAAATTCCTATCCCTATCTGACTGCTAGACATTTCCATCTTGATGTTTCGTGGATACCTCAAAGTCAATGTGTCTAAAATAGAACTCTCTCTCTTGCCCCCTCCCCATCTTATCCCTCTTTCCAAGTTTCTAATTTCTATTGAGGGAACTGCCATTCTTCCATCTGTCCAGTCCCTCAGCCTTGAAGTCATCCTCTACTCCTCGTCATTTCTCACACACTATTTCAATTTAGTTCTCAAGTCTCGTTGATTCTTCCTCCACCCTTGTATCTACTCCCTCTTCACCTCTCCCCTGGAATGCCGCATTAGCCTCCTAATTGACTGTGCTACCTCTAGCATTTCTCCTCCCCAATCTATCATCCATGTAGCTGCCCAAATCATCTTCCTAAAGCACAACTTGAGAAACTCCGACCTGCTTAATAAGCTACCATGGTTTTATGCTGTCTCTAGAATAAAATACAAACTTCGGGCTGTCATTTAAAGTTCTACACAATCAGCATCTGACCTGTCTTTCCTAAATTATTTCACATCACTCCTCTCATGAACTGTATGTTCTACTCACACTGGCTCATTTGTGGTTCCTTTTGAAGACCATTCTCTCTCTCAGTTCTGTACCCTTGCATAGGCTGTCCCCCATGCCTGGAATGCTCTACCTCCCTTCTCACTTCCTTGGAAACCTTCCTGTTCTTCAAGGCTTACACTCAAGTACCATCTCCAATATGAGGTTTTCTTGTTCCCCAGTTATAAGCACTACCTCTACCAAATGATTTCTCATTTACTTTGTGGATAGTGCTAGTAAATGCTTAACAAGTGGTTCTCAAAAAAAATCAAAACATGACATACTTTTAAGCTTAATCTGCATTAGCAACATTTTCTTCATCCCTTTTTTATGTCAAGACAATCAGCAAAACAACAAGTCAAGCCCTGGGTCGGAGCCTTTCCTATCTGAAGTGTAAATATTCACTCCTGAGGCCCTACAAGTTGGTGCCTTTAGCAGACCCCCAGTGTACATTTCCCTCCAAGAGAATTTAAGCTCCTTAAGAGCAGAGATTATTTTAATTTTTGCTTTTGTGGCTTTGGTGCTTGGCACAATGTCTGCCACATAGGAGTCACTTAATAAATTCCTTTTTTTAGGGGGAAAAGAATAAGGGGGGGTAGAGGGATAGAAGAGCAGGCAGACTGGGAGAAGAGGTAATTGGTGTACTTGATGGGGAGAAAATTTGGAACTCAAAATCTTGTGGAAATAAATGTCGAAAACTAAAAAGATAAATATAAATATAAATAAATTCCTTTTTTTTTGTTGTCTCATGTTCCAAGTGCAGGAATCTGAATTCTAGTCCTGGATTCTTCACTTACCAGGTTAGATCAGCTTAGGCAATTCACCCTCTGAAGTTATACTTTCCTTACCTATCAAACATGTATAATAATACCTATAATACCTATATATAATAATACCTATCCTGCCAGCTTCCCATGGGTTGTTATAAGGATCAAATGAGATCACATGGATGTGAAAGGTCTTTGTAAAGTATAAAGTCCTACATAAATATAAACTATTATCTTCTTAGCTTCAGAGGATACCCTCTCCCCAGGGTGTGAAGTGGGAAATTGAGTTCAGTAATTATAATAACAATAATAAACATGCCCCTCTTGTTATTGTTTTATCCCTTGGTTTAAAAAAAAGTGAAAAAATAAACACAGGAGGGGGATGGAAGGAAGAATGTTAACTAATGAACCACAGCTATGTTTCCTTTTCAAAGGAAAAGATGGAGTCTATGTTTTGGCTCTAGTGGGATTCTTGGAGCAAGTTTGGATAAAGGTTGAGAAGGCTAAGTTGGTATTAGCAGGCATTATGTAGTGGTAGGAGGTAGAGCTGGAAGGATCTACAGGCATTATCTAGTCAGTTCCTTTCATTTTAGAGATGAGGAGCTTGAGGCCAGAGAGGTTAAGCCATTTGCCCAAGGTCATTTAGTCTGCTAAGTGATGCCATTAGCCCTAGAGTTCAGTTATTCTGACTCGTAATTATAACAATGTCTAGCATTTAACGCTTTAAAGTCTGCACGGCAATTTACAAATGTTCTCACATTTATCTTCAACATTCTTGGGAGGGAGGTACTACTATTATTAGTCTCATTTTACAGGTAAGGAAACTGAGGCTAAATGACTTGCCCAGGGTCACACAGCTGGTAAATGTCAAAGGTCACATTTGGACTCAGGTCTTCCTAACTAGCACAGTTCTAGCACTCCATCGTCAGTGGCACCTAGAACAGTACTAGCACTGTTCCTTTCTTACCTTTGCCTTTTGGAAACTTTAGCTTCCTTCAAGGCTCATACTCAAGTACCATCTCTTAGTTGAAGCTTTTCCTGCTCCCCAGTTATGAGCACTGCCACTGCCACAAGATTTTACATTATTATTATAGGGAGACAGGGTCACACTGGTCACTTTGGGTAGGGAGGAGAATTTTGTCTAAGACTGGTCCTGAAAGATGACAGTTTGCATTCAAGTAAAATGTGACTAATTTGGGAACGTGAGACTTTGCTATTTTTTAAAAAATCTACTCCCTAGTCAAAATTTCTCAATAATATTATCTTATATTTTTATAGTATAACACTTACAAAGTACTTACCCCATAATAACCCTGTGAAGTCAGATTTTACTTAAAAGTGATTTTCCTAAAGTGTGGATCTGACCACATTGTCCCTTCTCTCACACCAGTAAACTTCAGTGACTCCTTATTACCTCTAGGATCAGAATACAAATGTTTCTCTTTCATATTTAAATGTGAAATTTATCTGCTGCCTTCCTGTCTTTCTAGTTTTATTACATATTACTCCCCTACACAGGGCAGCAAGGTGGCACAGTGGATAGAATGCTGAGCCTGTTAGGAAGACCCGAGTTCAAATATGACCTCAGGCACTAGCTGTGTGACCCTGGGCAAGTCATTTAACCCTGTTTTCCTCATATGTAAAATGAACTGGAGAAGAAAATGGCAAACCACTCCAGTATCTTTGCTAAGAAACCTCCAAATGGGGTCATGAAAAGTCAGACGTGACTGAAATAACTGAACACAGTCCCCTACATACTCTCTGGTTTAGCTGTACTGGATTCCTTATTATTCTTCACAAGAGTACCATATCCTTTCTAGGATTCTTTTTTTTTCTTTTTGGAGGGCAGTTGGGGTTAAGTGACTTGCCCAAGGTCACACAGCTAGTTTTTGTGTCAAGTGTCTGAGGCCGGATTTGAACTCAAGTCCTCCTGACTCCAGGGCCGGTGCTCTATTCACTGTGGTACCATATCCTTTGTAGACGCTTTTTTCCACTGGCTGTTCCCCATGCTTGAATTGCTCCCTCCTCATCCCCACCTTTCAGAATCAGGCTTAGCTCATGTGCTACCTTGAGCAGGAGGCCTTTCCTGGCTCTCCTGAATGCTGGTGCATTCCTTCTACGTTACTTTGTATTTACTTTGCATGTATAGTGTATACACTTTCTTAATGTATCTGCTGTTTTCTCCCGTAGAGTGCAAGCTCCTTGAGGGAAGGGAATGCTTTCAATTTTTCTCTGTCTTCAGTGTTTAGTACAGTGCCAAAGACCTTCTTATTGTTCAGTTGTTTCAGTCTTGTCCCACCCTTTGTGATCCCACTAGAGATTTTTATGGGCAAAGATACTAGAGCATTCTGCCATTTTCCTCTCTAGCTCATTTTACAGATAAGGAAACTGAGGCAAACAGGGTGAAGTAGCTTGTCATACATCTAGTAAGTGTCTGTGGCTGAATTTGAACTCGGGTCTTCTGAATCCAAATTGGGATGCTATATCCACTTTGTCACCTAGCAGCTCCTGTAAAAGTCATGGTAGACACTTAAAAATTTCTTGATTGGCTGATTAATACAAGGCAGTACAGGACAGTGAACAGGAGGCTAATGTTGGAATCAGGAAAACCTGGGTTTAAGGTGTACCTTTACCATGTACTGGTTACGTAACCCTAGGTAAGTCCCTTATTCTCTCAGGATACCAGGTAACTATAAAATGTAATACACAAGTGATTTTTCTATATGCACCCTCTACCTGTTACAGCATATCCCATGTGTCTCTTTAATAAGCTTTGTAGGAAAACCATTAAAATCTTCCCTAGTGGAGGAGTTTTCACAAAGAAATTCTCAAACTAATGAAATAATAGATTTGACGTGGATACCACCTGACAGCCCTGCTAATGTTCATCATGCCAATATGTTCACAGTATGACACATGCCTCCAAATTATAAAAAAAATATCATACTTTATAGGACTTGTGATGAAACATATTGCCTTCCTCTCCTTGGAGAGGGGGTGGACCACAGGTGGAAAATAAGGCATGGTCAATGTATCAATTTGTTTTTTGTTTTTCTTTAAAAAGGGGATCGCTGATGCTATTAGTGTAGAGGATTCTGGGTTAGGATACTCCCTCTATCAATGCAAATAAGCAACTTCTCTGTAATTTATAGCCTTAGAAAGTTACCTGGGGGGTGGTGGTGGTGGGGGATGTTCTGAGAGGTTAAATCACTTGTCCAGGGTCACACGGCCAGTATGTGCCAAGTGAGGGTGGGTTAAGACTTGGTACTGGAAATTACAACTATGGGGGAAAAAAGGCATCAATAAAATATTTTAAAAAGTAGTTCATCCTCATTCTCTCTCTCTCTCTCTCTCTCTCTCTCTCTCTCTCTCTTTCTGTGTCTGTGTCTCTGTCTCTCCCCCCACCTTTTCCTTTCTTTCCTCCTGAAGACTATCTGTTTACCTTCTGAGATTTGCTTTGCCCACAGTGATCAAAACAAGTTCTACTTTCTGTGGAGTCTCTTTTTTCCCTTTTCTTGTTTCTAGCATTCACAACACTGTGTTTCTATTCCGTTTGCTACAACTACACAGGAATTTTGAAATGCCCCCAAAAACCCCCTTACCACTGACATTTTACAAAGTTAATGAAACATTTCTCTCCATAGTGGGATTCCACTGCTTTCCGCTGGTTCTCCTTTTCATTCCAGGAATCTGAAATCTTGAGTTATTATCGAACAATAAAGTATTTTGGTTAAGGATTGGATATTTGATATGTGAAAAGAAAGAGCCTCATTAAATGGGAGAAACACGGGCTCCACTTGTTACAGAGCATTCCATGTGTTTCCTGAGTAAACTTTGCAGAAAAACCCTTTAAGTCCTGGCAAAGTCTGACAGGGCAAGCAAAGCACAAAGAGGGCCATTTAAGAGCCTAAGATAAGGGAAAATTATGAATACTGTATGCCTAAGAAAGAAAGCTGTATCTCTGGAGTAGCCTCAGGACTTGGGGGGGGGGGAGTTTGAATTTTTGACTTTAAATGACCATGGCTCTCAATGAATAAAGCATTTGGCTGTCTGACCTCAGTGCCTACTCCCCTCCTACACACACATACACACAACACACATAGAATATGAAAAGCTACAATATGCATATGTGTGTATGTATATGTATATCTATATAGTCTATCTTGGATTATTGGACAATTAGAGGAAACTGAGAAAACTGACATATAAAGGAACAGTCCATCAACACCTACTATCACCATTTCTTATGGAAGTGTTTCTGGTGTAAAGCAGTCCCAACTGACAAGAACAAAAGAACTTGGACACCATTTCAGCAAGTAAACACGATCTCCTTGCCAACTGGAGACACAGCAGCCATGTGCAGCATACATTTAGTATATAAATTCATTTGCCAGTCCTTAAAGAAGAGAATGGTAGATGTTTATGAACGATATCATGTTATAAAACAGCCATTAACCTCTGGAGGAAAATGAATTCATAGAAAGCTTGTTGCAAGATACAGTTAGGCTAGCTTATCTTAAGGTCACTTAAAAACTGGAAAGGGTACAACAAATAGAAAAAAGATGGAAAAATCTGTCAATGTTCCCATTAAAAAATTATACTGGGGGGGGGCTAGGTGGTGCAGTAAATAGAGCACTGGCCCTGGAATCACAAGGACCTGAGTTCAAATCTCCCCTCAGACACTTAACACAAACTAGCTGTGTGACCTTGGGCAAGTTACTTAATCCCAACTACCCTACCTTCTCCCCTCCAAAAAGAAAAAAAAAAAAAGAAAAAAAAAAGAAAGAAATCTTAAAAAAAAACAACAACAAATTAGACTCCTGATCAGTGACAGTATAGTCACCACATTTTGGCTATGACATCTCAGTCCCAATGTGTTGCATAGGAGAGTAGAAATCATCCTAATGAAAATGAAAGTAGGAAAAGGAACTAAACTATGCAAAACATGCTTGTGTGACTAAAGATATAACAACTCTGTACCCCATACAAAATATACCTGTGGGATTAGAGATACAATTCTGGAATTCCTAGCTGCCTTAAGTTTCAAGAGCATGTTTTGGATAATCATAATTGAGTAAATCATAGCTCAGATCTCTATCCAGTTCATTCTCTGTTCGCAGATTATTCTGTAGCAACAAAGAACATTTAATTAGGACAGAATGGCAAAGTAACAGTGAAAATAAACAAGTAATGATGATTTTCAGTGCTCCTACTTCCCCCCTAACTCCTCCCAAAAAGAAAATCTCCTATTGACCTTGGTGGCAGAGAAATAATTGCTTCCTTGGAGAAATCCAGATTTCAGGATTATAATGGGGATAGTTTGATAGCCCCTTGGAACTGGATTCACATTAGCCCCTGCATCTGGCCAGCAGTTTCCTTGTACTACATGGTACCAAGCTTTAGAGTTTAGTTTTTCTACTATGACTGGAGCCAGATATGGTAGACACAGCTTCCAATACCAATATTTCTTGTTCTGCAAACCATATTCCACAGAATAAGGCTGCTCTAGTTTTCTGGAATTGGCAAGGATGATGTGATTCTAGTTTCATTCTGTCTTGGGGTGCTATGGTGGACTCTTCCTCCATGCAGACCCTTCTCTTTCTCTCTATTTGCAAGACTGCACCTCCTAACACAATGCCGACATCAAGGCATATACAATATTGGATTCTGGTTTCCTGAGGCTATAACCAATGATCAGTGTTTCTTTTGCTTTAGACATTACTGATACTGAAGTCAGTCAGAAATCTTCCGTTATGAGTTGTGGTACATACTCCTAACAAACAAAGAGGGTGTCCACACTAGAGGTGACACAATTTTGAAGGTGCTGAGGGATCAATTTGGAAAATATGGCATCGCAGAGTTATAACTAAACTGTGTTGAGTCATTTTTCAGTTGTGTCTGACACTTTGTAACCCTTTTGGGGGTTTTCTTGGCAAATATACTGGAGTGGTTTGCAATTTCTTTCTCCTGCTCATTTTACAGATGAGAAAACTGAGGGAAACAGGGTTAAGTGCCTTGCCCAGGGTCACACAACTACTAAGTGCCTGTGGCCAGATTGGAACTCATGAATATGTTTTCCTGTTTCCAGGCCAACCACTCTATCTACTGTGCCACCTACCTACCTTGGAGGCAGAGGACATGGGTCTAAATCCAAGCTCCTTACTCTCCTATTTGTTACTCATTTGTAAAATGAGAGCATTGGCTTATATTATCTGTAAGAACTCTTCCATCTAAATTTGTGGCTATAGATAGAATTTTAAGATACGGATTTACAGTTGGAAGAACCCTCAAAGATCATCTAATCCAACTCCCTCATTAAAAAAATGAGAATACAGAGGCCAAGATAGTTGCCAAAGATCATGCAGGTGGTAGTAAGTGGAAGAACTGGGATCCCATGATGTTAATAACTCTTAACTCATATGCCTACTTTTTCATGTGTGCAACATCTTTATAAGGATGGTCTACAGTGTATCAAAGATATCCTTGATGAAAATATGACAAGGGAACTACTAGTTTTTTTTTTACCAATTACATTCTATTGTGTACTATAACTTTCTAGTCACACAATTGACCAAAAGGTACAGAAAACACAAGATTCTATTGAATTTATTGTTTATTGACTATTAGAAAAGTTTTTGATTCTGAAGAACAAAAAGTCAAGAGAAGCCAACAAGCCTTTATTAAACATATACTACTTGGGAGGTACTTTGTTAAGTACTAAAAATACAAACACAAGCAAAAAGAAAGGGTTTTTGCCCTCAAGATGCTTCATTCCAATGGGGGAAGACAACATATAAAAGGTAGCTGTTAAGTTTGGTGGAGAGGAAGGGAGAAGTCCAGAGAGTCAAAAGGGTAGCCAGGAGATGAGTGAGGGAATAAGTATGGCTGGTCTGGGCACTCCCTCAAAATGGAGTTTCTGAGAGGAACTCAGCAATCAGAGGAGGGGGTCACCAAGGCATGGGCATCTTCCAGGGTGTGAAGACCACTGGGTAGAGAAGTTATGGGACTTAGGAGCAGAGCTAGGAGAGAAAAGCCGACTTATAGACTATCCTTCAACAAAATGGCTTCTATTAAAACTGCACTAAGACTTTTGGAACACTGTATTTTTATGAGCATTTAGTACATACCAACTGGACAGAAGCTAGCAATTTTGAACCCTCTGAGAAACAGCGTGAAATGTGTTCTCCAATCAACTTTATATTCATGATGTAAAAATAATATAAGAAATAAGCAAAACGAAAATCATTTGATTGGGAAGGGAAATTCTCTGGATTGTAGATATGAACTCTTCACAAGGCTCTCCATCTTGTTGCTTCCTAGTTTAAGTGGGTATTAAAATTTGGGGAAGGAGGAGGGAATGAAGTTTGAGTGACATTTCCTTCTCGAGGCTAAAAGTTCTTATTCTTTCACCTGCACTTATTAAAGACTAGAGTTTACCAAAAATGCAATAGTCTACCCGAGGAGGCAGTGATTTTACTCCCTTGTGGGTTTTCAAGAGCAGATTAGATCACCACTAGTTGGGTATTTTATGCAGGGAATACATTCTTTTAATTTTTGTGCCTGGGGTACCATGCATTATATTAAAAGAGTCAGAGTCTAGCATAAGGGAGGTGATAGTTCAACTACACTCTGCCCTGGTCAGATTATATGTGCTCAGTTCTGGGTACCATGTTTTAGGAGGGATATTGATAAACAAAAAAGTATAAGAGAGAATGTCTGGGATGGGGAAGGGCTTCAAGATCATACCATATAAAGATTGGCTGGAGGAACTGGAGATAATTAGCCTAGCAAAGTCTTAATGTGGATCTGATGACTATCTTAAAGAATCTGAAGAACTGGTTCTAAAATCATTTTATTATATATATATGTATATATATATAATTATTATTATTATTTACATGCAACTGGGAAATAAGATATACAGGCACTGGGATAGGGAGATCCATCTTACCCTACCAGAAGGTGAGAAGGGTGTTGGGGGAGGATATAGGAGAGAGCAGATTGGGGGAGGAGGTATACAGTGGGATTGCTATTTTGGGGGTGGTGGGTAGGGGAAAGACGGGGAGAAAATTTGTAACTCAAGATCTTGTGGAAATCAATGATGTAAATCAAAAAATAAAAAATAAACAGAAGTTAAAAAAAAGAATATGAAGAACTGTCTTGAGGAATAATCTTTAGACTTGGTCTCAGAAGGCAGAATTAGAAGTAGTAGATAGAAGTTGCATAGAAGCATATTCATGTTTGAAAAAATGAAAAAATAACCTAACAATTAGAATTATCTAGGACATGCAGATAAATGATTAAAAACTGACTTTCTGGAAAAATATGTTTGATATACTTTTAAATTCATGCATTATTAATATTTTCTCTATTGCACTGTCTAGACAATCAACAAAACACTACATTGAGCCCTGATATATGTCATTTCTCTCCAGGATCTATTTAAGCTGCTTTTAGCACACCATTGGAGCTATACAAATGATTGGATAGACTACCTGAGGAAGTAGTAGGCATCTCTCACCATACATCTTTAAATAGTGGCTACATAACAGTTAATAATTCTTAAAATGGATGGCCTCTGAAGTCCTTTCCAACTTTGTGGTACTGTGATTCCATGATCCTGCAGTTCTGGGGACTATAAATCCCAGCACTCAGGGTTGCTAGCTTAATAACAATGAGGATGCCCTGGTGGGGTAGGTCTTGAGTGATCTCCTTCTACTGATTCTTTCCAGAATAAGATTTTGATACTTTAGAAATGTGTGAATTCCCTAGTGCTACTTCATTCTTCAGTAGACTATCTTCAAGAGTAATCCACCAGAATTCCAGAAGACCGATCAAGAATGCTAACAACCTATTGAGAAAGGTGATGGGCTTGGGGAGCAAGCTGAGACATATGTTTTTTGGACATTAGTCTGTGAGCTCTTTGAAGGCAGGGACTGTCTTTTGCTTCTTTTTTAAAAATATATTTAAAAATAAGACCAAACTATAGCAAGGGGAAGAAGAAAAAAAGGAATGGAAACTGGTACTCCCCTACATTAGGAAGAAAGTAGACGGGAAGGGATATACTTTTACAATGTGGTGATGCCGTGGTCCTGGAACTGGTATCTCAGTTCCTACTTAGAAAAGGAACTTGAGTCTGCTGATTACTTGCTATACCAAGTCTGGAAAATAACTAGAGGTTGGTCTTTTCTATGTTTGACAAATGTCGGTGATTTTTAGTTTCCTCAGGTTCTCTCTCTCTTTCTTTACATCTTAGAATCCCTGGTTTCCTGCAAGAATCAGCTCAAAAGCCTTCTTCCCTTCCTGATCTCTCTAGTTGTTAGTACCTTCCCCTCTAAAGTTAGCTTTTATCTATTTCGTATTTTGTATATATCCATATATGTACATCCATCTATCCATCCACCTATCTATCTATCTACTTACCTACCTACCTACCAACCTATTTATCTATCCATCCAATCATCCATCTATTCATCCACTTATTTGTCTATTATCTATCTATCTATCTATCTATCTATCTATCTATCTATCTATCTATCTATCTATCTATCTGTCTTCCTACCTACCTACCTACCTATCCATCCATCCATCCACTTATCTCTCTGTCTATCTATCCATTCATCTGTCTGTCTGTCTATCTATCTATCTATCTATCTATCTATCTATCTATCTATCTGTCTGTCTTCCTACCCATCCATCCATTCATCCATCTATCCATCCACCTATCTGTCTATCTGTCCATCCGTCCATCTGTCTGTCTGTCTGTCTATCTATGTACCCATCTAGCTACCTACCCATCCATCCATTCATCCATCCATCCATCCGTCCATCCGTCCATCCATCCATCTGTCTATCCATCCATTCATCCGTCTATCCATCTATCTATCTGCCTATGTCCGTCTGTCTTATCTATATATGCTGTATGTGCATTCCCTATTAGGAAGTATGCTACTTGAGGACAGGAACTGCTTTGTTTTTTCCTTTGTATTCCCAGCATTTAGCATAATGGCTGGTACCATAAGTACAAGCTTATAAATGCTTGTGGATTGTTTATTTGAACATCTAGTATGTGCTTGACTTCATTATGGAGTCAACATGACTCCACTTTGCTTCCCTCTGCCCTCACTTCCTGCAGTACCCATGAAGGAAAGTTTTGTGATAATCACCCTTTATATGGCAGCCCGGGTATGTAGG
The DNA here is from genome assembly GCA_028646575.1 of Pseudocheirus occidentalis. Lineage (NCBI taxonomy): Eukaryota > Metazoa > Chordata > Mammalia > Diprotodontia > Pseudocheiridae > Pseudocheirus > Pseudocheirus occidentalis. Next base: position 308,280,067 of record CM053593.1, read on the forward strand.
GCTAATTAGGAAAGAGGGATGTGGGCTGTCCCTTGAGGGTGCTTCCTACAGAGTCCGTATATGGTTGCAAACTAGGAACTGCAGGGCTCTGACATTGGACTTGTAATTTCAGTAGCGTAATAGAAGCTTAGGCACACAATATATTCAAGCAATTTAATGTTAGCTGGCTCCTTACCACTCTTTAGCAAAACTATTCTTCATCTGTTATCAACTCTTGCCTAAATTCTTTTCTTTATTTCAAAAGAAATTATTGTTTGTTTTCATTTCAGTCATTTCCCCTTAAAACTCTCTTCAATCAAATTTAAACCCTCCATTGGCACAAAAATCAACCAACAGAAAAAAAACCCCAACCCCCCCCCAAACATTTAAGCAAAACCAATGACATCATCACTGAGAGGGCACATTCCATTTGACACTGGCAGTCTCCACTTCTCTATTCAGAGAGAGAGATAGGTTCCATCCTCAGCATTTAAGGATCTATATTGTTCTTCACAATTCATCAAGTCTCAGTGGCTTTTCAACACCATTAGCATTATTGTACTCATTAAGCAGTTTGTTCTCTTGGTTTTGCTTTCTTTGCTCCATACCACTTATACACAGTTTTCTTTCTTTTTTTTCCCCTGAATTACTCGTATGTGCTGTCTGACCTCACAGTAATACCCCATTTTATCCAGATGCCATAATTGGTTCTGCCATGTTCTAATTTTTTGTTACCATAAAGAATGCTTTTATGATTTTTTTTAATGCATAGAAATTTCTACCATAATTTCTTTGGGATCTACTAATAATAGCAAGCATTTATATAGCGCTTTAAGTTTGCAAAACATTTAAAACATATTACGTCATTTTATTCTCACAATTCAGGGTGGTAGGTACTAGTATTATCCCATTTTACAGATGAGGAAATAGACTGAGAGAGATTAAACGATTTGACTAGGGTCACAAAACAGTTAGACTCCAAGGCCAGTACTCTTATCTGCCACTTAGTTGCATCTGTAATAAAAAACAAAAAACTGTTAATGAGATCATGGGAATGATGATTTTTATAGGTTTATTTTATAATCTGCTACTTTATTGAAGCTGTTCATTATCTCAATTATTTTCTTCACTGATTTCCTGAAGTTTTTCCAAGTAAGCCATCATTTCAAGTACAAATAGGGGTAGTTTCACCTCTTTGATAATGTCTACCCTGTTCATTTCTTGAATAATTCATCTTGAACTATTGCTATAGTTGTTATTTCTAGAACAATGTGAAATCATCATGAAAAGTGGGGGCATCCTTTATTTACTGCTCTACTTATTGGGAAAGCTTCACGTGTTTCACCACTGTAGCTAATACTAGTTTTTGGCTTTAGATACATACTTTTGCTCATATTAAAAAGTTCTTCCACATCATAAGTTTTCAGAATAATTTAAAAAATATAAATGGGTGCTTCGTTTTGTCATAGGTTCCTTTCCCCTGTATCTATTGGTATAATGATTTGCTTTTATCATTTTAAAATTTTCCTCTCTATTTTTTGAAGTTAGCAAATGATGTATGTTTTTGTTGATCTTTTGAAAGTTTTTAGGTTTTTTCTCTCATTTTTAGTCCTTTAGTCATTTCAAATTCTAGTTCTTCTCAAATTTTTATTCTTTCTTCTTCTACGGTTTTTTTAAGGGGGAGTGCTAACTTCATTACTTTCTCCTTTTATTAATATATGCTTGGTTCATTAATTTATCTTTTTATTTTGTTACTATTTGTCTTTAGGAGTATAACTTTTCAGCTTCATACTTCTCTGACTACATTCTCAAATTTTAATATGTGATCTCATTGTAATTGTACTCTTTTGTAATTTACATGATTGTATTTTAATTTATTCTTTGTCCCACTTATGATTTAGGAGAGTGTTCCTGACTCTCCACTGAGGTATCTTTTGCTTGCTTAGCCTGTATTAATTACAAAAGTAGTATATTATTTATAGTTTACAAATATCTAATATTACTGTTTTCTTATATATATTTATTATTTCTTTGTATCCTAGCACATAATAAGGTTTTACAAGTGTTCCATATTATCCTAAGAAACATGTATGTTCATTAATATTCTTATTCAGAAGATAGATATCTTTACAGTTTAATTTTTTTTTGGAGGGTAGTTGGGGTTAAGTGACTTGCCCAAGGTCACACGGCTAGTTTTTTGTGTTAAGTGTCTGAGGCCGGATTTGAACTCAGGTACTCCTGACTCCAGGGCCGGTGCTCTATTCACTGTGCCACCTAGCCGCCCCTACAGTTTAATTTTTCCAACATTCTGTTCAATTATTTATTTTTGTGTTTTATTGATCCATCTCTGAAAGAGGAAGATACAAATCTGCATTAATTATTGTATTACTATTTGTGTTTTTAAAATTTTCTTTAGTTTTTCTTTAAGTACTATTCTGTTGGAGAAATACGTTTTGGCAAACTAACAAGTCATGCTAGATTAAATTTATTTACCCTTTTTTCTTATGGTAACTATGCTAGTAGATTGGAAGAATACTATATATGTAGTTTACCTTGATTTTAGCAAGTCATTTGATAGAGTATTTTATGCTATTCTTGTGGAAACAGTATGGTTAATTGATATTATAATAAGAAAGATTCACACCTGGCTTAATAACTGGACTTAGAGTAATTATTAATTGTCTGATATCAACCTGGAAAGAAGGTGAATTTCTTCAGGAAGCTCTACTTGTCCCCTGTGCTATTATGTGCACACATACACACACACCTGTGCACATGCACATACATACATATACATATCAGTGATTTGAATAAAGGCATAAAATACAGCCTTATCAAATTTGCTAATGACAAGAAAGCCATAATGGATACTTAGCATGCTGAATGACAAAAATCAAAATCCAACAGGAATTTGATGAGTCAAAATATTGGACTGACTTAATACATAAAATTTAGTAAGGATAAATATTATCTTCCACAGGTTAAAATTCACTTCACAAGTACATGATTGGAGAAGGCATATTATATTGCAGCTTGCCTCAAAAAGAGGGAGGGTGGGGGGTTATTGGGTACTAAGACCATTATGAGTCAACAGTATCACCAAATAGTATCATGAAAGCTCGTGGAATCTTGGAAGGTATTGAGAGGCATAGCTTCCAAGAATAAGGAAGTCATGAGCCTGCTGTACTTTTGCTGGTTAGATCACATCTGAAGTATTTGTTTTCAATTCTGGGCAACACAGTTTCAGGAAGTGTATTGATAACCTAAAGGAGGTCCAAAAAAGGGCAACCAGAATGGTAAAAGACCTTCAATTTACGACACGTGAGAATTAGTTGAAGGAACTCGGGCTGTCTAGCCTAGAAAAAGAGAAGACTTGGAAAGGAGCATTAAAGTTGTCTTCACATATTTGCAGAGTTACCATGTAGGAAAAGGATTAGATTAGTTCTGTTTGGCCCTGAGTTAGAGAACTAGAAGCAATGGGTGGAGCTTGCAAATGGGAAGACATAGGCTTGATGCCAGAAAAATTCCCTAAGGATTAAAACTGTCCAAAAGGAGGAACAGGCTGCCTTGGGAAGGCATAGGGTCATAGATCTTAGGCTGGGAGGAACCTTAGAGGTTATATAATCCTATTCCCCAGATTTTACAGATGAAAAAACCAAGGCCCAGTGAGATTAAATGACTTGCCCAATGTCACACAGATATTAAAAGGCACAGCTGAGATTTGAACTCAGGTCCTTTGACTCCAGAACACAGACTCTTTCTGCTACTGTTCTTTTCTTGCTCCTTCCTTTCTTGGCCAAACTTCTCCAAAAAATCCCCCAAAAGTCTATATATACTGCCTCAACTTCCTTACCACTCACCCATCCTAACTCCTTGAAATCTTAATTTTTACTGCCACAACTCATCTGAAACTGCTCTTTCCAAGGACATCAGTAAAAAAAAAAAATCCAATATCCTTTTCTCAGTCTTTCTCATTTACCTACTTAAAGTATTTGACAATACTGCCGATCTTTCTCTTTTGCAATCATGTTGTTGCTCATTGTTAATGACTTCATGTTATCTTTGTCCTTTTCTTACCCCTCCTCTGTCTCCCTTCTCTGGTTCTTCCTATCAATTCCCCAGCATAGATATTTTTAAAGATATTTTTCTCTGTTTTCCTTTTATTCTCCTTTCTGTCCATCCTCTCCTTGGGCAATCTTATCCAATCCCATGGCTTCAGCGATCACTTCTATAAAGATGACTCCCGAGTCTGTCTGTCTGTCTTTGTTTTTCTCTCTAACTCACTGAGTTTTGTTTTTTATATTTCCAGCATTCTCTTGGTCATTTTGATGAAGACGGTCTGTTGGTGCCTGAAAGACAACATGTCAAAAGCAGAAGTCATAAATTCCACCCACACCAATTGTCTTCTTGTTTTACCTTTTCCTGTAACAATTTTTTTTCCTTCAATCAGTCAGGCTAAAAACCTGAAACCATCTTGAATTAATTCTCCCTGACTATATCTTGTCAATCACCTTCTGGTTAGTTCTCTTCTGAAAGGAGTAGGTCTATGTGAAATGCCATCTTTTCCATGAAGCTAGTCCTTCAACTCTTCTCATTTGAATGTCATTTCTTCCTCCTCTACCCCTCAAGTAATTTGCACTTTTTTAATTCTTACCACACCCTTCTTCCTATCATAATGTCTACACTTCTCTTAATTTCCTTCTACTTTCTATTCTCCATGAAAACAGAGACCATATTTTATTCTTCTTTGGATCCATCACCTCCGCCTGCAAAGGTTGGCATGCTAAGGGCCAAAAGGGGAGAATTAAAAGCTGCAACCCACATTTATATTTCATTTTTTACAATAAAGCAACTCTAATTATTCCAGTTTATATCTGAGGACAGCTAGATAGCACAATTGACTGCAGGTCTGGAGTCAGGAAGACTCATCTTCCAGAGTTCAAATCTCACCTCAAACACTCATTAGCTGTTACCCTAGGTAAGCCACTTAACCCTGTTTCCCTCAGTTTCCTCATCTGTAAAATGAACTGGAGGAAAAAAATAGCAAACTAGCCCAGTATCTTTGCCAAGAAAACCCCAAATGGAGTCACTAAAAGGTGGATGTGACTAAAAAATGACTGAACTACAACAAAATACATGAGGGAAAAAACTCAGACTTTCCATTTTATAAATGCAGGAACTGTAATCAATCAATAAACATTTAGTAGGTACCTACTAAGTGCCAGGCACCATGCTAAACTGGGGATACAGAAAGAGACTGGCCCTACCCTCAAGGAGCTTACAATCTAATGAATAATAAAATGGAAATCAATATGATATGTAGAAAGCACACTAACCCTGGAGTCAAAGGGTTTAAATCTTGTCTGTCATACTTGTCATTTGAGTGATTATGGGTAAGTTGGTTATCTTCTCTGGGTCCTGTCTTCATCTGTGGCATGAAGAGGCAGGACTAACTGGCCTTGGAGGTTCCTTTAGCTTGAGGTCTCATGAACTCAGCAGTGTAGTTAATGGCACAGTTAGGATTCATATTCAGGTTTTCTGACTCCACATCCAAAACTCTTTCTACTTAATCACAAGGGAATTAAGAGATTTTTTTCACCAATAGATTGTAGATTCCATGAGGGCAGGAGTTTATTTTTTTGTCTTTGTTTTCCCAAATGGTATCCATTATAATAAATACTTGTTGCAGTGAATTGAAGCTCAACTTTTCAGTGTTTTTCCCCCTTAGGTGTCCATTGGGAGAAAAAAAAATCAAGGTCCCAAATGACTAGCATATCAGATTTACAAGATACTGTGGGTTCTGAGTTCTTAGGAACACATAGGCCATCCAAGTGAAAAATATTATTATTGCCACTTTGTTGCTTTCAAATTCAACTCAAGCTCCACATCAGGACTTCTGGGGCATTGTACATGCTCTGCTTTGATCTCCTATTATTTATTTCCATATCAGTTGAAGTTGTTTTTCCTGGGGATTCTCCGGTTTCTGGCTGGAGTAGTCCTGTCTTTGGCAATGCTTTTGCTGGTTCTATGAGAATTGCACCCAGGGATTTGCCAACTCAGCCCAGCATGTGGATTTGCCTTTTAAAAACTTTTTTGGGGGTGTGGGAGGAGGAGAGGGAACAAGTTTTGTTTCTCCCACCTCAGACTCCAATTACCTAATAAAGATTTATCTTTTTCTTCTGTCTGAGGATCCCCCTTGACCTAATTTTGCTCCTTGCCTAGTTTCAGATATCACAATCCATTTTTATGCATTAAGCTGCCCTAATGAAATCCACATGTCTTAAATCAATAAAGCCATTGTTTAGTGCTTGCTTTTACCCCTGTGGTGCAGTTTTTGTTGCTCTCTTTTATTTGCTTACTTACTTGTTTGTAGGAACCTAGAACTGTTTTATCTAGGACCCATTCTCCTTCCCTCTCACTTCCCCCTTCATTCTTTTTCCTTTTCTTCTTCTTTAAAGAGAATCAGTTTGTTGATGTGCAGTCTATTGGACAGTTCTCCTTTTAGTATATGGACATAGAATGAGAATTGTTTATTAGTGTTTTTATTTCTGCTTGTTTATTGTTTCCCATTTCATTTGCTCCTACCTTGTTAAATACCAAGGAATTTATTAAAGAGTCTATTAATTTTGTATGTTTATTGGATTCCTTTTGCTGATAGTGAAATTTGTAATAAAAGTAATTGTTTTCTTTCCTCCCTGTTTTCTTGTTCAGAATTTCAGATTTTTTTGTTTCAGTTAAATTAATCATGAAAAACATTATTAATTGATTCAGTTTCTTTTTATATAGGTAGTAGAATCAACCTGCTACATCCTTTTTCCCCAAATAGAAGAAACAGAGCTTTTATTGACTTTCCATCTCTCCTGTCTCCTATTCTCTAATTCTTCCATTTTAATGTTACTGTTAGGCCAATATTGAGCTTGTGGATTTTTTTATAGGCTCCCAAATCACCTCATTCTTTAGGGACTTCCTTTTTCCTAGTGAAAATGAAAACACCTCCTCTGCATAGAGCTTGCAGGGGGGTCAGGTTATTTCTTTAGTATAGCATTGAGTCATTTACTATCTGATGATACAAGATTTCAAAATAGAAACAAGCTCTTGTTAAATCACAGAGATAGTACCAAAAAGTCATCCCTCAAGAGTTTTCTCCTAGTACCACACATATTTTAGCCCTTAGGTTTACTAGAAACAAGTCATATCAGACTAACCTTATTTCCTTTTGTGACAAAGTCACTGCTGGACTAGTAGAAGACAAGAATGCTATGGATTCAAGGTACTGAGCTCAGCAAAGCATTTGCATATCTCTGATGCTGTCCTTACCGACAAGATGAGAGACATAGTCTGGATAAAAGGATAGCTAAACAGATACAGAAATGCTTGACCCAAAGAGGTGATTTTGTGTGTTCCTCTCTCTCTTTCTCTTTCTCTCTGTCTCTGTCTCTCTCTCTCTCTCTGTCTCTCGTGGTGTGAAGGGAATATGTGGCATAGTCATATTTTTCTCTACGTTCAATTTTGTCTTACTTCCACTAGAAAATACAAGCATTCAAACTTATAAGCTAGAACCAGTAAAAAAAAAAAAAGAAAAAGAAAAAGAAAATAAAACAAGATGCTTGTAAATGTAAACACACATTTCTGCTTTTTGCAGATTGGCAAAGCAGGAAAAACCTGATGCATATGACCAAAATCAATGAGACAAAATCTTCATCAAAACAAAAGATGTACAGTGACTTTACCAAAGCAGCTGTAAGAGTGTTCTATGAATCTTTCTGTGTATTTGACCTGGTTTTGCTTTTGTTATTATCATCATTTATATAGTTGTGTTCACTGTGCATATTGTTCTTTCACTCTTATTCACTCCTTGTAAATTTTCTGTTTCTTTGAATTCTTCATATTTGTCATTTTTTCTGGTATAATAATATTTTGTTTTATTCTTATACCATAAGTTGTTCATCTGTTCCCTAGTTGATAGACCACAGTCTACTTCTAGGTTTGTTTGTTTGTTTTTTGGCTATTACACACAGGATAGCTAGGAATATTTTTCTATAGCTAAGTCTTTCCCCCCATAACCATAACCTGGTTGGGGCATAATCCTGGTGATGGGTGGGAAAATTGGGTCAAAGGATTTGGACATTTTTGTAACTCAGTGTATAACTGAAAATTTCTTGCCAAAAAGATTGAACTAACTCACAACTCCACCAGCAACGTATGAGAGTACCTATTTATCCACAGTTGTACCAGCATTGATTCCACCCTGCCCCCTGCCCCAAAGCTTGGAAATTAGTGCATCTATGTCAACCTGAAGGGAGGTCTATACCAGAGCTTAATAGTCATCTATGACTGGTCCTATTGTGTTTAACATTTTCCCCACTGCTTTAGTATACATGACATGCTTATCAGACTTGTAGATAGAAGGAAGAGCTAATGTTCTGGCTGACAGAATTGGTGTCTATAAAGATCTTGACAGTTTAAAATGATGAGCCATGTGAGATGAGTTTCCTTTCACCAAAAGTCTTCCAGTAGAGACTGGATGATAATTTGTCCAGAGTGATAACTAAAAGTAAGTACTCAATAATATTTAATTGATGATGGTGAAATTAGTTTTCATTTTTTAAGATAAAATATTATATTAAATGTCAGGAACTTGACCCTAGTTTCAGCAGATCATTTCGGGTATAGATCTGTGTTGCAGAAGTCAGACTTGCCAAAGAAGATGAAATAGGAGAAAGATAAGACAAATGGGAAATGCCATTGTTCAAAGGTCTTCCATAACATGTCCTTTCCTTTCTCTCATTATCTTATTTGGTCTTTTTATAGACTATTGTCTATGTCTCTTTTTCTCATTTTCAGACTTCTGCCAGTTAGGGAAGCTCTTTTCTTCCCACATCTTCTTCCTTTTTGCAGTTTCATGGAAATAATATCCTAGGGGTGGGAAATTTTTTCCTTTTTCCTGAAAAGTTCTATTGTTACAATTCTGGATTTCATGTGAGAAGGAAAGTTTAGAATTAAATCCCCACATGTCCTGGATGGCCAGTTCCAACCAAAAAAAAAAACCACCAAAATAACCCACAACTGCTTTTATTAACATTTTTCCTCAGGAGGAAAGTGTTGAGAGACAAGGAAATGAATACAATGTTTTCCCACCTACAGAACTCTTCTAACAGCCAAAGGACTCCAGATTTCTTTAGGAAAGTCAGCAAAAATATCCTTATCCCACCAATTTTGCTTCCCCATCGCTACTTTTATTTTTTAAATCGAGAACCTATTGCCAATTTAATTTTTCTATCTTCTTCATTCTCTTCTTCAGCAACTCTCCTGTCCTCCCACTCGAGGACTGAGTCTGCTTTTTAGTCACCTTTGCAAACCCAATTCATCTTAAATCCTTTTACTCTTCATATGTTTCTAGAGTCTATATTTTTAATTCTTCATTAAAAATTTTTTTTTACCATATTTGGGGCAGGGGAGAAAAATAGGGTATATGATGATATTGCAACTCTTTTTTGCGGGGGAAGCACAGAGTGATTTTTGTACCTGAGTCTGCTGTCACTGGTTTTGGGACATCTTTCAGTTTCAATGAACAAGCTGAACATGGAGTTTGAAAACACTGAGGAACTTCCTAAACTTTGTGATTAAAAAGATCTTGGTCACCAGGAGGAACTTTTGCCTTGTCCATAGGCTTAGACTAGACCTGAAAGCCTTTCATGAAATGTCCAATGCCTCTACAGTGACTTTTAGTCATTGTCCTGTAGGATCATAGGATTGTAGAATTTCAGAGTGGGAAGGAATCTTCCCTTTCAACTCATGAGTTCAACCCACTCACTTAACAGATGAGAGAAATGAGGCCCAGAGTAGTCAGTGTGAATGACTCCAGCTAAGAAGTGTTATCTCTTCCCTCTACTTCATTGACAATTTTACTATTGCTCCACTTCCCTGTTTTGTTTTTGGTCAGACAGACAAAGCAAGCTATTTTTCGCTCCCTAGTAGTGTCAGGGTATGATTGAGAAGACTGTGGAATTGGGTTGTGGTGGGATGGTGGAGAAGCCTGGTCAAGAAATTATAGGGGCATTAAGGATAATGGGCTATAGTGAGGGAAAACAAGGGTTCAGTGTCTAGCTTTTCAGCATGTTTGAACATGCTGGTTGAGCAATTTCATAAATTACTTTTACTAAATCATAGAAAGATCTGTGGTGATTTGGGTCTTCAATAGAGAAAACAAGCCTATATCCTAATAGCCTAGAATATTATCTGCAAATTCAAAGACAAGGCACCAACTCCCAAGACTTCACTTACCCTTATCAAGTCTCATTAAGATCTTCCTTCTGGCTTCTATCATATAAAGTCTCAGGAAATCAAAGAATCACAGAATGATGGCCTGGAATGGATCTTGGCCACCATTTAGCCCAAGCATCAGCATTTCAGAGCAGCAGAGCCAAAGGTGGCTCAAGAGATGATTTTCATTATTAGAAAAGCAGCAACTCTGCAGAATTACTAAGTGGGTAAAGTTTGTCTTTGGCCTTCTCTCCCCTTTTGCATTTCTTCTACCTTCACATTTCTCTTCCTGCACCCTTTCCTGTTCCTCAGCTCTTCATGTTACCCCATCTACTGACTCCCTAAAATCTCCTGCTTTTCCAAATCTTGGATTTCCCCTCTTCCCCTATGCTTCTAAGTATCTTTCCCTTTTATCAAAACCAGTTAGCTCGTTCAGTCTGATTCCAGCTGTCTGTTTAAATGTATTTAACCTTGTCACTTTCTGTGTGTCCCTAGGCAAGTTGATATACTTCTTTGAATCTCAATTTTCTTGATCTATAAAATAATGGAGTTGGAGTAAGATCCTTTCTGGTTCTAATATTCTAGGGTGCTATAATTCAATGAGGAATTTACTTTCTAAAGTAGGGCCTCATTAGCCCAAATGAGTTCCTACTTGATGGAATGAGATATAGAACTAGGGAAGGAAGGGAGGCCTTTTTGAGTCAGAGGGGGCCCATTGCTGATTCTGGACACCTCTTTCCCATCTCCAACACCATATATTTGGTATCTCAATTCTGAAAGTTTTGGCAGTTCATGATCTCCTCCATTCTTTCCCCTTCCTCCCCATCTCTCTAGCAGCAGAATCTCCAAGAATTCCTGCCCTTTAAAAAATTTTTCAGAGAAGAGTATTTCATAGGTTCTGTGTGGGATCTTCTCTTGATGTCACCCAGCCCCTACCCTCAGAAAATTCTCTGTTCTACCTAAGCTAAACTGGGACCTTCTGCTGCGCCCAGTGTCCACTTCCATTTCTTCTGATTCTGTCCTGAGAGGAGGAGAAACAGCTGGCTGGCTTTCTCTGCACATAATGAGGGATTATGACTTGCACTGATTATTCAATAAAAGATAATTAACAAAAGCTACTAGCTCTAATTCAGAATCTCAGGCTTTTGAAATCATAGGGTTGAGCTAAGGGAGTCATACTTCACAAGCACCAGAGCTCCATAATGATAATGTGGTAGTTTTATGTCACTTCACTGTCTGGGAGAGCCCATGTCATGCCCCAGACTTTGACGAGCTGCAGAGGGTTCTGGTTTGTGGTGCTGAGAGAGGGAGCATGTGCAGAAAATCCTCACATTTCAACCTAGGTAACTTTTCCTGTAGAGTCCAGGAAATCTCTTTCACTGAGCCACCCAAGTAGCAGCAGGGGACTTTGTCAGGATGCTTGAAATTTATTAGGGGGGTGGTGAGGTGGTGCAGTGAATAGAGCACCGGCCCTGGAGTCAGGAGGACCTCAGTTCAAATCCAGCCTCAGACACTTAACACAAAAAACTAGCCGTGTGAACTTGGGCAAGTCACTTAACCCCAATTGCCCTGCCTTCCCCCCTTCAAAAAAAAAAAAGAATTCATTAGGATGAAAAAATATCATGGGGACAGTGCTGGGACACTCAGAGCAGATGCCTAAATGGGAAGAAAGCTGCTTATTCTCTTGCTTTTGGTGAATTTCAGTTACAATATTTAGTGCGGCAAGGAACCATTGCAAGGAAAAGGAAGGCGGATTCATGAACCGAGCTAGACGGGGGCTATACAACTCCATGTTCCACAAGTGTATTCTAAGTGAGAAAATATAAAAACATTACCCTTCCCTTAAATGTGCTCTCCTTTATAGAGAGTCAAGTACCTATCTCCCGTTTCATCTTAACTGCTTAATTTCATCAGCTTAATTGCTGCTTGCCTTGTCATTTACCTTCCTACTTAATACAGTTTTATCATGCAACTCCTGCACCTAATTGTATCCTTTACCCCAAATGGAATAACCTCTGCTTAGTTAGCATATGCTGTCCTTTCCTGCCTCTGTTCCATTGCTATACCATATTTTATAACTTACTGCTCTCCTTTTCTCTCTTTCCCTGTTGAATTTCTCCCCATCCTTTAAAGTTTCACTCAAATACCGAGTCTTCCAAGAGCCCTTCTCCAGTCTCAAAGATCTTTCCCCATTGTACAGCGGAAAACAAAACAGAACAAAAATGTCAACACATTGTGGCTGTGTGTTCAGAGGACCTGTGTTCAGATGCTCCTTTGGATGCTTACCACCTTTGTGACTTGGCTTTAACCTTTCTGGGCCTCAGTGTTTCTTATCTCTAAAATGAGGTGCTTGAACTAGATGTCCTTTGAGGTTCCTCCTAGCTCGTTGGATCTGTGATCATCTGACTTCTCCTGCATTTTGCTTTGCACACGCTCATACACTTATGTCTCATTTTTCACTGAAGCCATCCGTTTATGTCTTAGCTTCCTATTTCATGGCTTCCCAGAAAAATGGCCAAAAAATCAATTCAGAGTGGTCAGTCTGCTGACTATGAGCTTGTCAGAACTTAGTTCTACTGGTCTTTCTATAGTAGATTGAATCTGTTACCAGGACTGTACTCGAAGAATTTTTCAGCTTGAGAGGAGTTGACAGTTTTGTACTGCTCTGATATGTGTGTGTATGTGTGTGTGTGTGTGTGTGTGTGTGTGTGATATATGCAATGCTAATTCAAGAAGACAGGGTAGATTCTAGGCTATGAGGAGGTGTCAGAATAGGATTTTTGAAGAGAATTAAAAGGGAGGGGGAGAATGGGATCAATCAAATTTTGAGAAATACTGCAAGGTGCCTTAAGTAACCCCCAAAGTGCTTCCTGCCCTGCTAGCCCATCTTTTTTAATGTCTCTCTTTTTCCTGTGATCCTGTGTGGTTGTGAAAGATGGAATACCACAGTCTCAGAAGAATGAAAATTGCAGACATCCCAAAGGGTAATGAAATACAAATGGAGTATGGACATAAGTTGGTCGTAGCTACTAACACATGAAATTTGCAGAGAGAAAGGACACTAAATACATAGTGAAGGACATGTTTAGGAAGACCAGGGTCAAAAATGCTTCCTCTGAAACAATCTTTGTGACCTAAGGCAAGTTGGCCCTCCACCCCAGCCTCAGTTTCCTCATGTCTAAAATGAGATTAGACTAAATGGCCTCTGAGAATCCTTATAGTTCTCAATCTATGATGCTATGATCATATGTAGAATTAAAAAATGATGTGGGATAGTCATGTGATAAGAGTAAAAAAAAGTTGGATAAATTCTAGCATTGAATGGGTATCGATGAAAAACAAAAATCCAAAGGAAAGACATCAGTGTTTTAGATGACTCTTGTATGGAGGAGAACATGAACAGCAATCCCACAGGATGAGATGGCATGGAATGGGTATGGAGCTGTAGTAATGGATGGAGTGTCTCTCCTGATTAGATGACAGATCCACTGAAACAACCAGGGTTCTAGTAAACCAAAACTCTATGAGACATCGTGTTGACATAAACTGAACTTCTTAGCCAATTGCACCCTTAACCAAGGAAGTATACCTCTGTCTCCTGTAGAGAGGTGGGGGAGTAGGTGGCAACAGCTTTATCTTCAGCTGCAGGGAGAAAGAAGCTGAAAGGGATGTAACCTTTTGACTTCCAAGTCAACATCCCAGAAGAAGGAGCCTGTGTACTAGTTCAAGGCATCCTTGCCTGTTGTGGGACCCCTGAAATGTTTGGTCTGTAGTTGTTACACCAATGCTCTTAGCAACAAAGAAACACAGTTATCCTGAGAACATACATTTATACTGTAGGTTGTTGTTTTTAATTTTGATTTCCTCTCTCTTTCTTCCTCCATGGGCCCCCCACCCATTAAAAAAGGGGTAGGTCAAAAGATAGGCACACCTTGCCATTTAAAGAACGAAAGTTAGATCTGGTCAACCAGATGTAGATAACCTTTACAGATTTTGGAATATTTATACATGCGACACTTTTTCCTGCAGTCTGTCCTGTTCTGGTAATAAGCAATAAAGAGCTCAGAGAAGTTGGATCCTTATAGGCTTTGTCTTTACTGTATGCATACACGAGGCAAGCCAACATACAGCTGGAGGGAGAAGTTGCTCCCTGGGTGAGCCTTTGATCCCATCAAGAGCAGGCCTCTGTTTCTCACTGGAGGGTCAACTGCTGGGGAACCCTGTGTTTATATTAGCAAAACAGATTCACTTTGCAGACACTGTTTATCCCTCTCTCCTGCCACATTAAGGTTATTATAAACAAAAAATTCAAGGAAGATTGATTACATTCATGAAAGACTGCTGGATCCCTAATAGGAACCTGGAAATATACTGTAGAGAGACTTCTCCCAGTTTCTGTGATCAACCCTCCCCCCCCCAATATCTTAGTGTTCTATTTCTAATAATATTCACATAAACAGATGCCAATCTTTGATGCTCTCGGTATCTTCTGCTACCATTATTATTTTCTTGTCTCAGAGGAAGTTTGTCTCTCCCTTAAATAGCTTCCCTGCATAGTATACACATCTGTATTTTCAATTGATCAAACAATCAGCATTCGTCAAGTATTTACTATTATGTACCAGTAACTGCTCCAAGTGCTTAAAAAAATCTCAAGAGATTTACCAAGAATACAAGCTTCTTATCCCATCACTGCACACCAGGTCTTCTATTTAGAGTGAGATAATAGAGAAAGGAAGGGAGGAAGGAAAAGGGACTGTGTGAGAGTGAAACTTCAGTGCTGGCCAACTTCAGTTTTGTCTGGGGAGACAGCCTTATTTACCCATCAGGGAAAAGGTATGTTCCCTGTCCATTGAGTCACAATGCCTGCCTGGGCTAACTACCATATGGGTACTCTCCAGGGTCAAAAACATTAAAGTTCTTTGGGAATTGGGAACAGGTCAGTGGGCAAGGGTCTCCATCATGAGGTTTGGGATGTAGGATAAGGCAGACAAAAGGTGAGGTCAGGAATGAAGAAAGGCTAAGTTGGATAACCAGCCCAATGTCTAGATGTCAGAACTAGAGAGGGAGAGTCATGGTGCCAACATTTAGGCTGCACTGAGGGTGGGGACCAAGAATCAGCTCACTAGCAGAGAGGAGAGTGCCTTAAATACTTGGTACAACCTAGTGATGTCTCCATCTGATCTTGGCTTGAACGTTAGCCTTTCATACCCAGCTGTCCTTCTCCTCTTGAGGCTCCTGATATTAGAATCATTAATTCTTAACTCAGCATGGTTTTTAAACATTATGTAGACCCCTCCCCAAACGGGGGAGAAGGAGAAGTCAAACATCTGAGGAATTTTTCCAGAATTTAAATCCATCATAAATCTATTCTCTGTTAAATTCTTGTTGTTCAGCTGCTTTTCAGTTGTGTCCAAATCTTTGTGACCCCATTTGGGGTTTCCTTGGTGAAGATACTAGGTTCTCCATTTCCTTCTCCAACTCATTTTATAGATGAGGAAACTGAGGAAAACAGGGGTCAGTGACTTTCCCAGGGTCACACAGCTACTAAGTGTTTGAGGCCAGATTTAAACTCATGAAGATGAGTTTTCCTGACTCCAGGCCTGGTACTCTATCCATTGCCCCACTTAGCTGCTCTGTACACATTAATTAATTCAATTATGTATATTCTGAATTAAATTCTTATACATGCAGTTTTATTTCACTTTCCCATCAGGAAATGAATGAATGAATGGATAGATAGATAAAATAAAATAAAATAAAATAAAATAAAATAAACAGACCAGCTCACTGGGAAGGGGAGATGCATATTTAGAAATGGAGATTATGTTAAATTTTTTTCTTTTTTTTGTTTTATTTCACTTTTAGACTATATTCTGAATTATTTTTCAGACTATTTTTATGTTTCAAATTCTGAGAATTTCAATCACTGTTATCCTGTCCCTCCATGATCTCATCTAACAAATTTCACTGAAAAACTGTTCAAGTGACAGAAGTTATATCTATTTGAAACCTTTTATTTCCATAGGAAAGACTGTTTACAAAGCTGATGTACAGCGTGTTTGAACTCTCTCCAGGAGCATAGCCATTGTCTTCAAAGTCTGTAAAAAAAACTTGCTTACAAGTTAGCAAGCAACAAACAAAGGCTCTGTGGCCTAATAGAAAGAGCCCTGAACATGGCAGATCCAATGAAGACACCTGGGTTTAACTCTGAGCCCTGAAACTTACTAGAAAGGTGTTCAGACCAAGTCACCTAATATCTCTGAGCCTCCATTTCTTCATCTGCAAAATGGGGGTAAAAATACTTTTTATGAGGAAAACACTTTGTAAATCTTAAAAGGATATGGATAGAGCCCATGGGCCGGGAATCAGGATGACCTGAGTTCAGATCCCACCACGCACTTGCTAGGTGTGTGACCCTGGGTAGATCACATAACAATTTTTGATAGGTACTAATCTATAAAATGGGGATAATCATAGCACCTCCCTTGCAGGGTTGTTGTGAGGATAAAATGAAATAATAATTGTAAAGTGCTTAGCACAGACCCAGCACATAGTGAGTCCTATATAAATGCTAGCCATTATTATCATCAACATTATACATGTACATATACTTTAAAATATCTTATATGTAGCATAAAACATTTAATATGCATATGTAATTATTTTAGTGCCCAGTAACTAAGTTGAAACAGACCTCATTTTGTTTAATCAATAACTCCTTTTCATTTTGTGAACTTTTCTAGTATCCTAAATTACATCCAGTCATCTGAGATTATACATTTTATTCCTATGTACCATTAGAATTGAAAAAAAAAAACCTAATCTCTTTAATCCTTTGTATGATGTTTTCTGGGCAAAGACAGTTCTTCTCATCCAAATTTTGCACATGGAAAAATGAGAATGCATAGAATTTATGAAGAGATCGCATGAAAGGTCATGAAATCTATAATCAAAAGACCCAAGTTCTTTTTTCTTTAAAAAAATTTAACATAATCTCCATTTCTAAATATGTATCTCCCCTTCCCAGTGAGCTGGTCTTTTTATTTTATTTTATTTTATCTATCCATTCATTCATTCATTTATCTTTCTATTTATCTATCTATTTATTTATGCTTTTAGGAAGAGTAATTGGGGTTGTGACTTGCCCCAGGTCACACGACTATTAATTTTTTTGTGTGTGTTAAGTGTCTGAGGCCGAATTTGAACTCAGGTCCTCCTGACTCTAGGGCCAGTGCTCTATTCACTGTATCACTTAGCTGCCCTAAGCTCTCCTTTTTAACAGGAAAAAAAGAAAGAAAAAAAGACTAGAAGGTTGAAACTCCAGTCTAGTTTTAGACTCCTGGTCTAGCCCCTGACCCCAAAGTCAGTCTAGGGAAGCTATTTCAATGTAATTGGTTTCATTTGTATCCTATGCATTTCATATATTAAAAATATATTTATATCATACAGACAAAATATTGTAATAAACATTTTATGAATAAAATATTTGTGCAGATAAAATAATATTCTGTGTATTTAAAATGTTATGAATCATTGTTCTCATAAACTACTATGAGAAGTCATCCATTGGCTTCACCAGACTGCCAAAGTGGCCTGTAACATTCCTTTTTTTTAAAATTTATTTTTTATTTGTTTTCTTGTTTACATTATTCATTTTCATTACATTTTTGAATTACACATTTTCTCCCTGTCTTGCCCCTGTCCCAACCCTAAAACAGCAATCCCACAGTAAAGCCCCTCCCCTG
>CM053593.1:308298556-308326065 GCA_028646575.1 Pseudocheirus occidentalis
AACACGAATGTATGTATGTACATACATGTATATATAAAATATGCATATCGTTTGTATATAGATATTTTTATGTTGTCTTCCACATTAGATTATAAATTCCTTTAGTGTGCAGTGGTTCTCAACCTTCCTAATGCCGTGACCCTTTAATACAGTTCCTCATGTTGTGGTGACCCCCAACCATAAAATTATTTTCGTTGCTACTTCATAACTGTAATTTTCCCACTGTTATGAATCGTAATGTAAGTATCTGATATGCAGGACGTATTTTCATTGTTACAAATTGAACATAACCCACAGGTTGAGAACCGCTGCTTCAGAGTAAGGATTGTGTTTTTCTTTAGATCTCTAGTACTTAGTAGAGTACTTGGCAGACAGTAACTATGTAATATATGCTTGTATACTTGTGGTGAAGTAATGAAAAAGCAAAAACAAAAAAAATTTTTTTTTGATGAGGCAGCTAGGTGGCACAATGCTGTTTGAGTGCTGGTCCTGGAGTCAGGAGAACCTGAGATCAAATCTGGCCTCAGACACTTACTAGCTGTGTGACCCTGGGAAAGTCACTTAACCATGTACGTCTCAGCCTCCTCATCAGTAAATTGAGCTGGAAAATAAAATGTCAAACCACTGTAGTATCTCTGCCAAGAAAACCTCAAATAGGTTTTTATAAGTCAGATATGACTAATTGACTAAACAATAACAAAATTTTTTTTTTGGTGATCCTGGATGGATTCCACCTTAAATGAACTGTTTTTTAAATATGTTAAAGAGTCAATCAACAATTATGTCAACAGACTTGGATATTCATCAAAACCATATTGTTCTACTGGTTCTGTTGTTTCACCAGGCTTAATTTCTATTCCTTTCTAGAATTATGCTACTGGGCATGGTGAGACCAGCTTTTAATCCCTGCTCCCCAGAAGGCTGAGGCTAGTGGATCTTTAGAGTTCAGGATCTCTGAGGCTAAGGAGATCTCTGCTAGCTACACCAAGTTCAGGGCCATTAGTGGCTCTTGCCCTTCCAGATCTAGAGAGACAAGGAGATGAAGACTTAAAAGAAAAAGAAAGAGAATTCTCTTCTATTAATTGTTTCTCATGGCACAATAGTATTACATTAGATTAATATACTACAATTTGTTCAGCCAATGCTTACTGTTTCTAAAGTTTTGCTACTACAAAAGGTGCTACTATGAATATTTTGATGTAAACGTTTCTAACTTTTGCTGCACAATTTCAGATTTTTTTTTCCAGTATGGTTGAACCAGTATTATTAGTGCACCTGATTTCCCATAGTCTCTGATTATTTCCATTTTTTGTCATCCTTGTCAATGTGATGGGTGTGAAAGTGAAACTTCCAAGTTGTTTTAATTTACATATCTATTATTAGCAATCTGAAGCATTTTCCATGGGGTTGTTGATAGACCAAATTTCTTCTTTAGAAAGTTTTTCAAATCCCTTAACCCTGAACTACTGCATAATAGCACTTAGTCGTATTTGTGGAGTATCTCTTGTATTTTGAAAATAAATGTAAATGTAATTATGCACTATATACAGAAATCAAACTTATGGGAAACTTTTTGACAAGCTGAGTAAAGTGATATCCTGTAAAATACCAAAATTTTTGTTTATCAAAAATTACAGAATCACAGTTGCCTTCTTCAACAAAGAAACTGATAGACTGTGCCATGAAAACAAAATAAAAACGAAATTTTTTTTTTCACATTTCAAACTGAATATTTATTGTGTACTAAAACTTCCCATATGTGAAAACACTGTAGTAAAGTAGAGAATAGGAGTTTTTCAGATAGCAATATCTGCTTGGCATGTTGAGATTCAGCTCTGGTTTCTTTAAGAAAACAACATAAGATCAATTCATGTGTACATAAATGGTAGGTCTATTAGGGGATACGTCTATCAGGAATAACTTAGGGTCAGTAGAGTAGTAGTCTTTCTCTTCACTGACCACATCTGGGAAATTAAAGAGCATGAAGGAAAGGTGGCAACAATCCTTCCTTAATACCTATCCTATAAACACAACAAATTCCTGAAACTTCAATTCCCCCAAAACACTTTCCCTTGGTTGATAAATTCAAAAAACCTGTTCTATATTTAAATCTATAGGTTTCTCAGGTTACTAATTTTCTGTAGTTCTAAAAATATGATCAAATATTGTTTCAAATAGAAAACATTTCTACAGAAGAAGAACTTATTCCTAGGAGATCAATTCAGAGCAATATGATTACGACTATGGTAATGATGGTAAAGAGAAAGTACTGCCATCATAGAACTGGTCTTTTATATTGTCTTCTCTATTTCTCTGTGTTTTTCCTACAGTGTCTAGTTTTCCATAGCATTATGTCCATTTTATTTATAAATTTTCAGCCGATCTCAGGCTCTTATTACATTTTCTACAGTTGGTGAAACTTAAAAAAAATTTAAAATATTAACAATATTAAAATAACCAAGACTATTTTGCCTTTATTTCATTAACACAGTCCTTGTCTAGATCTTAGCAATAGATTTATAAATCATAAAAGAATTTAATTAATTTATTTTTAGTATTTTATTTTTCCCCAGTTACATGTAAAAATAATCTTTAACAATCATTTAAAAAACTCTGGGTAACAAATTATCTCCCTTCCTCTCTCCTCACCTCAACCCCACTGAGAAGATAAAACTAGAATTTTAAAATCATGATTCTGCCTTTTATCTACTGATTCTGGATACTACATTTCTTATGTTAACAAAAGCTTATAAATGCTAAATTGCTCCTAGATAATTTTTTTTACAATATAATCAATTAGCCACATACTACTAGCAATTGCATGTAGCCTTTTTCTAAAAAGAACGTGCAAGTCAGCCAAACTCAGCAATAATGGATGGTGGTTTTAAGGTGAACAATACCATTTACAAGTGATCAAAAAAATCTAAGACTGAATGGTCATATTATCAGAATATAATGCTATGTAATGGTTTACCTTGTGTATGTTTTGAATTCTTATTTCAATATTATTTCCTATTATACCTGAATTCTTACATGTAAAAGAAGATACTTATACTATGGTTCATTAGATACAAATATGGTCTTCTAAAGGAATAAAAGAATTCAGTACAACAGGTTTTCAACAGTTTTTGCATAGGAGGCAAATGAAGAGGGGAAGAGAAAATGAAAGTAACTGTAAAAGCCAACTTTCCCTCCACCCAAATTTTAAAACATTTGAAATGAAAACAACTAACACAGCACACTCTACAAAGCAAATGACAGGCATGAACTACTTCATTTAGACAGATTACTTAAATTTGGAGAACCTGGCACATTGAAAAGAGCAGTAACTCTGGAATCAAAGGCCTAGAGTTAATATGCTGTCTGTGTAATATTGAGCAAGTCATGTCTTCCTTGGACTTTGTCTCCTCATCTGCAAATGATGGGCGTAGTCCGGGTGACTTTCAGATCTCTTCCAGCTCTAGCTCTAGCTCTACAATCCTCTTTCTTGAAAATGTGAGTGACCTTATACTTAAGAACATTAATCAGTTCAATGACCTACCATGATTCCAGAAGACTAATGATGAAGCATGCTATTCATCTCATAAGGGAGAAGTGGGGAGTCCAGAATGAATTTGTGTGTGTGTGCGTGTGTGTGTGTGCGTGTGTGTAAACACTTGGCTACTTGTGAATGTTTTGCTCAGCTCTGGTTATTTGTTATAAAGTTTTTTTCTTTTTAAAATAGAACAGAGAAGATTTGAAGGAATTTTTATTTGTTTGTTAACTGAAAATATTAACAGCACTTGCTAATAATGTTTTTCAGTCTTGAGGACTGGTGAGTTATAAGGGTCTTCAAAGGACCGATTTCCATTTTGCCCCAAACATTTCTTTGACTATATGCTAGAATGATCACAGTCCTCTTACCTAACTCAGTCCCTTCCTCCAAGAGCAAGGTACCAAGCTCACTCATTCGGGTCAGCTGCTCTATATGGGATGTTTGTGTGTTTGATATAAGGAGACAGTGGCATGGAAGCAAATGCAGAACACAGACTTAGCTAATAAACAAGGTAATGTAAGATGTAGCACAATGCAAATAGATCTTACATGTGACCCACTACAATGACCATTTTAAGATAAGACCCACACATTGATTCGATTGGTAACACGATAATGTGGCATATAAATGACCCTTACAAACCTTAAGAGATATTTCTAGAAGAGATAAAATTTTAAAAAAAAGAACATATAAATGAAAAACTTGAAATTTAAAAATTTTAGTTTTGAAGGTTGTATTACAAATCTTAGAATTTGTACACAACTAACCATAAAATGGTCATTTAGAATAAACAAGAAGTGAAAGCTCAAAATTTATCAGCCTTTCAATTTGGTCTTGTGTAATGTCACTGCACAATCTTTTGTGTGTAGCAGTCTAACACTGTGAAAATGACACTGTCATTTACTAGCCTTGCCAAATAATAACATATTAACTTGTGGCTGAATGACTTTTATGTTTCATATTTAATAGTGAAGAAAAAAAGAATAAAAAATATTTTTAATAGTTTTTGTTTCAGTAATGATCTCAGCCTAAAGCATGTATTTCTTAAGTGATTAGTGAGACCCTTTATTGGTGCTAAATTTACTATGTTTTTTTAAAGAACCAAAATGATTAAAGGAACAAAATTTTGGAATAATTTGTTTATCTAAGAGTACTAACTATAGATATGGAACTCTTTGCAGAAGTTTTTCTATCTGGAAAGATGTCACTGGTAAAACAGAAAATACAATGCTATAAAACTATTTGTAAAAATATACTTTATTTATTAGCATGGTATTTTCACATTTAAAATTTTCTTTATGCCATGTTATAGCCCATAAACCTATAAAAGAGTGAGAAAAAAATTTAGTGTGTATATATATATATATATATATATATATATATATATATATAAAAGTATATACATGTATATATAAAATTTTCTCTTATTCATAGGATCCCCAAATTTCAGAAAGACTAAACAATGGTTAGGTCACTGTCCACCTCTGTATTATATTAAAACAGCACCTAGCACAAAGACCAATTAAAGGCTATTAAAGTGTCTTTTATATATATATATATAATATATGAATATGACACACACATATATGCACACACATAACATACATTCCTCCCACATTCCATAATAGTAGTGAACACAGTACAATTTAAGATGTGTTGGTCATTCAGTGTAAAAGAACTCTGTCAAAACCCTGTTTCTTTTTCCATACCCTAGATTGCTTTAGGGATCATTATAAAAGAGTTTCTGCTTTAGAAAATTCACTTTCAATTCATGCATCATTCTAAGTATTTTTTGCTAGAGCTGGATGACTTAAGACGCAATGTGGAGGAGCAGGTAGGTGGCAGTGGATAGAGCTGGTCCCAGAGTTAAGGACGACTTGAATTCAAATCTGCCCTCACACTTAACTAGCTGTGTGATCCTGGGCAAATCACTTAATTCCAATTGCCTCCAAGAAAAAAAAAAAAACCAAAACACCTAGGTTGGAGTCTCACCCTCAACTGATCTTAAGGAAATCACTTAACTATCTAACTCTCAGTTTCCTCTTCTGTTATGGAAAAACAGACCCCTCACTTATTTATAGTGCTTTAATGTTTATAAAGCATTTCTTCAAAACAACCCTGTTGGTAAGTAAGGCGGTAAAAGTGAGGATCAGAGAGATTAAATTCATGGTCCCCCAGCTAGTAAAGTTTTGGAACTCGGAACAGAATTCAAGTCTCCTGAATACTTTTATCATGTTGCCTCTTACTACACTAGTACTCACCTTATTAAAATGTTGTGGGAATCAAATGAGATAATAAGAGTATCATAAAAGTGCTACATAAGTATAAGGTGTTGTTATTGAAAATAGCTTAGAATAAGAGAAATTACAAAATACTACAACAGCTAACATCCATCAGGTAACAGGATGTAAATGAAGGCATTATGAAGCTGCAAAAATGATGTGAAGGAAAGGCAAGAAAATCCCTTCGGGAACTATAATATAATATATAGAGAGACAAATGGGCCACATACTTTCTGGAGCACAGGTTTCATAAATTAGCCACACCACAGGTACTGTGACTTGAAAAATGCAGTCATTAAGACAGAGGAAATGAAATAACCTTGTAGAAAGTTGTTTTGATATTCAGTCAAATCACAGGATCATAGTTTTTGAATTAGAAAGGACTTTAGAGGTCATCCAGGTCAACTCCTTCATTTTACATATCTAGAAATTAAGAACCAAAGTCATACAGGTAGAAGAGGGAGAGCAGAGATTTGAACTCTGATCCTTTGACTCTTTCTACTCTGCTATGTTATTTCCTTTCTGATAACTTTCCCTGTGACTGGGGAGGAGGGAGGAAAAAGTGTGTATGTGTGTGTGTCTGTGGGCGGCAGTGTGTGTGTGTGTGTCTGTGCGCACGCGCGCATCTGTCTCTTTTTTTCAGTAGTAATCTCATTTCTTTCCCCAGAAAAATAAGCATTTAAAGCATTAGCTTTTAACCACTAGTCCTGTGAATTTGGAAAAGACCAGTGAGATTGTTGACAGTAAGGAGGAACAAGGGTCAGAGAAAAAAGGACAACTTCCAGTTACCTCTCCTTTTGGGTTGCCAGCCAAGTAGTAAACCATGTTTCTGCATAAATCACAAATTTAGTGAGAGGGTTAACCCCATTAAAGATCTATCAGTGATCTGTATTATGTGTCATATATACTGTGCAGTCCTAGTATTATGTGGTCAAAGAGGTCTGGGAAGTCTCCCATACCTCCTACAATCCAAGATTATTCACTTGTAAAATGAGGAAGTGACCCCTCAGTTCCCTTGAAGCTCAAAAATCCATAAAATGTTATTCTAAGATACCATAATAATCTATAAAATATTTAATCTACATGCAATAATTTTGATAAATTCTATTCAACTGAAGAGACTTTTAAAACAAATAAAGAGTAGAATTGAAAAGGGGAAAAAAAGGAAAGAACCTTAGTTGGAGGGAGTGTACAATCTAAAAGAGATTACCAGGAGAACATTTTTTAAAGGACAGCACCATTGTAAAGACAAATAATTTTGAAAGTCTGAAGAACTTAGCAATATAATGAATGACCAAGTCTCCAGAGGAACCATGAAGAATGCTGACCACTGCCCAACAGAGAGATGATGTGTGAAAGCACATACATTTTTTTGGACACAGTTACTGTATGGATTTATTCTGATCAATTATGTTTATTTGTTAAATGTTTTTACCCCCATTTCTTTTGTTTTTTATATTGAGGGGTGGGATGGGTGGGTTGGCAATAGCAATGCCAAAAAGGATGGGTTCAGTGAAACATTTTTAAAAAATACAGAGAAGGGAACAGAAAGAAGTTCAGAAGGCAGTACAAACTAGCAGAACAATTTTGAAACTAATATTGTAGAAGTGTGTGTGTGTGTGTGTGTGTGTGTGTGCGCGCGCGCGCACGCAAATGGTTCAGTTGATAGAGTGCTGGAACTGAAGTCAGAAAGACTCATCATCCTGAATTAAAATCTGGTCTCAAACACTTACTAGCTGTGTGACCTTGGGCAAGTCACTTAACTGCTTCCGTTTCCTCATCTATAAAATGAGCTGGAGAAAGAAATGGCAGACCCTTCCAGTATCTTTGCCAAGAAAACTCCTGCCCTGCGGGGTCAGGAAGAGTTAGACACAACTGACAAACAAGCAGGTATATGTATATGTGTATGTGTGTGTGCATGAGTATGTATGTATGAAATGGAAATTCATGGCTTCATACAGAATCATCTTTGTGTTTTGCTGTGTATTTGAAAATGCTTTTTTAGTGTTAAAGATCATAATTAAAAAAATAAGGATAAAAACTAATAAAATATATGCAGTAATAACAGTATTACATACAGCATTTTACAGTTCACAAGGTTTTTCACACTAATCCTGTGAGGCAGATAGTGCAAGTATTGCTGTCTCTGATTTACAAATGAAGAAACTGAGGTTCAATGAACTTAAATGGTTTGGCCATATAGTCACTTGACTACTAAATAGCTGAGCTAGGACTGAAATTTTCAGTTGTAATTCCAAGCCTGTGTGTGTGTGTGTGTGCGCACGCGCGCGTGAGCACACGCATGCAGAAGACACACACATATGTATGTTCAGACAAATAAGTTTATTTGTTCAGAAAGAGAGAAACTAGGGCTAGTACGTGGCCCTATCAGTTTACCCTTGAGATAACTTTGGTTTGGCCCACTTTGAAGAAACAGCTTTATAAATAAAACTTTGATACTAAAAGGCTCACCTTTAGGGTAGCTCTGGTTCTTGATCAGTCTACTTTCACCTCCAGGAACACCCACTCTTTTTGTGAGAAGGAACAAAACATGAAACTTTGTTAACAAATACTTTGGGGTGTGGGTAAGAAACTGATAGAAGGTGCAATGTAAGTGGCCTTCAGCATTTTAATCCCAGTAACTTCCAGACATATCACTCCCCCTTCTGTGTAAACAGCATTCATACAGCCAGCATTTAATACCTAAAGGCTGCAGTCATGCCCGCTTCTTCCCATTAACTAATTGGAGTCCCTTTTTTACAATAATTGTCACAAACTACAGCATTTATTAAGCAGTCTTTCCATTCCTCATCTGATAGCTTTAAAGGATTAGAATAGTAACTATCACTAATTGCCTTATGAAATTAGTTCTCACCCATAACCAATAACCCTAAGAGTATACTTCTGAGGAACAAGTAAGAACACATGCAATTTGCCTCTATAACTTTGCCCTTATATTCCACCTAGTAATACTTCCTGGCTCGGAATCACTGAATAAATGATTCTGCCAAAAGTATTTCCCCTCCCCATGCCCAGTTCAACATTCAACTTGAAATGACCTTTTCAACACTCCACTCTACTTTATTCAACTTAAATCCAAACTGACAATCAAATAGCAAATATGGTCACCTAAATGGCCAATGTTTGATGAACAATGCAGTTCTAATTACACAACAAATAATATGGTTAACTGTGTGATGGAGTGAGACGAGAGGAAGAGGGATGGATAGCATGGCGGTAGTAAAGGAGGAAAGAATGGGAAATAAAATAGGAACTAACCAAAACTAGAACTACATTCTAGTATAAGATTTCTACATTTCTATAAAATCTAGGGTGGTAGATATTCTGTCTTAACTGGCATAAATGTATTAGGAAAATCCTAGTTCTCTATTTAGTTCTTAGCTAACAGAATTCATTCACTGGTCACAAGTGATCTATGTCTTAAGTCTGTTCCTGGAACTCTCAAGGTTGTTAAAAGGCCAGAATTGCCCTCAGAAACTGATTTATGTGTGTTTGCTAGACAATGAAGCAGCAATATAATCTCAGATAAAAGACCAAGGGCTCAAAATAAACAGTATAATGTAGTATAGTGGCTCTTAAACCTTTTGAAACAAAACCCTTTATTTTAAACAAGAATTCAGTAGAAGCCTTATATTAAAGTAATTAATACCAATCAGATGATAAGGAAGGCAACCTGATAAAAGAAAATATGGTATTGATGCCAAAAAAAAATGGACAAAGCGTCAGACACTGAAAAGGACTTAAAAGAAAAGAGGTTGGTAGAAGACTATGAATAGTATCACCTGAAAAAAAAAAAGGGGGGGAAAATGGTAAAGGGGAAAAAAAAAAAGCTGGTCAAGAGATTCAATTAAGCCAAATCTTCTCAAGGTCATATAGATATGAAACTTAATGATGACAAACAGACAAAAAACGGAAAAGAGTTGTCATGATTTCCACAACAAATTACTTTTTCCAATAGTGACAGTGGAGCAACAGCATGTGGATGCTAAGATTGGTTCCCAAAGCACTATATGAAGAAACAAAAATGGCACTAAAGAAAACAAAGTGAAGAAGAATACTTGACTAGACCAATTGGAAGACCATGCAAGAAACAAAATTTGAGGAGGTTGATGGAATGAACACTAAGCACTTGGTGGGAAAATCACAGCCTAAGCTACCAAAAAATCCTGGAAAACAGATTGATAAATTTAGAGCACACATTCCTTTCTGCTGAATACCAAAGTAGAAAGCAATATGTACTATCAGTCCAACAATTCACATAACAGTTTTACCTGAACCACTTTCAGGGAATATGCTTTAAGGGGGGCCTGTGTACATGCTTATAAGAAAGCATTTGTTAGGCCAGAACAAAAGTTTTGGGATTATAGATCTATTAGTCATTAAACGTGTGCTTATTATATACCATGCACTGTGTTGAGCACTAGGAACACAAAGAAAGCAAAAAGACACTCCGTGCTCCTCAAGGAGCTCACTCTAATGGAGGAAACAACATGCAAACCATGTACAAACAAGGTATGTACCGGATGTATTGAAATAATCAACAGAGAGGAAGGCACTAGAATTACAGAAGATAGGAAAAGTTTACTGTAAAAGGTAGAATTTTAACTGAGACTAAAAGGCAGGAGACAGAGATGAGAGGGAGAGAATTCCAGGTATGGATAGGACAGCCAGTGAAAATATCTGAAGTTGGGAGATGGAGTTTTTATGTGCAGAACAAAGAAGCCAGAGTCATGGGGTGGGGGGAATGGGGAAGGAGGAGAGAGACAGACAGACTGCACACATACGTGGAGGGAGGTTATTAAGATTCTGAATGCCAAACAGAAGATTTTTCTATTTGATTCTGGAGGCAACAGGGAGTTACTGGAGTTTATTATGGGGAACAGGGTCAGACCTCCTTTAGCAAAATCACTTTGGCAGCTGAGTAGAAAATGTATTAGAGAGGGGAGAGAGAGAGACTTATGGCAGGGAAGATCAACCAGCAGGCTATTGCAACAATCCATGCATGAGCTGATTTGGGTTTGCAATAGAGTGGCGGGGTGGCAGCATCAGAACAGAGAAGGGGAGGGGAGTTGGGGGAAAGTGGGTGAGAGTTACAAAGGTAAAATCAACAGGCCTTGGCAACATACTAGATATGGCTGGTAAGAGGGAATGAGAAGAAGAGGGAATGAAAAGTTGCAAGTTGATACTATGCAAGTAGATGACTGGGAGATGGTGGTACCCTCAACAGTCACAGAGAAATTTAAAGAAGGGAAAAAAAATTTTTTTTGGGGGGGGGAGATAAAAAATTTATTCAGCTCTGAACACAGTAAGTTTAAGATGTCTAAAGGTTGGACAATGTGAGACTGGAAGTAACTGAATACAGAGGAGTTGATGAAATCATCACCAAATCATTTCACACATGGATTTCTGCAATAGTCTGCTGGTTGGTCGCCCCTGCCGTAAGTTTCTCCCCTCTTTAGTATATTTTCTGTTCAGCTGCCAAAGTGATTTTCCTAAAGCAGGTCTGATTATATTATTTTTCTCCTCCCTCCACTATCCCAATAAATTCCAGTGACCCCCTGTTACCTCCAGAATCAAATATAAACTCTTCTGTTTGGCATTTAAAATCTTTCATAATCTCTTCCCCCCCCCCACCACGTTTCTAGCATTTTTACTCCCAGACACTAGTAGTAAAGAGAGAGTAGATAAGAGGGCCCAGGACAGAGCCTTGTGGGACATCCATGGTTAGCAGATGTGAAGTGGATGAGATCTAGCAAAGGAGACTGAACCAGAATGGTAAGATAGGTAGGAAAACCAGGAGTTGATAGTATCAAAGCTTGCAGAGAGGTCTAGAAAGATGAACACTGAGAAAAGGCCATTAGATTTGGCAATTAAGAGATTGTTAGTAACTTTGGAGGGAGCACTTTCAACTGAATGATAAGGCCAGAAGCCATATTGCCAAGAAGTAAGAAGAGAGTAAAAGGAAAATGGTCTACACCTATTGTAGATGGTCTTTTTAAGGAGTTTAGCCAACAAAAGGGAGAACTATAGTATGACTGCTAGAGGGAATGGGTAGAATAAGTGTGGCTTTTCTGAGGACGAGGAAGCTTTGAACATGTTTATAAGCAGTAGGGAAGCAGCCAGTGATTCAGTAGGCACTGTGAATGCCTGGTGCCAATAAGCAACTATTCTGTAACTTTAAAGTCCTAGGAATTTGCTCTGGGCAGTTGGATTTGCTCAGTAACAAAGTCAGTAGTGTTAAATATCGCACTTGAACCAAGAACTTCCTGACTCTAAGGTTAGCTCTCTATGCCACACTGCCTCAAATAAATTTTTTTAAAGAAAAAAGGCACCTGAGAAAAGATTAAGACCCATATGTCCTACTTATGTACACATTTCTACAAAGCTTTTTATGAGGGCATTTGGCACATATCCTGAGTATCCTTGAAGGAGGTATGAAGTGGAGTTGGTAGTCTAGTTTCTACAGCTGACTCCATCTTCAGTTACAAAATTGACTGAAAGGTAAAGAAAACATAATATCCCATTTTAAATACTATTTGACTATAAAAAATGTGATATGATAGAGCAAAATGTCTTACTAAAAGTGTTTCCCACATATATGTTAAAGTTATACAAGATTCTTGTTTATATATAAAAGCAACTATTCAATGACCTCATTAATATCAAGCCAGGCATGAAACAAGGAAGCCTGCTAGGTAAAGGTTTGTGATACTTTCATGAAT
Organism: Pseudocheirus occidentalis; assembly: GCA_028646575.1. Lineage (NCBI taxonomy): Eukaryota > Metazoa > Chordata > Mammalia > Diprotodontia > Pseudocheiridae > Pseudocheirus > Pseudocheirus occidentalis. Next base: position 308,311,117 of record CM053593.1, read on the forward strand.
GATGTCCAGCACTGAGTCCCATGGAAGGATTCCCTGTTTGTAGATTCCACTGCTGATTTCATCAAACCCTACAACACTGTAGAACCTCCTAAATGAGATCCGTAAGCACTCAAGAATGATTTCCATGCAAGTAGAAAAAAGTGTCTTTGAATATAGTATTTTCAATTCCTGGAACAAGACACCATCTCCCAACTCTACATTTTCATTGGCTGTTGCTCATGCCTGGAAGTATCTCCTTCTCATTTCCATATCTTGGTTTCCCTTCTTAAGTCTCTGCAAAAATTCCACCTTCTATGAGAAGCATTTCTTAATTCTCCTGGATGTTATTTTCCTTCTGTTAATTATCTCTTATTATACATATATACATACATACATACACACACACACATACACACACACACACACCTTTTTTGCACACAATTGGTTTCATGATGCTTCCCTCATTAGGCTGTGAAGTCCCTGAGACCAGTGTCTTTTTTTTTTTGCCTTTCTTCATATCCCTAGTGTTTAGCACATAGTAAACACTTAAAAAAAATGCATGCTGACTATCAATTGACTATTGTCCAGATATAGTATCTAGTTGGTTTGATAGTCCATTGAGTCTATCTACAAGTCTGTGTACATCAGTACATCCTGGACAGATACTTCTGACAGGGAATGAACTGGGATCAGAATTGGATAATAGGAAAAGTGTACTGTACTGACTTTGGGGAATTTAAATCCAATAATGAGACAAGATACACAAGTGCCACCAGATTACAAAAAAGGTCCAAGATAAAAAAAAATTAAGTACTGCTCTAGACAAATTTCAGTACTGCAAAAACCTGTTTCCATTTTACCTAGTAATCTCTGTGACTACAGCTTTTGTGAATGAATGAAGGCCCCAGGCAGCACTTTTCTAGCAGGCTAGGGAAAAGACAGGACATATGACTTTACTATCTGTATACTTTTACAGAGGCTATTTTAAAAATAATACTTTTGGCAAAATTGAACTAAGTAGTATTTTATACTTTGTGTTCTTAAGTTTGCTGGGTACTTCATTATTTCATGTGCCACAGAATACCAGTTATATAAGACATAGCAATTCATGAAGTAAAAGGTATCTCAAAAATCAATACTAACACTATTTGCTACCTGAGTTTCAGAGTTATTACTACATTTTATTTCTTAATTAATTTTTTTTTGCTTTTTGGAGGGCAATTGGGGTTAAGTGACTTGCCCAAGGTCACACAGCTAGTTTTTGTGTTAAGTGTCTGAGGCTGGATTTGAACTCAGGTCCTCCTGACTCCAGGGCTGGTGCTCTGTTCACTGTGCCACCTAGCCACCCTTATTACTACATTTTAGATAAAGATCATTAAAGTTGTAAAAGTTCTGCATCTGGTATTAAATCACTGATGTAAGTTGAATTTTCCTCATCTGGTACAAGAAGAAAAGTTCAAGCAGTAATTGCTTGGTTGCTAATTCCATTCAACATCTTCCATTATGTCTGCCTTTCTTTCATCCATATCTCTTCTACTCTTAATTCTTTTTTCTTAAATACTCTTCTTACCCCCGAGGTTCTAAACATTTTTGCAAGAAAATCCTGTGAATACATCCAAACTATGACAAACAGTTCATTAAAAAAACAACAACATCCTTTAATTTCTAAGACTCTAGTGTTTAGGAAACTTAATTCTACAAATGACAAAGATACATTCTTTACAATTAGCATTTTAAAACAATGGACATTCTAACAGAAGGGTATGTTCATGTAGTAGACACAGTGCTAGCCTAAAAATCAGGAAAATTGGCTTCAAGTGGGGTGGGGTGGGGAGAAGAAGCTATTAAATAATGACTATGATGGCAAGGGATACAAATACAAGCAACAAGACACCCCTTTGCCTTCAAGGAGCTTATATTTTAAAGGGGAACAACACATCAATAGGGGAGATTTAAGTGTGGGGGGAGGTTATGTGTGCAATTGTGCAGTTTGGGGCTGATGTCAGGAAAGTAAAAAAGAAGCCCATGGTAGTTCCAGAGCTAAGGGATCACAAATCATTTACTTTGTTAGCACTAAAGCAACAGATTTGCATATTTGTATTAGAAGTTTCCACACTGGGAGTAACCCCAAGTCCAGCTCTCCCATCTCCACAGAAAGGGCATTGAAGTTACATTCTATGCACTATGAAATAGGACTTAAAGTTCCATTTCCTTACTTGGTTGGTATTTCTAATTTATGAGTTTTTTTTAAAGAAAAAAAAGGAACGCACACATAAGAAGTCACAAAACTGAATCAATCTGTTGCTTCAGAAATGGCAGGCAGTTAAGTCTTACTGATAGCTATCATATCTTCATATGACAATGGATGGAAAATAAAGATTTATGCATTGCATTTATGATGAGTAAGACTATCTTAAAGTAGTAAACTCATCATTTTATAAAGAATAAAGGAAAAGGAGAAGATACATTTTTTAAAGTGGCGTAACAAAAAAGTGTACTCAAATGAAATGTTTAACAGAAATACATATTTTTCAACCCTGTAATCAAGGTAATAAAGCTGGTATGGCATTTTCCTACTCCAAACACATGAATAATCTTTATTGTTCCTTTTTGTTTTGGAGGGGGGAAGGCAGGGCAATTGGGGTTAAGTGACTTGCCCAAGGTCACAGAGATAGTAAGTGTTAAGTGTCTGAGGCCAGATTTGAACTTAGGTCTTCCTGACTCCAGGGCCGGAGCTCTATTCACGATGCCACCTAGCTGCCCTTATAAATAATCTTTAAAGAGATCTTTATCTTAATAGCTACAAACAGCAGCTAGGCTTATTACTTAAATAATTATATCTGATCATGTTCTAAGAATACATTAGCACACTGACATTTGTGATTTGAGAAAAACTAAAGAATAACATATTTCAGTTCCAGAATTTAGCACAGTACCTGACACATAAGTGCTTAATAAATGTTTGCTGAATGACTATAGTTACACAGAATACATATGAATGTCATAAAACTTTAGGTACCATCAAAGGCAGCTGGTAGGGCAATGGACAGCATGCTGATCCTAGAGACAGAAGACCTGTGTTCAAAACTGTCCTCAGATACTGGCTGTATGACCATGGGCAAGTCACTTAACCTCTCTGTCTCAATTTCCTCAACAGTGAAATAGGAATAATAATAGCACTTACCTTACATGAGGGCTGTGAGAAACAAACGAGATAGTATCTGTAAAGCATTCAGCACAGTACCTGGCACACAGTGGGCATTATACAAATACTTATTGCCCTCCCATACATCTGAAATTTATAAAAAAAGATGTCTAATTCCTATCTTTCCACATCAATTCAGGATACATTTTTCTAGTCATTCTATAAACATTAAGAAAAGATACTGGATCTGAAACCTAATGTGTCTTTGATTAATCTTAATTCAGTATATATACAAAATGGGGAGGAGGGAGGGAGAATGAGAGGGGAGGAATGTAACCTTATGTTTTGGCAACAATTTTCCTCTTACTGATAGAACAGCATGTCCCATAAAATTAGTATTTACCAAATATGGTTCAAAGATCAAATTACACCTTCCTTGGCATTACCAAGTAGCAGTGCATGTGTCACAAGCCACAAAGAATCAAAAAAATGCTTTCCTTATAGCCACTCCAAATGTATTCATTGCCACGAGTTTCTTCAAAATAGTTCAAAATTTTAACTTAGGCTAAAATGCTTTCTAAATAAATAGCTTTGTAAATACTAAAATTATATATATTTGTACAAAACAGAGCAAATGACAAATCAAACTTTATATAACTAGTTACTAATACAGACTGATAGACTTTTTAGTTTAAGACTTGTCTTTCAGGAAAAACAAGTATGAAACAAAGAAGAAGCTTCTGAACTTCACTCCCTCTCCTTTAATTATTCCTTTCAGTTCACTCAATAAGCTCTCTCCCCAGAAATGATAAACTTAAGTTTATAATGACATTTATATATTGTATTTGTGCCTTGTAGATATATTTAAATCTACTCTTTGCAAAGAACTATAGAAAACTGCCACTTGATCTATCTTATTTGGAAATCCAAAATATATCCAAACAAGATTCAACATATGAAGCTAATGTGGTTTTGGATGAGCCACAGGCACATGAATTCAAGCCAACGGGTACAGCTTTCACTCTGGTCTTTGCCCAGATGCTTGGCTCTAACTTGGACAGTAATTTGGGGGGGGGGGGCGGTTCAGAAGCTTTTTAAACTGAAAACTTGAAATGCTAATATGGTTTATCAAATCAGAAAAGAGTTATAGTTTCTGAAAAGGAAATTTTTAAGAATTCAACTTTACCATTATTTTATAGTTCATCTACTTTATTTTCATACTGTAAGCTTTTAGAAGGAAAGTCCTTATACTGTTTGGAACTGATTTCCTCACAGCTTCTGGAATGGCATCTTCTATAAAAAAGTTAGTCAGTAATACTAATTGTAACCCTGTTAGAGAATATATTATTCATAAGTAGCTATTTTTCAGTTGCTTCTAGCCAGTTAAACTATTTATATACTCTAACAGGCTGTGGTGCATAATAGATACTATAGGTAGCTTCAGGGCCAAGAAGATCTGGGTTCAAGTCTTACCCATTACATTTGCTAGCTCTGTGACCTACTTAACATTTCTGTGCTCTAAACAACAATTCAAGATTGACAGTTGCAGGAAAAGTGTCAACCTGCATTGATACCGAAAGTTCCTTGCAGAGAACTCCTGGTAAAAAACGAAATCACAAGTCCATTCTTGAATGTCTACGCTTTAATAGCCTCAGGATCAAGATCATTACAGTTGCAAATAGGTCAAGAAAAACTGCTTGGGTTTTGGCTATATAGCTGAAGTTAAATAACTTTTCTTATTAATAAGAAGTCTCATTTGAGATGAAGAAAATGGGATAAATACAAGAAAGAGAAGGAACATGGTAGAAAGTTACAGTTCACCGGAAAAATACATGTATCTGAATTTTAATTTTATGTTTTTGAGTGTTCATGTTTCTTTTGTATGGTAATGCACAAGTACGTCAGGCAAAAGTAAGTCAATTTTAGGGGAAGCTGGATTCACAAGGGCTCTTTCCTCTGTTCCTTTCCTTCATGGAATAAAATGTTAGAGCTTTAAAATAAATGATCTAGTTCAAAACACCCTCCTCCACTTTAAAGGTGCCTTACAACCTACCCTTGTCCACATTAATCAATAAAAATGCCAACTCCAAAGAAATTGCCTTCCTTCTGGTATAGGAATTTTTTTTTTTTTTGCTTTTTGAAGGGCAGTTGGGGTTAAGTGACTTGCCCAAGGTCACACGGCTAGTTTTTTGTGTTAAGTGTCTGAGGCCGGATTTGAACTCAGGTACTCCTGACTCCAGGGCCGGTGCTCTATTCACTGTGCCACCTAGCTGCCCCTGGTATAGGAATTTTAATAAGTGAAACCTGGCATGTAAAAATATCAGGAATAAAGTGGTAATGTTGATATAAATTTCCAGTCACTAACCCACCTATATGCTAAGAATTTCCCAAGTAGCTTCAAAGGCCCATCAGATTCTTACACAGACTTAATGAAAAAAGTAATTTCTATAATTAATATGTGCCACTTAAAAACTCATTTATAAATAATTATTTGAGAAACCCAGTTAGAATAATTTGGACCACTTAATTATGTTTAGGATTCAATGAAATGAACAACTAGATGTAAACAATAACACTTTTCAATTAATGGTTAGATTTTTTTTTTCTCTATCTAAAACTGAATATGAAGCAAAGATAGTTTGGACTAATCTCAGATGACATCACTTGAAGAGGGAGTTACAAGTTTTAACATTTTGGCTTTTTAAAAAATATCTAGAAATGAAATATTGGTGTTAATCACCATATGAAAACCTACTACATTATTAGAATTAAAAAAACAATTTAGTGTAAAGTCTGAAAGGTTTATTTTAATGGAGCTGAGGGCAGAAGAGAGATCCAAAATATATGCACTGTTTACAGTCCTTTGAAGGAGCTGTAATATACAAAAGTTATTTAATCTTTCCTCCTGCTCTATGATGAAAACAGAAGAAAAGGATAATCCTAGAAGAACAGGTATCTGACTACCAAGAAATAAAATCCTTTAATGCTTTTATCTCCTGTATGATATAAAAAACAGGAGAGCCAAAGGGATGCCTGATTTTTCTGCCATGCAAAATGAATTAGGGGCCCAAAAATAGCTCTTTCTGACCACCAGCTAACTAGTAAATCAACAGTTTATACACATATACACACACACACTTGTTCATACAGAGACACATACTAGTTTCTGTGAGATTCAGAGAATCATATACCCCATCCCTTAGAGAACTCTCAAAACTGAGAATACACAGATCTCTGCTTATCTTTCCCTAAGGTAAGTGAGCTTGTATTAGTGCAGGCTGAATAATCAAGCAGCTGGTGACTATAGCAAAGTTTAGTGATTCACCCAATGGTAGAATACTAGTAAGAGGAGCAGCATAGGTCTAAATAAAGGTTTTCTGATTCCAAGTCCCCTGTTCTTTTAAGGCTACTATGCCGCTATTAGTATAAACTATCAGAAATTAATATATAAGAAGCAAAGATACATTAATTATTTTAGGAATGTTCAGATATCTGTCTGTGGTGAGTACAGAAGTTAATGGAGTTTATGGAGTATCTTGGACATGGCAACTTATGAAACCCGGGAAAAATAAAAATGGCCCTCAGTATTATGAGGCCCATTTCCAATTCTTTAGTAATGTTGACAGTGGTACAGAGGATGCTAGGAATAAGATAATTTTAAGACCATTACATTTTAACTTGACTATTAGTACTCTAAACATGCCTGTCTGATGACTGACAAATGGATAATCAGATGACATTCTTGCTACAAATTAAACAGTAGTAGAAGTAAGGATGGCTTACAGATGCTTCTGAGAGAAGCAAAGAAAGGAACCGGGGGAGTAAGTTTTACTATGTAACCTAAAGTTACAAGAAATAGTGTTTCATGGGACATTTGGTCATCACATACTGTAGTATTAGTAAGCATTTGAAAAAAAAAAGACTACCATCAAAATATTTTCCAAGCCCTCCAAATCAAATCAACATACACTGATTCTTATTGACTTTAATTCAGGTAGGAAAAGGTAAAGATGGGGAGAAATGTAAGGGAAAGTATGGTTCAGGAAAGAAATGAGAGAAGCCGAATACTCCTATTACTACGCCATAATTAACATCAAGCATTTAGAAACTAAGTGATTTGATCTTTTAAGATGATATAGAAACTTTATAACTCTATATCATGAACATTTTCTTCAAAAAAATGGCTAGATGCTAACCATGTCAAGTACCAAACAACATCATAAGGAAGGAAATTGCATTTTAACAAGTAAGAACAGATTTATTATGGACATCGGAGTTATCTCACCCTTGAGTGAACTGTTTGGGTACAATCAGACCAGAGTTAAGGTCAGAATTTATAATACACAAGAAGAAAGAAAAAGAATGGGAAAAAAAGATATATTATCTAAACAAACTATTGAAAATTTAAAAATGGGAAATGGACAACAAAAATAATATTAACATAGCAATTTTCATCCATTAAACAACTGTAAATTAATTGTTATGAACTCAAATGAACCCAGAAAGTGCCTTATCAGAAAACAACTGACTCTGTCAAAATGATGACTGTCAAAGGGCAACACTGGGATGGAGTATAATCTAATCTGTAAAATCTTTAAAAGAAAAAAATGGATGAACCATTATGGAGAACAATTTGGAACTATACTTAAAGGGCTATAAAACTGTGCAAAACCTTTGACACAGCAATACTACCACTAGGGTCTAGATTCCAAAGAGATTTTTTAAAAAAGGGAAAAGGACCTATTTGTACAAAAATATTTATGGCTGCTCTTTTTTGTGGTGACAAAGAATTGAAAAATTGAGGAGATGTCCATCAATTGGGGAACGGCTGAACAAGCTGTGGAATAAGATTGTAATGGAATACAATTGTGCTATAAGAAATGATGAGCAAGATGCTTCAGAAAAACCTGGAAAGACTTTCATGAACTCATTCAAAGTGAAGTGAGCAGAAAAACACTGTATAAAGTAACAGCAATATCCTAAGGATGATCTACCACAAAAGACTTAGCAACTCTGATCTAAGACATTTCAAAGGACCCGTGATGAGAAATACTACCTACCTCCAGAGAGGGAAATAACTCTTAATTCAGAACAAAGCATACTTTTTACAATTTTCTATATTTTTGCTGTTTTGTATTTTCTTTTGTAATGTAGTCGATAACAAAATATGTTTTGTATGACTTCACATGTATAACCAATATCAAATTGCTTGCCTTCTCAAGGAGAAGGGAGAAGAAAGGAGGGAGAGAATTTAGAACTCAAAATCTTAAAAACTACTGTGACATTTTTTTACATATAATTGGGAAATAGTTATTGAAATAAAAATAATTTTTAAAAAAGAAAGTGAAAACGATAGATAAAAAAACCAAAACAAACACCAGAAACAAAGATAAAAATGGAAGGGAAGAAGAGGAAAGATGGTGAGAGTAATTGAAATATATATTTTAAAAATGGCACGATGAAAAAACCAGGGCTGAACAGAAAATTTTACTCTCAATTACAAGGAAGCAAGAGAAACATGAGAAGGTAAACAGGAAAAAGACATCATTAAGAAACTTATTAAAGTTGAACTATTTACATTCCTACATGGAAAAATAATAATTCTAACTCATGAGACTTTTCTCAATATGAGGATAGTTGAAGGGAATGTATATGTATATATGTATACATACATATGTATGTATGTATAGGAGGGTGTATGTATGTATAAATATATATGTGAGTGTGTATATATATGTGTGTGTGTGTGTGTACACATATACATAGACAAAGGGCACAGGACGGGTTGGATATGAAGGGATGATATCTTAAAAATAAGAGGTGAGAGAGGAATATATTGGGAGAAAGAAAGGGAGAGATAGATTAGGATTATTATCTCATATAAAAATTATCTCATTTAAAGAGGCAAGAGAAAACTGCTACAATGGAGGGGAGGAGCAGGAAGGTGAAAGGGAATGGGTCAACCTTACTCTCAATGAATTTGGCTTAAGGAGGGAATAACATACCACTGGGTATCTTACCCCACAGGGAAGCAGGGGCGAAGAGGATAAGAGGGGAGAGTGATAGAAAGGAGGGCAGATTGGGAGAGAGGGTAGTTAGAAGCAAACAGGGTCAAAGGAGAAGACAGAATAAGTGGGGAGGGGCAGGATAGGATGGAGGTAAATACAGTTAAGTCTTTCACAATATAACTACTATGGAAATGTTTTGTATAACTACACACGTATAACCTATGTTGAATTGCTTGTCTTCCCAGTGGGGGTGGGTGAGGAGGGAAGAAAGGAAAGATTCAAACTCAAAGTTTCAAAAAACAAATATTAATGCATGTTACATGCAACTGGGAAATAAGACATACAGGTACTGTGGTACAGAAACCCATCTTGCCCTACTAGAAAGCTGGGGATAGGGGTGGGGGAGGATATAAGAGAGAACAGATTGGGGAAAGGGGTATTCAATAGGCTCGATACTTTGGGGGAGGGGGTAGGGGAGTGATGGGGAGAAAAATTTGTAACTCAAAATATTGTGGAAATGAATGTTGAAAACTAAGATTAAATAAATAAATGAATTGGGGGGGAAAATGGACAAATGCGAGTGGCAGCAGTATCATCTCAGAAAGAAAAGAGAAGCAGTGGAAGTTAAAACCAGTGTAAAAACCCAACCAACAACAACCACCAAAAAACAAAAACCTTGGTAAGATAGGCAGCTAAGCAAAGTAATACCAAAGGTATTCAAGAATGAAAATGGAAATATTCTGAATAGAAAAAGAAATGGAAGAGATATGCAAAAATTACTATGACAAACTTTTCTCCAAAAACACTAGTGGAACCACGACACTTGGACCCCAGCACCATTGTCCCTGAAGCGTTTACAGAGGAAATAGAAATAGCACTGACGAAAATAAAGAGAAAAAAAGCTGGACTGGATGAACACACACACACACACACACACACACACGCAGAGACAGATAGACAGACATGGTGATACACTTGTGAAAAAGTTACTAAGGAATCAATTTAAGCTATCTAAAGGAGTGGAAGATAGTAACAATAATGATAATGGTGATAATAATACCCAACATTTATAAACACCCTTATGTTTGCAACATGCTTTACATGTTACGTCAGTTGTATTCAAAACAACCCTGTGAAGTAGGTGCTATCATGAAACATTTTAGAGATGTGAAAACTGAGGTTGAGAGAAGTTAACTAAATTGTCCAGGGTTACACAGCTAGTAAGTATCTGAGGCAGAATTGAAACTTCCTGACTCCAAGTACAACATTCTATCTACTCTGCTAGCTAGCCTGAATACCAAAGGGATGGGGGAAACAATCTTGAATTTTATTGGTTTAAAAAAAATTACTTAATTCCTGGAGAGGCTTATACAAATTGATGCTAAGTGGGAAGAGCAGAACCAGGAAAAATTTGTACACAGTCACAGACACATCATATGTGTGATGACCAGCCTTGAAAAACTGGACTCTTTTTAGCAATGCACAGTTAAAAGACAATTCTACAAGTCTCAGAATGGAAGGAGATATCTACATTCAGAGAAAGATCTCAAAAGACCAGAGTTTAAATGGGGACTGAAGCAATACATGCTATAGTTCTTTTCCATGTTTGGTTTTGTTTCTTTTTTCCCACTGTTCACTCCATTGGTTACAAACAGACTATTGTACAACGTGAAAGTATTTGCAGATCTTATACGTGATTGTACGCCACCATGGGGTAGGGGGAAGGGAGGGGAGAAAATCTGAATCAAGTGATTCTGGAACTGAATCTTGTAAACTAAAAGTAAACAAACAAGTCAATTTTTAAAAATGACCAAGAAAACATCAATAGCTATTAAACAATTTGCCTACTCTCCCATCTATACAAAATCTTTATGATGGTCATTCTTGAAGTGGGCATTGATAGGGAACAAGGCAGCTTTTGCAAATAATATTAAAAAATGGATCAAATGCTTACCATGTCACAACTGACTAAAAGATGTAGAGAATATGAAATTCTATTGTACTTACTGATTGTTTATTAAGAAAACACATTTGCTTTGGTAGGATAAAATGTCACCTTAAAGTAGAGCAATCTGGCCGTTCTTGTTCTAGTCTCTTGGCTAGTTCATTTTTTATCTGTAATAAAATTCTATGATAATATCCTTTACTCCTATTCTTCCTTGGAAGTTCCTCTTTGGTAATATGTTATAGCCTGCTCATTCTTACCACATGCCTTTCCAAAACTCTTGCTTGATATTTATTCATTCGATTTTTGGAAGCAGTGGTGCTTCTTTTTATAAGGTATCTCTCCCATCAAGAGCATATCAAGATCATCCAAGAGTCCTTAGAAGATATAACAATAGATATAACAGATGATAAAACATTGAACTCTCGTTCAACAATCAGACTCTGATAAGAAATATAAGGCAGGCACTAGAAGAACAGAGTTCAAAATGGAGACTGAAGCAATCTACATGCTATTGCTCTTTTCCATGTTTGGTTTTGTTTCCTTTTTCCTATTGTCCACTCCATTGGTTACAAGCCTTCTATATAACCAGACTAATGTCCAAAAAAAAAAAAAGTCAAGGTATGAATCAGAAAAGGAGACTCTCCAAAAGTATTTACCACTATGGTAGAAGAGATCTTCCAGATGCTCTTACTTATAGATAGTACTATTTATGTTGCTTGTACCAAACTCCGAACATTGTAGAGCTTCTTGGAACAGATCTGTAAGCCTTCAAAGGAATTTGGTCTGTCCATCCATATATTATCAAATAGATAAAAATTTTCTATTGCCCAGATTTCAACATGCATAAGAACAGACACTAAATAGAAGTTATTCAACATCATGTATATTTCGGACAGGAAATACAAATGGACAATAAGCTGGGCTCAGAGGTGAAAAGGAAAAGAATAGACTGGAATGATTTTGGGAAAATGCAAAAACCAAAACCAAAATGTTTTTCTTTCAAGCTTTCAATAACAGCAAAGGCCCATGTTTTCAACACATATTGGTATTGCTTCATGGCAATGAGATCTGAAGCACCACTACCTCTAAAGAAATAAAGATGAACATCAAGCAAATGCAATGGAAAGACACATGATAAGTATGAGCAGCCTGCAACATATTACCAAAGAGAAACCTTCAAATAAGAAGAGGAGTAAAGGATGTCATCAGAGAATTGTACTACAGACAGAAAATGAACTAATCAAGTGGTTAGGGCAAAGGAGGTTAGAATGCTCCTCTGGTATCCCTGTGATGTTGGGAGAAAGTGAGGAGTCATCTAGCAGGTTGGATGGATCCCCTTTGGTGAAATTTGGAGGAAAAGGTGAGAATTACATAGGATGAGAAGGAATGGATGGATTGCAACCTGCATCATTAGAGGTAAATCTGGAATCAGATTTCCTTGAATTTTTGTAGTGGTACTTATGCTACCATTTTGCTACATGAAAAGTACGTGAATTTGTGAAAAGTTGGGAAGCCTGTAGGTAAAATGGAGAATTGGGCTTAAGATTTTCTACCTTTTACCACCTGCACACATCAACACCTCTAATACAAAAGACTAAGTCCACAGAATATCTACAAGTGAAAACTGATGGCAATGAGTAAATGGGAATGGGGAACCTCTATTATTAATTACATCAACTTGTGACCATGTAAAAAAGGGAGAAACAGATCTATTAATTTCCAGAGGAGATAAAGGAGGAAAGAAGCTGAGATTTGGAAAGATAACAAAAAATATAAAGCACAATAGGAAAACCTAATTGCTAGTCAAATGAAATGTTCACAATCATCAATAAAAGAGCTTCATTAAAGATGAATTTTTCCCCATTTATATTCTCCTCATTAAAAAAAATAGGCTGCTCAAGTGGGATGCAGTCAAAGAAGCACTTAGGGGAAAATGTCTATCTCTAAATGACTACATGAGTAATAGAAGAAAAGAGCTGATCAATTAATCTGGCATGCAAGTAAAAAAAAACTAGAACAATGAATAAAAAAAAATCTAATTAAACATCAAAATAGAAATCCTAAAAATCAAAGGAGAGAACAATAAAACCAAAAGAAAAAAATAACATTGAACTAATAAAATTAGCAGCTGTTTTACCATTTGCTAATTTGATTTTTAGAAGAAAATCAAATTACCGGTATCAAAAGTAAAAGAGTGAATGCACAACCAATGAAGCTGAAATTTAAGCAATTATTAGAATTAGCAATATTATTATTTTCCTGCCCAACTAATATGACAATGAAACTAGTAATCTAAGTGAAACAGACGAATACTTACAAAAATATGAAACACCCAGATTAAAAGCAGAGAAAACAGAATACTTAAATATCCCTTATCTTAAGGGGGAAAACAAACAACTCAGAACCACGTGGACTTACAAGAGAATTATACCACAGTTTAAAAAACAATTCTAAAATTATATAAATGCTTGAAAAAAAAACAGGCAAAAGGAGCCCTACCAATTTCCTTTTTATGACAAAAATATGGTTCTGAAACCTAAACCAGGGAGATCAAAAACACAAAAAAAGAGAACTACAGATCAGCCTTCTTAATGAATACAAATGCAAAAATTTTAAATAAAATACTAGCAAGAAGATTACAACAATTTATCATAAAGATAATATACTATAATCTATATAAGTCTGAATTTATAACAGGAATGCAGGGCTGGTTCACTATTAGGAAAACTATCAGCATAACTGACCACATCATTAAAAAAAAACACAAACTCATATGATCACTATCAATAGATATAGAAAAGGCTGTGGCAAATTGTAACACCTGTTCCTTTTTTTAAAAAAACACACGCTAGAAAGTTTAGGAATAAGTGGAGCTCTTATTAAAATAAAATTTCAAAGCAAGAGCAATTATTAGTAATGGGAATAAATTAGAAATCTTTCCAAAAAGAGGAAGGATGAGACAAGGATATCCATTATCACCATTATTATTCAATATCATACTAGAATTGCTAGCTAGAACAATAATGAGAAAAAAATTGAAGGAATACACAAAGAGAAAACCAAACTGTATCTTTTTGTGGAAGGTATCATGTTTACTTACCACTAGATTCCTCATTCCTATTCCCCTCAAGTCTACTACTCCAAAGCTCCATCCTAAGTCCACTCAGCCCTTCCACCATGACCTTTGGAATACTTGTCTCACAAACAATAAAACTCCCTTCATCTTAAATCTTTTCCTCTCCCACACTTTCCATCTACTAGTTCTTATTGAAACTTGGCTTTTCCCTGATGACACAGCTTCCTTGGCCACCATTTCCAGTACTGGCTGCACCTTCACTCATTCTCCATGACTCAATTAAAGAAAGTCAACTAAAAAACTAATAGAAACAATGAACAGTCTTAGCAAAATTGTAGGATATAAAATAAAACCACACAAATCATCAGCATTTCTATGTACTGCCAACAAAACCCAGCAGGAAGAGACTGAAAGAAAAATTCCATTAAAAAAAACTGCAGACAGTAAAAGATACATAGGAGTCTACCTGCCAAGATACAGTAAGAACTGTGTGAACATAGTTAAGAAACACTCTTCACACAAATAAACACATATCTAAATAAATGAACAAATATTAATTGCACATGTGTGGACCAAACAAATATAATAAAAATAGTAATACTACCTAAATTAATCTACTAATTCAATGCCATACAAATCAAACTACCAAAGAATAACTTTATAGAGCTAGAAAAAAAGACAACAAAATTCATCTGGAGGATAATAAGGTAAAGAATATTAATGAAATCAATGAAAAAGGGGCGACTAACACAGGAGAGTAGGGGGAATGGGGATGAGAGGGGGGATGACAGAG
>CM053593.1:308326565-308353111 GCA_028646575.1 Pseudocheirus occidentalis
CAGCCTGTACTGAATTAAGTGTCCTTCCAGAGGGGGTGGGTGACACGGGAGGAATTGAAAGAATCTAGAATTTAAAGTTCTGCAATACCTGCAACTAGGAATTAAGATATACAGGGGCTGGGATAGGGAGACCCTCCCTGCCCTACCAGAAAGTAAGAGAGCAGAGTAGGGGAGGGGCTTTACAGTGGGATTGCTGTTTTAGGGTTGGGGCAGGGGCAAGATGGGGAAAAAATTTGTAATTCAAAAATTCAATGAAAATGAATAATGTAAACAAGAAAACAAATAAAAAAAATAAATTAAAAAAATTTGCAGAAGGGAAAATGTATGAGCTGATGCACAGTGATACAAACCAAACCAGGAAAACAATATATATGATGTCTGGAACAACAACAGCAATGACAACAAACATTGAATGCTCTACAATTATCAGAACCAAGTCTGGTCCTTTAAAAAAAATGAAATTAAATAAAAAGAAAAGAAAAGAAAAAAGAAAAAAAAAAAGAAAAAGGGGCAGGTAGGCAGTGCAGTGAATAGAGCACCTGCCCTGGAGTCAAGAGGGCCTAAATTAAAATCTGACCTGAGACACTTAACACTTACTAGCTGTGTGACCTTGGGCAAGTCACTTAACCCCAACTACCCTGCCCTCCCCCCTTCAAAAAGAAAAAGGAAAAAAAGAAAGAAATCAATGAAGAAAAAATGTGACAGAAGGGATCATAAAAATGCCAGTCTCACAGTATATTACAAAGCAGTAATCATCAAAACAATTTGGTACTGGATAAGGAATAGAGTGACTGATCAATGGAATAAGTTAGGCACACAATTTATTGAAGCAAATGAGGGCAGTAACTTAGTGTTTGATAAATCCAAAGATCCTTCAGGGCAAGAATTCACTGACAAAAACTGTGGGGGAAAACTGGAAAATAGTCTGGAAGAAACTAGGCAAAGACCAACATCTCATACTGTATATCAAGATAAGCTCAAAATGCATACATGTTTTAGAAATAAAGAGCAGTATCATAATTAGGGGAGCATGGAAAAAACTGCCTGTCAGAAATATGGATAGTGGAAGAGATCATGACCAAACAAGAGACAGAGAAGTTCAGAGGTAAATTGGATAATTCTGATTACATTAAATTAAAAAGGTTTTGCACTAAAAAAAAAAAAATGCAGCAAAATTGGAAAAATAGGAAGAATTGGCAAGGGGGGGGTTACAGCAAGTTTCTCTGATAAAGGTCTCAACTCTCAAATGTATACGCAACTGAACCATATTTATAAAAATAAGAGCCATTCCCCAAATGATAAGATGGTCAAAAACCAGATAATATTCAGAGGACAAAATGAAAGCTATCAACAATCTTATGAAAAAAATGCTCTACCCTTTCTGGCTCCTCAATCACCATGGCACCTGTGAAGAAATCTGTGATGAAGGGTGTCAAAATAAAGAAGCAAGTCCTCAAATTTACCCTGGATTGTACCCATCTTGTGGAAGATGGGATTATGGATGCAGCTAATTTCCAGAAGGTTTTACAAGAATGAATCAAAGTGAATGGAAAGGCAGGCAACCTCCAGGACAGAGCTGTGACCATCAAGAGAAGCAAGAGCAAGACCACTGTGCCATCAGAGGTGTCCTTTTCTAAAAGGCATTTGAAGTACTTGACAAAGAAATACTTTTAAAGAAGAACAATATTTGCAATTGGCTTCAGGTGGTGGCCAACAGCAAGGAGAGTTACAAATTACAGTACTTCCAGATCAACCACGATGAAGAGGAGGAAGAAGAGGAGGATTAAGCCCTCTTGGGTTTGGAAATGTTTTGTATATGATCTTGAATAAAACTTGAACCCCCCCCTAAAAAAAGAAAAGAAAAAATACTCTAACAACTCTGAGGTACCACCCATCAGACTAAGATGACAGAAAATTAAAATGACAAATGCTATGTGCAAAGCATAGCAGGTACAAAGACAAAAATGAGAAACAAAACCATACTTGATAATCTGAGGACACAGAACAAATACTAACAACCAGTGGGGATCAGAAAAGGCTTCCTGTGGACGAGCAGTTCTCAACCTGTAGGTTATGTTCAATTTGTAACAATGAAAATACATCCCGCATATCAGATAGATTCATAACAGTAGCAAAATTACATGAAGTAGCAATGAAAATAATTTTATAGTTAGGGGTCACCATAACATGAGGAACTGTATTAAAGGGTTGTGGCATTAGAAAGGTTGAGATCCACTGCTGTGGAAGGTAACATGTGGAAAAGAACTTAAAGGAACCTAGAGATTAAAAGAAGCAGAGGTGATGAGAGAGTTCATTCCAGAATAGGGGTAGAGCCAAGTGATATAATGCAAAGTTTGGGGAATAGCAAATAGATCAGTTTGAATGAAATGTAGCATGTAAAGGGGACAACTCTACACTGTCCTCCTCTCTTGAATTCCTAGCCCCTTTATCATAAGGGTGATTATGACCAGCTAAGCTTTAGCTCTGGATCACTCCCACTATTTGTTGTCTTTGCTTCCTACACACATGCAGCTGAATGAAGGTGGAGAAAAATCACACAACTGTTCTGACTGTTCACTAAAAATTTATGATATGTAATTTCAACTGGGCCCTCACAGGGCCCTGCTGCTAGACAATCCTACTATACACCTCCCTTATCAACTCACTAACCCACTATCCACAGAAGCTCTTCCAAACCTTATGTATAAAGCCTTCACACCTGACTCCAACTTACCTTCCAGTGTTATTACATATTACTCCACTTAATAAACTCTACATTCCAACAAAAATTGTACTTTTTGTTGTTCTTCACAGGCTCCATTTCTTATCTGTGTCTTTTATGTCCTTCCTATCTGGAGAACATTTCTTTCACACCTACACCTCTTAAAAGCCCAGGTTTCTTTAAAACCTCCGCTCAAATTACATCTTCATACTTTTCCCGATTTCCCCAACATCTGGGTTCCTTCCCCTCTAATATTCTTTGTACATATTTAGATATGTACATGTTGTACCCTCTCAAAAAATGTAAGATCCTTGAAGGCAAGAGCTGTTTCACTTTCGTATATGTAACCTTACACTATTTGGCACTTCGTGAGCAATTAATAAATAAATACCCACTCATTCACGCAATGAATCAGTGCTGATGTATATAATACATGAATTAATCCCTGAGTGAATGAAATATTTTAAAGCAGCAAAGAATGTATGTAAAGGCATTTAAATATAAAAGGCACACTCAGGGGTCATGAAAATTTATTTCAAAAGGTAAGCAGTTTAAACAATACAAGACAATCCCAGAGGACTAATGATGAAGCATAATATCCACCTCCAGATAAAAAACTGATGGTTTGAATACAGACTGAAGCATGCTGTTTTTCACTTTCTTTTTTTATCCTAGTCTTCTTATACAAAATGACTAATATGGAAATGTTACACATAACTGCGCATGAATAACCTATATCTCCTGGCTCACCATCTATGAGAGGGGGAAAAGGGAGGGACAGAATTTGGAATTCAAACCTTTAAATAAAAATATTTTTTTTAAAAGTAGTTTAAATAAATTTAATAACATAAGACCAGTTGTTACTTGGAATACTCAAAGACAGTGATAAAACAGGAATATTTTCAATAGTGGCATTTTGGTTTTAGTAAGCCATGAAATACTACCAATGGCCTTCTCCTTGATATGTGTTCACACCAGTTTATATCCACTGGGGCTATCTTCTCTTAACATCTATTTATTCCTTACTATTCAAGAGAGCACTCTCTTTATAACACAATTACAATCTTTGCCTCATGAATGTCTACATAAAGATCAAGCATTCAGATCTAAATCACAATAGTTTAGGCCAAAAAAAAAATTTTTTTCTAAAGGCTCCAGATAGTGAGTATAAGAAATCTACCCTTCAATTCTAAAAATCACCACAGAGCATTTACGTAAGTATTTAGTATAATCAAAACCAATCAGTAAGGCACATAGTATCAGTGGCACCTTAGGCTGTTGCTAAATCTACTGAGACATTCTTCAAAGAAGCTAACAGACTAGCATAGACTATTGTTCAGATTTCCAGTATAAACTTTAAATTCCATTACAATGAATGATAAGTTATAGGTATAGTTTTTTTTTCAAATTATCTTCATTATGTAGATGGTTTTCAATTCACAGAAACTCCTGACTTGGAAGAGGCTTCAAAGATCATTCTTATTCTCACAAAAAGAATTTCTAACAAATGGGGTTCAGAGCATTCTATTTTGGAAGGTTTTACTTGGGAATTTATTGAATATCTTTGCTAGGTACCCAGTATTGTACTAAGTGCTTTGTACTGCTATTTCCATGTTCTGTCCAACAGTTCATACTAATACCTCCTTGATGTTCCATTAAAGATCCCATAACAGAAACGATAAATTTCCATCTAACAAATAATGTTAATTTAACAATGTTCTTTTTTGTATAATTAGTATTTGAGAATGATAATTGAACATTTATACAACACTGATGAAATGTTTGATTGTATAATAATATGTGATATTTTCTACAAAGAGATATAACAATTTTAGTTTTTTGCAGGGGGAGGGGAACAAAAGAGAAAGGAGGGAGGCTTTTTTATTTACCATGTAGTAAATAGAATAATAGTCTTGGAATTAGGAGACAGTCTCATCTGTTCTCATCTCTGAGACCTATGTAACTTTAGGTCACTTTAATTATCTGGGCATTGATTTTCCTTATCTGCAAAACAAGGGATGAGACTGACCAATACCTAAGATCTCTTCCAATTCTATTTTTAAGTTCCAGTGTGTAAGTATTATTTTAAAGAACACTAATCTTTGCAATCAATGCAGAAATTTCTTAACAATGACAGTGATCAAGAGCAGAATGTGCTGTCTCAGTAAGTATTTTTTAAAAACCTAAAAGGTATCATTCTACACTCCTTTCCATTCTCTAAGAGTTTTTGTAGTGCAAACTAGCACCTATTGGCATCATCTAAAACAGGTATTTTAACTACATAAAACAAATTATAAATTCTTTTCTTTCCAAATCTTTATAATCCCTACATTTCACCTGGAAATAAACCAATATTCTTAAGTGTAAAAAAAATGTTACTGATAAATATCTACATTTTAAAATGACTACAATGCAAGTATCCATAAGGGATGCAAGGTACATTGCACCTGTGGGATTCAGGAAAACCTAGATTCATGCCCTCTTTCTAACAAATACTGTATGACCTCCAACAAATTACTTCTCAGTGCCCCAGGAGACTCTCTAAGACCACAAGTTTCAAAATGGTCTCAAGTCTAGATTGGTGAAAGGAGTTTCCTTACCAGGAGTTTTCTATACCAATAAAGTCATAGGTCACAAATGAAGCAAAATTATAAAAATCATACCAAAAGGATGCTTCTAACAGAGGCAGTAGTGGCTAAAGGACCCTAATAATCACAGGCAAATCTCTTGATGCCTCGGGCATTTTTAAGCATCTATCTTATTCTAAGTAATCTCCTTCTACCTAACTCTACCTCATGCCCCTTCCCATGCCCCAACAACAAAAAATTTATAAAATCACCTACATTTTCACTAATTTGAAAACTGGGTAATTTAATATGCACATTTGGCTCTTTTATTTATCAAGGATGTTGAATTATAAACAAATGTACAGTAAAATCAAGCAAAAGGGTTTCAGGAAAATAAGTTACAAGGTGTTTGAAAGAAACTACCACACAGGCAAGTTGTTCTTTCTTAAGGATGTGTGATGAAAGAAATGAGTCCAGGTGCTGTTTCTGGAAAAGTGCACGTTGCTACAGAGGTCCTGATCACAAGGTTAATTTTCTCTCTAGAGAGTTAAGTCAAACACTGTAATCTCTAGTCACTCATTCTGCAAATGTGGTCACAAGAACCAATCACGTGAAAGTGAAGATGACTGGCCCCACCAATCACCATTGCAGGAAAAATAACTCAAAGAAAACATGCCATGTATAATCAGTTTAGTAAGTCTTTGTGTGCGAGGACACCAAGTCATTGGGGGTAGCGATGTGAATCTGTTTTAAAAAGCCTCCATTTTTACTTTTGAAGATTTTTTCATTTCCTAGAAACTAAGCGTAATTTTTAAAAAAGTGTTAAGAATAATTCAACTAATATTCATCATCTACTTCTTTAATCAGGAGTGTACCATTTCTAAAAGATAGATTTAAATTTAATATAACCACTACATTTAGCCAGCTCTCTTTCTCTTAACAACCTATACAACTGCTATGCTCACATACACCAGCTAAAGCATTGTGAAATACAAATTCCTAGTTTGTTTGAATAGTTGTTGTCATTAAGACATTAACCACAAATCTGTGTGCAATGGATTTAAAAAGAGTAGCTAAAATGTTGCACCTTCATAGAATTTCTTCCTATAATTGTCAAGTGATTATGCTTTATCTCTGATGAAAAATTCTGTAATCAGAAAATGCTGGTATGAGAAATATCAAAAAAGAAATGTCCAAACATCCTACTGAAGCACAAAGATACAAAACAGGACTCTACTATGAATGTTATCTTTTCTTTAATATTTCATGACCTGTAATTTCACTGGTGTGGGTACTCCTTCCACCAGCAGAGTCTATATTATAATCTTTCTTTAATTTAGTAAGTGATCTTTGAGAGATGCCGGGGGAGGTGGTGATGAGGGTCAGGATTTATTAATCTACAGGAAACTAGGTAATGAGTCTCTCTGAAGTTAGGCCAATATTTGAATAAACAGGCAGAGAGTCATGCCATTACTCTTTACTCAAAGCCTTTCTGGTTTAGCTGGGCGTTGCCAGAGAGTCAGAGAGTAAGCTCCACTGGCACAGGCTAAGAACTAAGCGCTACCACTACACTGAATTAGGTAGTTATCAGAAGGATGACCTTTGTTAAGGTGATAAAAAGCATTATTTTTAAAAGGTGAAGGGATTCTTCAATTAAAAATCCTATGTAATCTATTTTGCCTTTATCCCCAAAATATAATTTATTGCATAAAAAAACTGATTACAATAAATGCTAAGACTTAATTGTTTTGCTTGTGAAAATGATTAATAATTAGCTGTTTCTTAAAATAAGTTTGGAAATCTGATGAGTTCTCAAATTTAATCGAAATAAACCTATTAGCTGTGTGTGCATACTATCATTCACACTCAAAGTTAACATTGTGTAAAATACCATGTGTAAAAAAAAAAGCACACCTGAAAAAAATATATAATTCATAAACCTTTCTAGATGGCTTCTACCTAGTCAATTATTCAACAAACCTTTACAAATCATACTAGGCACTATGAATACAAAGATGGGGATAGGGACAGGATCTGTGATTTTCACTGGTATAAGGAACTCCCAGTTCAAACTCCCCTGACCAATGCAGTTCAGCATCTCTGCAATTTAAAGTCTTAAGAGAGTTAGCTGTCTAGGGCAATGACAAGTTAGTGACTAGCCTAGGGTCACAAAGCTTGTGTAAGTCAGAGTCTACATCTGAATCCTAGTTTTCCTGGTTATGAGGCTGGCTCTACTCATTATGCTGTGCCCTTTTGCTAAGTGGAATATAAAGACAAAAATTTAAACTGTCCCTGCCCCCAAGGGACTTACATTCTATTAGGGGTAAATACAAATAAATTAAAAGTAGCAAGGTTATGCAGTGAATAGAGTGCTGGACCTGGAGAGAGAAAAACCTGAATTCAAATCCCACCTCAGACATTCACTAGCTGTGAGATCCAGAGCAAGTCACTTAACCTGTGTCCTCATCTATAAAATGGTGTAATGATAGTTCCTACCTCTGAGAACTGCTGGGAGAATAAAATGAGACAAAATTGGTAAAGTGCATTGTAAACCTTAAAGCACTATATAAACGCTAGCTACTATTATATACAAGTAAGAACAAAATAAATACAAAGCAGGTGTGAGGAAGAGGGAGAAGACAGTCTTGGGAAAGGCTACATAGAACAGGTAGCTGAACTTGGCTCTGAAGAAAACTAGGGATTCTACCCTGGATTACTTCCGACAGCCTCCTTACTTTATACCTGTTCATGTGCTGTTGAACAGAGAAAAGTCCTCTAACTATCCTGACTAGGTCCATACATTAGCTAAAGCGCTGTGAAAATACAAATTCATAGTTTCTTAGACTACTTGCTGTCTTTAAAACATTAATGATAAATTTATGTGCAACAAATTTAAAAAGAACAGATAAAATGTTGCAGCTTCACAGAATTTCTTTCTATAATTATCAGGTGATGATGCCTTATGTTAAATCTAGATTCTTTATCCCAATTGTTAAAGTTGACTATGCCTAACCACTTTTCTCAAGCCTCCCACAGAACCTCTCATCTTAATTAACTGGAAAAACAAAACTGAAAGCATTTGCTGGCAGCTCCCTCTTCTTCCCTTCTTACATCACATCTTTCTGAAGTCATTACAGCCCTCACTCATACTCCTGTTTGGCATTTAAAAAATTGTCACTACCAAACCCCCAGTCTTTCTCTTTCTAAGTTTTTTTTATAGCATCACTCTTTCCAGGTTCTACTCTAACCTATCCAACCTGTCTCCTTTGCTTGGATCTTCATCCATGCCTTCTAATAATATGTGTCCTTCAAGTCCCTGTCCTGCTGGGCCCTCTTCTTTTTTCCCTTTATGTTATTTTACTTGGTGATCTCATTAACTTCCAAGGATTTAAATACCTCCAGTCTCATATTTCCAACTGCCTTTGGACAACTCAATCTGGATGTCCCACAGACATCTTAAATTCAACATATCCAAAAATTATTTTCCTTCAATCCTCCCCTTTTCCTAACTTGTCTATTACTGTGGAAGGTACAAACAATCTGCCAGTCACACAGGCTCACAAAATAGGTGTCAGTCTCAACACCTCATTCTCTCTCACTACCCATATCCATTCCCTGCCAAAGCTTGTTGATTTCACCTTTGTAACATTCCTTTACATAGTCTCCCTTCTCTCCTCTGAAGCTGTTCCCACCCCAGTGTAGGTCCTTATCACCTCATTTTTGGACTGCTCCAACAGATTGCTGGTTGGTCTCTCAGCTACAAGTTTGTCCCCATTTCAGCTCATCCTACACTCAGCTGCCAAAGTACAGGTCTGATCATGGCAACCCCCTACTCATTAAACTCTAGTGGTTCCCTATTACCTCCAGGATCAAATATAAAATCCTCTGATTGGTATTCTAAGCCTTTCATCACCCGGCCCCTTTCTACTTCTGCAGTCTTACATACCTTAATCCTGCAATCCAGTGCCGCTGGCCTCGTTGCTATTCCTCAAACAAGACATTCCATCTCCTGACTCTGGGAATTTTCTGTGGCTCTCACCCATGCCTGGAATTCTCTTCCTTCTTATCACTACCTCCAGCCTTCTCTGGCTTCTCCTTCAAGTTCCAGCTTAAGATCCTACTTTCTACAGAAAGCTTTTCTCCATCTGCCTTGTTTATAGTGCCTACCCTCTGTTGATTATCTTCAATTTAGCTTGTAGATAGTTGTTTACATATTGTTTTCCCAATTAGACTGTGAGTTCCAGGAAAGCAGCAATTGTCTTTAATTCCCAGTGATTCCTTAGAACATTGTCTGGCACACAGTAGGTACCTAATGACAGTTTTTTTACAGATCGGTTCACCCCATGATTATTGAAGTGACTTATCTAAGGTTACTTACCTAAATATGAACAGAACTAGGACTCCAGATCTCCATGCTACCTCTCAGCTTTGGAAACAATGAGTTTCAGATGCAGGTGGGAGATCCAAGTAAAGATACTGTGTGAGCAGTTCAGGAATGGTGTCTTATGGAGTCAAATATTATACAGAGTGGTTAAAATCATGGAGGATAAGGACTAATACAAGTAAAAAGTTAATGGATTTAGTAAACAAAAGTATCTTGGTCACCTCCAAACAGAAGCCAGAGTGCAAGAGCTTGAAGAGGGAGTGGAGACAATATTCAAATAACAATACAGAGACAAAGATATATATACAGAGTAGATGGAAGGTAATTTCTGATGGAAGAGGGGATTTAAGTTGGGTCTTGAAGGAAACTAGGGAAACCCAGTAGGTGGAAGGGAGAAAGGAGGCAGAGAGGATAGTCACTGTAAAGGCACTGAATCAGAAGATGGAATGGCATGTGCAAGGGGCAAAAAGTAAAGTACTGTTTGGTTATAAAGGACATGAAGAGAAAGAAAGTGGTAAGAACTTAGACTTGAAACACAGGAAGGGACAAGGCTGTGAAGAACTTTTAAAATCAAGCAGAGGATCTTGGATTTGATTCTAGAGGCAACAGGCAGCTAGTAAAGTTTACTGAGGAAGGTCAGACCTTGCTCTGACACAGTCCTATATATGCTTTGAGAAGATGACTTTGGTAGCTAAATGGAGTGATTCTATCTAGCCCTATCTCTCCTGAGCTCTAGTCTCAAATCAATTGTCATTTGGACATCTCAAACTGAATATTGGATTGAATAGGAATGAGAGTGGGAGACCATCCAGAAGGCAACTGCAATAATCTAGGAATGAGGTAATAAAAGAACACACCAGGATTCGCAGCTGCGTGAGTGGAGGGGAAGGGATGTATATGAGAGGCATTGTGAAGGTAGGAATGACAAGACTTGTCAGCAGATTAGGTATGGGAAGTAAACTGAGGTTGACATCAAAGCTGTGTGACTGAAAACATGGTGGTGCCTTTGATATAGTTATATGGAAGTTCAGAAGAGGGAAGGACCTTGAAGGTGAGAGGTGGGGTTTATTCCTCTCCAGGCTACACTCTGGATTTTATCTTTCACACCCCAGAAACCTTTACATCTTGGAAGCTCACTCCAGCCTTGGAACTCATATACTGCAAGTACCCGCTATCCTTAAGCCTTTCCCTTTGACTGGATGGCTCCTCCTAGAACCTCAATTTAAGGAGGCTGAATTCTAGACTTTCTCTACTATGCCTTCCTCCGGGTTACCTTCATCTCCTCCCTTGCCCCCCCCCTTTCAGCTTCCTTTTATGTGTTGTCTTTCCCATTAGACTGTAAGCTCTTTAAGGGCAAGAATGTTCTTTCTGCCTTTATTTGTATTCACAGGGGTTAGCATGGTACCTAGAACACAGCAAGCACTTAATAAATGCTTACTGACTGCCTGACAGGGGGTGGGGTGGAGGGTTGGGAAGGAGGGTGGAGAAGATAAGTTTTGTTTTTGATAATTCTGAGTTTGAAACTCCAAGGATATTCAGTTTGAGATGTTCAAATAACAAATAGTGACTTGAGACTAAAGCTCAGGAAAGACAGGGTTAGACAAAAGTCAGTTCTTCTGTAATTTGACATAAGCATTCCTCCAAAACAGCACAACATACAAAATTGTGCAAGAAAAAAAACACAAGGCTTACACGGAAAACAAGGTTGGGGCACAGTGCTCAAAAACTTCACTAGTAACACATTAACAAGGACAGAAACCTAATAAAAATAGTAGCAGTTTTATACATGTTAATGGCTAAGAAATATATAAATAGTACAATAAATGGTGGCTGAGATCTTGAGCTCCTGGGATGTATAAGCAAGATGGGCAGGCCATGACCGGGCCTGAAGACTATGCCTGAAGGGGGTGGGAGTAATGCAGAACAGTCCTTCTCTGTTCATAGCTCCTACTAGAACAGAAGAACATACATAGTAAGTATGGCACTTTACTTTGAAAATGACCTGAAAGTTTGCTCAAAGAAGTGGGCATCAGAAGGGCTCCAGCTTGTGAGTTATTGCAAAGTAGTGCAGTTTTCTGCATTCTTGCTGTTTCTCTTGGAAGAAACTGTACAGAAGCAAACTTGGAAGAAGAAATTCAAGTTATACTAAAAATGTTCCCTAATACAGCAATCTCAACAAATCTGCATTTTCAAAATGCATATTAGAGCAGAAATGACTGTATATATCGACTGAGGAAGCTTTTTCATAAAAGTGAAAATTTAAGCCATGGAGTAAATGGAATAATAGAAGACAGTACAGAGAAAGCCTAAGTCAGAGTCTGGGAGGACTTAAAAGAAATTGGTCAGACAGGCAGGAGGAGAACCAGAAGTGGTGTCATGGAAATCTAGAGAAAAGAGAATATCCAGAAGAAGATAATCAACAGCGTCAAAGCCTTTAAAGAGGTCAAGAAGAATGATATTGGGGAAAAGTGATTAGATTTGGCAATTAAAAGATCACTGATGATTTAAGAGCAGTTTCCACTGAATGATGAAATTCCAAGCTAGAAGCAGGCAAAGGAAAGGGAATACAGCACCTACTCTGGGGTAGGTGCTGTGCTGAGCACTTTACAAAGATCTCATTTGACCCTCTCACAACAACCCTGTGAGGTAGGTGCTCTTATTGTCCTCATTTTACACTTGAGGAAACCGAGGCAATCAGCGGTTAAGTGACCTGCTCAGGGTCACATAGCTAAAAAGTAACTGAGGCTAGATCCGCTGAACTCAGGACTTCCTAACTCCAGGCCCAACACTATCCACTACATCATCCTGCTGCCCTAAAAAAACGACAGGGTTTAGAATCAAGGAAGTGGAGGCACAATTATAGACGGCTTTCTCAAACAGTTTAGCTAAAAAGAGAAAAAGGGATCTAGGATGTTAGCTTGCAGGGATGGCGTGTTCAAAATGAGTGTTTGTAAGGATGAACAGACAGTAATGTATTTATACGCATCAAGAAAGAAAACTACAGGTGGGGAGAGACTGAAGATTTGTAAAAAAAAAACAAAACCCAAAAAACAAAAAAAACCCGAGTAGTATGATTGAGGAAGCTATCTGCTGGAGAAGACAGGAGCAGACAGGATGATCAAGGAAACACAGAGAGGGGTTTGCCTCAATTAGGAATAAAGGGGGACACGATGGGCCAAGATATCTGAGTGGTGTGAGATGAGAAGCGAAGCAGAAGCTTTCCTGTAAGAGGCCTCCATCTTTTCAGTGAAGCACAAGGTGAGTCCTCAGCAGAAAAGATACAGGGAGAGAGGTGGTATCATGGGAGATTTGAGGAAGGATCTGAGGAAAAGATCTGGAATTACTCCAGTGGTTAATGAGAGATGGAACCGATTTAGAGTGGTATGAAAAGATAGCTCTACTGCAGTGAGGACCAGTTGAGTTTACCTAATATAAACTTACAGCTGACTGAGTCAACCCAGTTTCATGACTTTGTCTTGCTCTATTCAGCAGCCCAGGAATAGGAAAGAAGGTAGGTAATGGCAGGAATGACCCAAGGCTGGGTTTGGCATGTTATGATAAACAGATATTGCCCCATCCCATTCCCATTACAACAAGAGAAAAAGGAAGGCAAGATATTTGAGCATCAAGTTGAACTGATAAGACAAGAGGTTGAGATGGAGGAGGAAAGTGGTGTTTGTACTTGGGAAATAACTAAGGGATAGAAGGTGAGGACAAAGAATGGGATTAGGGTTCTTAAGGCGGGGGTGGGGGGGGTGGGTGGGTGGGGAAACATGGAATGACATGATTATCACTGTTGTCATAAGGAAATAGCACTGTAAATCCTGAGATATTATCTATAAAGCAAATTATTATCATCAGACTTTTCTTTCTATAAATTTGGCCATGAAAGGCAAGAGAGAAATGCAGAGATAGTTGGGTCAGGAAAAGGCTTTTTTTAAGATGAGAGAATCACAGAGGAGTAACAGCTTTTATAACTGGAAAGAGAAACCCAGAAGTCATTTAATCCATCTCCCTAATTTTACATATGAAGAAATGTATGCTTAGAGAGGCAAAATGATGTGCCTGAATTCAATTTATATCCACTAGGAAAGAAATAGCAAAAAATTGTGTAAGTTAGCATTGGTGAGGCTTCAAGAAAATACGAGCTCTAATATATTGTGAATGAATAAGACTACCATAGGCATTTTGGAAAGTATTATGATTATATATATTAAGAGTCACAAAAATGATTATCCGGAACTCTGTCCCTAAAATATCCTAGACTAGGAAAAAGAGCTTCTGTACAAAAGTATTCATAACTGCTCCTGTTAAAATAACAAAAAAAAAATCAGAACTTGTATGTCTAATAATTTGAAAATGGCCAAGTATATTGTGTTATTTTAGTAAAATGTAATATTATTGTGCCATAAAATTGTAAATATGGAACATACATTACCTATATGAAAGGGTTCAAAACTGGATGAACATAACTAGGATTATATACACACAGATTACAACTATTTTTAAAAAGAAAAATAAAGAGGCAATGGGGAAATACAAACAAACCTAGAAGAAAGGCAATTTTTGACAATTACAGTATGCTTTTAAAGCTTTGCAAAGTACTTTATATGTTACATTTGATTCTTTTAACTACACTGTCAGGTAGGTACTGCAGGCTATTTATTATTCCCATTTAACAGATGAAGAAACAGAGATTAAACAGCTTGCCAAGGATAACACAGAAGGTAGTCATTGTCAGAGGCAGAATTTGAACCCATCATTCACTCACCTTACACTAAGACTATCATTCTTTCTGTAACATCATGCTGCTTCCTATACTAAACTCTTCTACCTAACTAAAGCTAAGTTTTTATTTAAGATTTTATTTATTTTAAAAAGCATATCAAAATTTCAACTGGCTTTTCCTTACTACTCAAAAACCCTTCTATACTAATAATTTCCTATTACACTCTTCCCACAGTGATTTATCTACATTAGGGGTGGGGAACCTGTGGCCTCAAGGCCAAATGTGGCTTTCTAGGTCCTTGAGTTCAGTCTTTTGACCAAGTCCAACTTTTACAGAATAAATCCCTTCATTATGGGGATTTGTTCTGTGAAGTATGAATTCAGTTAAAGGGTCTCACTTGAGGACCTAGAGGGCCACATGTGGCCCTGAAGTTGTAGATTTCCCACTCCAATTCTACAATCTTTTCCTTCCTTCAAATCCTCAATTGCATTTCTCAGGTGTTTTCCTATCTACATTGATGGTACCTGTCTACACTAATTTTTACAGTACCAAACTGCAATTTTTGTGTCTCAAAGACAGATATTTTTAAGTGCGTTAATTGTTTTTATCCACATTATTAGGTGATGTAAACTTATGATAATCATTCATTTTTTAAATGTATGATCATATTGGCTAATATTAGTTCATATCAGCATTAAGTGTGTCTAGCACACTTAACTATCAATTATCAACAAAAGGTAATATTAATTATTATCATTATATTACTATATTATCATATTACTACACACTATCTGAATAGAAAGCTGGCCTCAAAATCTGGAAGATCTAGTCTCAAATCCAGCTTCCGATACATATGTGACCTTGGTAATATCAAATTAACCTCTCAATACCTTCAGGCAATTTGATTCACTTGGTAAGGAGAACTTCCTTATTGGCAGTTCACTACACCAATGAAATCATAGATACAGACCAAAATAAAAACAAACCCCAAAACACAGTAAACAAAATCCTAACATCACTATCATCCAAATGCACTACTAACTAGTAAGGCAAAATACAAAACATTAACTATATTCAACAAAGAACAAAATCTTTCTTGCAAAACCAAAGGGAAGCTCACTAACTATATCAATAAGCAGAAATGAAGCTAATACTGGATATTAACTTGTAACAAGTGAAATATGGAAACCGAAGGGATATTATAAAAGGAAAATTTAACAAAATTCAAATTAGAAAAGCACGATTATCATTTTTATATATAAAGTAGTAAAAGTTTTATACTATTATATTTAACTTTACATTTGAGACATAATCAAAGTTTGTCCCCTTCCAGTTTTTCAGTGCTTTCCCTTGCAAAAATGCCCCAAACTGTAGGTTATTGATTAATTTAAAATAACCAATCTAGACCTAAACAAAGGAATGGGAAAGAAAAATAGAAATAATAATAATACAAAATTTCATGTTAATTTTGTGATTTTTAAAAAGGAAGCTAATATTTTATTTTAGTCTGTACTCTGGAGAGTTATAGTAAATCAGTCTCTCTCTCTCTCTCTCTCTCTCAGACACACACACACACACACACACACACACATTATTTTCTATCAATTTTGTTGTTTTCACCAAAATCAAATAGGTGGTCAGACAAGATCAAATGAGGCAATTTTTGTAAAGCACTCAGCACAGTGCCTGGTATGTAGGAGGTACTTAATACTTATTCCCCTCTTGGACAAGATCCTAATTTGGAAGTAAAATTCCAACTATCAGTTCAATTCCTCCTTTACTATATCCAAACATATGTATATAATACTCGTGGAAAGATTCAGTATCACATATCAGAGGCTGGAAAGAATCTTAGATATCATGTAGTCCAGTGCTGAGGAAATCAGGCTAAAATATAATTGGAAAATGTTTAACAAAATAAATAAAAATATAGAAAAAACATAGATAATGTTAATTTGTGGTTTTCTAAGTCAGCATGTGTCCAACAGTGATCCATTTCTATTGAGTTTGACACTACACATGTAGTCAAACTTCTCTCCTCACTTTCCATTTTTTTTTTTAACAAATGAGGTAATTAGAGCCTAACAAGGTTAAATGATTTGTCCTACAAACTGTAGAGCCAGAGGACTCAGGGTTCAAATTCTGTACTTCAATACACAGAGATATGTATTCACTAGAAATGAATTAAAAAGAAATGAAAATTAATATGCAGAAACTATAACTAACATTTCTTTTACAAAGGCATGACATAAATGAAAGATATGAGGGAGTAAAGACTTCCATTGGTCACCCAAACGTCCCTGGATCTCTTTGTTCAACCCTGCTTTCCAGTACCTGACCTCATAGGTCATTCTTGATGTTCTGAGTTTGCTACTTTGGGGTGGTTCTGGTCAGATAATTATTCTTGGAGGAAAAGAGTATATGCAGCTCCCTGGGAAGTTAGCAAATACAACTTCCTTGCACTTTGCTAGAATCCTAAACAACTTAGAATGGACCTTCAACATCTCAATAAATGATCATCTAACTCCAGTTAGAGACCTCCAATGGTGGAGAATTCACTATCTTGTTATGTGCCCATTCCACTTTTAGTCAGCTATGATTACTGTAGTTTTTTCTTCTGCTGAGGGCAAGTCTGACTTTTGGCAACTTCCACCCCTCATTATCACCTTGTGGGCATAACAGAATTAGTTTAATCGTCCATACCACAACTCTTCTGATACTGGCATAGCTTCCTAATGAGACAGAGATCAAAAGATGCGATATGTTCAAGGTAAGAGAGATCTTTTCAATCTGACTGCTAGGGCATAAGGAAGTCAGTGAAGAGATAGGCAGCTCCATTTAAGTATTTCTCTGGAAAGCTCTACCATCTTTCTGGTCACCCAGGTTCCCAACCTTGGAGTTATGCTCAACTCCTCTCTGTTACTCATGCTTATATCCAGCTGCCAAATCTATCTATGCTATTTTCTAATTCTCTAATCAAATGGATCTACTGAACTCATTTCCCTGCCTTCACCCTAGCTATAACCCATGCTTGATATGCACTCCTCCTCCACAAAGACTTTCTTAACTAATGCTTTATCCTTCCCCAAATTACCTTGTTTTCACATATCAATCTATGCCTCCCCCAGTTGAATGTAAAAATTCTTTGAGGGTAGGCCCTATTTCCATTTGGTCTTTATATTCCCAGTACCTAACAGTGGTTAGCATAAAGTAGGTGCCTAATAAAGGCCTGCTGAATATGACAGAATAATTTTATACTTTGAACATGTGCGACAGGGCTAGCATTTTCTTGACTCAGTGTCCTTGAGTTCCCTGACTTCCTTCTCCCAGGAAATCTAACTGGCTGAAGCTTTTAGGCCCCAGAGAATAAAAGGTCCCAGACCCAAGCCATATGTAGCCAGTGCCTCTCAGACTTGGTGGTTGCCTAAAACCACATGAGTCACCATACCCTGATAACATACTGACCAGACAAGTTCCCAGCTCCAGATGCAAATGGAGATAACACCTAAGGCCTTCCCCCGCTATTCAGAGAAGCTAAATGCCACAGTATATCCCTGCCTCAGAAACTTACTTAGCTGTGTGACACTGAACAAATCACTTAACTTCTGCTTGCCTCAGTTTCCTCAACTTTAAAATGTGTAAAATAATAGCACCTATTTCGCAAGGTTGTTGTGAAGACCAAATGCAATATTTGTAAAGCACTCAGCACAGTGCCTGGCAAGAGCCCTATATAAATGCTTATTCCCTTCTATTCCCCCTCCTTTGTTTAATGATTCACAAGTGCTTCATTTCATCCCAGAACCAAATCTGAACTAACAGGGTTAGAGCACCTAAAACAACATACAACTAGTCATTTAAAGTGATTCTTTGCTAAATAAAAAAGGAACAGTAAAGACAATGGTGAATTAACTTGTCCAGACAAAGATTAAATAACGGGCAATAAGCATTTCAATATATTTTTCTCTAAAATATAAAAAAACCAAAACTCTGCACCAGCATTACTGCTTTTGACAACTTTTCTGAGTAAACAAAAGCTTTTTTTTTTTTTTTTTTTTAGTTTGAGTACTATATTCTACAAAGTTGAGTTGCTGATTTCAGGATCCCATTTACACCGGCAAGCATTTCTCTACTTATTGATGGGGAGTAGAAAAACATTCTGCTTTTTTTTTTGCCACTGGCAAAATTGCCCAAGCACGAGCTACATAGTTCAAACAACTCCACTGCCCAGTTTCAGCGATATGTACAGTGCTTGGCACATAGTAGGCACTTAATAAATGTTTGACTAATTATTGCTCCATCAATTCTGCTAACACCTTTTGAGTGAGGTTACTTTGACATCATGATTCTTTTTTTTTTTTTTTTTTTTTTTGCTTTTTTTGGAGGGAGAGGGCAGGGTAATTGGGTTTAAGTGACTTGCCCAAGGTCACATGACTAGTAAGTGTGGCAAGTATATGAAGCAAGATTTGAACTCAGGTCCTCCTGATTCCAGGGCCAGTGCTTTATACACTGTGCCACCTAGCCGCCCTGACATCAAGATTCCGTGGGTTAGTGGAAATAACCAGAAACCAAATGTCAAAATAAAAATAAAAGTGTACATCTACTGGGGTAATAATAGCCATCTTCTTAACAGGAAACAACTAAAGTTTAAACTATTAGGAAGAAAAATTAAATTCTATATTAGGAACAACTACACACACAAGTGTGGCCCCAAACTTAGGCACAATCCTGAAAAATAAAATATTAGGCAGTATGTTTAACAGACATATATAATTAGACCATAACTAGATATCTATATTTATAAATAACAGTCTAAATAGTCAACACCTGCCCTGATATATTTTTTAAAATCACACAATGCTCAGCAAAAGGTAGACAGTTATATTAAATGTTGGCTGATGATTTCAGTTGCAGCTATATAACCCAAAGGGTATTACAGCTTAACTCAACAGAAAACAAAACATAGCTTTCTAATTGTACTTCAATTTCATTGCCATGGCTACTCCTTCCAAGTTGATGGCAATTCATTCTTGAATGCCCGACCAGATTGACTGTTGTTCATTTTCTCCTATAAATCTACTCGTGGAGTAGGGTCCACCCATAACAGCATATCCCTCTTTCTAGATCTCTTGATATAGCATGGATACCAACAAAGCACATGAGTTGTCCATATGTTATCCAAGGTTTAACTAGGCCATCATTTTTACTCAAAGATACATTTCCCTGATGATGGCCATAGAGCCACTGTTCCTGAATATAAATTTTTATTAAATTACATCAACAAGCATTTATTAAGCTCCTATTATTCTCAAATATGTCTAAGACAATGATTTCATTAATGTCATCCATGCAGAATAAACAGGATTCTCTATCAAGAAATTATTCCTTTATTATTATCCATTTAAGTACAACTGATAAATTCTATTATAACCATAAAAATGTATGTGGTTTTCCCCCATCAAGAATCACTCCTCTGTACTATGTTCTACACTTCTATTAACTATTTCCCAAAGATACTGTGGAATCCTCCCAAATACTGCTTCATTATTTGGCTTCTATACCACTATTCTGGAGTGCTGCCTTAAAGGTCTGTTTTGTTTTTCCTTCTTTAATTGAAAACAAGAATGCTAGTTTCTTAACAAGGCAATTAAAATACTACAAATTCTTATGACTCTCTTTTACTCTTGTTGTACCTGTCTATAGCTAAACTAGACTTCCTGAGTTCACTCAAGTAAGCACATTTCATAATATACTAAGGGATTTAAGTCCTCAAAACAAAAATATTAAAAATCTTAACAGTTTTAATTTACAAACTATGTTTAAAAATTATCTTATGACCTGAAAGTGATGGTACTCAAAGTAGTACAGAAATTTCTCACAGGGAAATTTAGTACAACAACATGAATGTTGAAAAGTATATTCTGAATAAACAGCTAAGGCCTAAGAGAAGCCTAATAGTCTTCAAGAAGATTTTAGTCTTTATTCATTACAAAGACCATAGAAACTTATCAAAGAATAAGAAAAAGCCGACTTTCACTAAGCTAAAAACATTTTGGAAAAGTTGGGTTTTTTTTTTAAGGATGAAGGAGAATTCTCTTTCCTTCAAAATTTTTTTCTCTTCCCAAAATATGCCAATATACCTTAGAAAGCAAAGCAATGTAAACATGTATTATAATATTGACACAGATGGAGCACTAATTACATTTATTCAATAATGCCAATACAAACCTCTAGTTCAAATGAAATTCCTAACAGAGACAGAAATGTGTTGCAAAATATACAGTGCATGTTTGAGAATTATGCCCCATAATCATGCATTATTGTTTTATTTTGGGCTATTTTTGCTTCTAAAAGCACTGACTACTTGTTAATCACTACCTCAGAATGGTTTACTGCACACTAATTTAGGTGCAAAGGACTGGCCTCCCCATCTTCACCTAGGATATTTTTCAAAGCAAAAATGCTTTTGGGGAAAAATGCACTAATAAAGCTTCCCATGACTTCATGAATATATATATATGTATATATATTCATCATAGCAGTGTAAAACATAGACAAAAAACAAGTCTAAATAGATAGATTTCAAAGTGATACCACACAGCATGACATCTTCACCTAGCTTTAAAATGCAAGTGATTCTTGAGAGCTTAAAATCACAAAAGGGTTTTTTACTCTTTTATAAATGCTCCTCTGAATCAAGGGGTAGAAAAACCACTGAACTGGACTCATGAAAAAGTTAGCGCTTAACAAATATTTATCTACGAAGAGACCTAGGTTCACCGTATTAAAGAGTTCATCTAAAACTTATTGTGTGAAAGACAGCCACTTAATTTTTACCCCACCCCACTCTTACCATGGGAAAGTTACTTATTACAAAATAATCTAACAAAGAGACTGAGATAAACTATATAATAGATGGGAACTCCTCAGGATAACTACAGTGTTATAATTAGCATTATTCTAATACACCCTCTTTCCTTAAGTTATATGACCTGAAGATTACCCCCTCTTTAATTGAAAATTAAACTTATTATTAATATTAGTTCTCCTATCATACTAGATATAAAAGCATCTCCAGAGAGGACATTAAACTCCAAAAATCAAGTTACAATGAAAACTGCTTGCTCCAATTTGTCAAAAAGAAATTTCTACTAATTCACATTGGCTAGCTGTCATTGTAAAATAATTCACAATCACAATCATATAAAGATTGTCAAGTGAGTCTTACAACTAGGAGAAACCAAATTATGTAAAATCCGTAGTTTTAGTTCTCTGAATATTAGCAACCCATGTTCAAGTATCTTTCGTAACTTTTTGAAGACTATAATATTTGATTAATTATACCATATTCCCTCATGGTGTTAGATATAGTCTATCCCTGAACACTAATCCTAAAAATGTCATTTGTTAAAGTATTTAACTGTAATTTTTTCACATTAAAGCTTAAATTAAGTATGGCAAGGTTGCTTAAAATAAAGCAGTAGTTATTTAGCATCATCATGGAATAAGATACTCAATATAAGGGAATTTTCAAAAAATTTGAAATGCTAAAAAAGTCTTTAAAAATAAAGTGTTAAAACTTTATTCTAGTCATTTTTTCATGAAAATGTTTCTAAAATATATTATTTTGTTTCCTGTCATATATTTTGTGGTTGACTTATGGTCACTAGTTGGAATGTCCATTATTTTGCTATAAGATAATACCGCTCTGGGTTTGCTTTTTCGTTTTCTATTTCTTCCTTGGGTATCAGACTATCAGCTACCACTTCTAACTGTCACTATGTCTGATTCACAGGCCTTCCACCTCCTTTCTAGGTCACTGCTTCTAATCTGCTATTATCTGGCTAAGGAAACAGATAACCAAACTTGTTAAGAACTATTAAATAAAAATCAATAAGGCTTTTGAGTGCTAGAGGTCCAATGGAAATAACATGGACACTAGAGCAAGGGGTTTGTGCCAGTACTTTCTTGCTGGAGATTGAAATTAATTTGGGATATTACTGTACTTGATATTTTAAAGGAAGGACCTTAATTTTTTTAAAATTGATTTCTAAATTCTTAGGGTTTGTAGTCCTAATAATCAATTATTTACTGAAGTGGAGGGAGACCAAAAAGAAAAAATATCCTGAGGGTTAAAATCTCATCTCTGATGCTTATCAGTTGTGTGGCCCTGGCTAAGTCACTTAACATGCCCTTTCCTCATCTGTAAAATGGAAGATAATAATAGCTGTAACACCAACCTTATAGGGTGATAGTGAAGATCACAATGAGATACTGAATCAAACAACACTGAATATAGCACTTAATACCCTATATAAAATGTCAGCTACCATCATGCTCATCATCATCATCATCATAAGAAATCAACACCAAAAAGATTCCAGAGTATTTAAGTTTTTATTTTAACTACTTATTACTGAGTAAATTATGCTTGAAGTAATATAACCATGAATGCAAAAATATTTTGTAAATATAACCCCCAGTGGCACGTAAATCAAAACAAAGGTAACTTGTATTGAAATATTATACAACTCCAGCATCTTTCTGAATCCTTATCAATGAATTGTTCTTTAACTGGAAGTTATGTCCCACCGGGAAATTGAAAAACCATAAAAAGTGCTCTAGAACCAGTTTCCTCTTTATGTTCCTTTCAATATTACCAATCTTCTGTGGTTCCTTTAATGGCTATTATTACCCTTATTTTATAACCCATCTATTTTAGGTGGCCTTGAGGGGCAAGGAGAAGATAAAGAGAGTGGTTTAGGGAGTCATGGTAACCAGGGCCAGGTATCCATGTACTGGAATGACAGAGATCCACAACACTGGTTGAATATGCTTAATTCACAAATATCAACTCTCTGGACAGTTTTTAAAATATACAATCATGGAAAATTTGCTTCAGACTTCTATAACAAAGCAAAAGTCTTATTTTACATTGCCAAGTTTTGTTTTCCTAAGTTATGGTCCTGGACATTAAAGAAATCAAACTCTTTGGCAAACACCTTAATTCATAATTGAAAATGCTATACTTTTTCTTTATTTCTTCAAATATTTCCTGGACACTTTTTTTCCCCAATAAAGGATACCACATCCTACATAAAGACTATTCTGCCAATCAGATGCCATATATAACATAAATAGATGTCTTCCCATCTTAAACACTCCTGTTGGGAAAAAGGTAATTTTTCTTTTTCTCAACTCTTCCTCAAGGCCAGAAGCATTTTTGATAGTTCATAAGGACTAATTATGCTAAGTAATTTATTCAAGTATGATATGCCACTGCAAAAGAATACCTAAAATCAACATAATTAGGTAAGAAATACTAGAAGACATCAGAGAACATCTACATTTTCCACTGATAACTGAATGTGCCTACTCAGTTTTATGTACAGAGTTTAAAATTTTCTTCGTTTTAGAAGGTATAATCACTATAAAAAAGTCCTACAAAAATTCAAGATATGAACGATAGTAATGTGGGCTAGTTTCCTCCAAGTGAGAATCAAATAGAAGTATCATTTCAATAGAATGCCAATAATTATAATTGATATTCAGTCTTTTGACAACCCAGTGTGAAGACAAAAACTGGACCATTTATCAAAGTCAGCACAGAAACTACAAGTTGGTTCACAAGAGTTACAAAATACCATTTGTGGCTACTCTGGTGGTTGTTCAAAGTATCTTTTGGAAGATACTTTTTAACCTTAAATTATTCTAAACACTTGAGGGGAAAAAGTGAAATAAACACATAAAGACTAGTTACTAATGTGATCAACATACTTAAGTCTCATTTTGATCCATTAAATATTTTAAACTTAAGTGTAGCGTAATCTCTAAAAACTGATTAGATTAAAAGAAACACCTCAATGCAGTTCTGGATCAGTGGAATTTTTGCGCTATTTCCTATTAATACATTGAGCATCAACATTCAACACACTGTCCTTACAAGTTTAAAAAGAACTTTTCTATGATCCTGTAAGACTAAGAATCTGTAGTTAATTCAGTCTGGAGTTCATCTACCTGAATACTTTCCCCATTATTTTCAGTTATCAAATGCTCAGCCAAAAGATTATAAGATGAAAAAGAAAATTAGTTTAAAACTAGAAAGAACTGTATTAAAGCCTACATTTGGGGCGCTATCTAGAACTGAATTTTTATAATGCAAGCTTACAATTAAAATCTTCACAAATGTCAAATATTTTCTATCTATGGTATACGCTGGCAATTCCTTGACAGTGTAAAATGCATATTAAACAACGGTAATCACTGAGAATACAACAAAAAAGTCTTATTCCAGTCTGCTGCATGTCAAGTTTGAAACTGCCTAAGATTGATCAATACTTTATATGAATGTGTTAAAATGAGTTTCCTTTATGAAAAATGATCTGACCTTAATAGATAGTATTTCCTTAAAAAGAGACAAAATGGATGCAAAACGAGATTACTTATGGTAGTGTTAAGGTCATTACCTGTTTGTGAGCAAAATCTTTTCGATGAATAAAAAGTACTGAAAATCTTCTAATTACAACCGGGGCCTCATGAATACGGGGGGGGGGGAGGGGCCCGCGGCGAGGAAGGGTGAGGGGGAAGCGGTAGGACGAGGAAGCTGCAGGATTCCCTCTACTAGAAACCTCTCTTATCAGAAACATTTGAAGAATTTCTCCACAACAATTAAGTTGACTTGAAGAATGGAAATCCTAACATCTCAAATACACTATATATGGAATCGAACAAGACCAAACATATAAATACATAAAATCACACTGTCTCTGACACTTTGGTATACAAATCTGTCGGATGAACCCAGAGCGTGGACAACATAACCACGCACCTGTCACCTGTAAGAACATAACAAGCTACTCCTTCTCCACCCCATTCCCCTCCCCCCCAAAACGAAAACACACGTCCCATCCACCTTAGCCAGGATCTGTAGTTGACGGCACGGAGGCAGAGAAAGGGAAGAGATTAAAAAAAAAAAAACCCAAAAACTCCTCCGGGAAGGCACAGAGACCCCTTTAAAATGGGCGTCATTAAAATGGATGGAGGGGAAGGAAGGACCGGTATCTCCCACTCCTCGCAAGTACTACACTCCCCTTCCCCCCGCCCAAAGTCTTCCTTCCCCAGACCAGCGCCCCCAGGAAAGTTTTCTTTCCCCACCCCCCCCACCCCACCCCCATTTCAAACACTAGCACACACAGAGACACTTTCACACACGGCTAAGGGGCGGATCGAGGGCAATGGGGCAGCAGCAGGAGCAACAGGAGCCCTCCCCCACCTCGGGGCTCTCCCCGGTGCAGGGCTCCGAGAAACCCCCCCAGGCGGGCTTGACGCTCCCCGCCCCCTGCCACAGGTCCTCCGGCTCGGGAAGACCCTCTCTCCACCTTGCCACAGCGGGGGGAGGGTGGAGAAGAGAGAGGGGGTGTGGAAGGGGAAAGCGAGAGGAAGCAGCAGGCGCCCCAGGCACACGGGCCTGCAGAGCCCGGGGAAGCTCCTGCCAGCCGGGGCCCGAGGGAGGTGCGGGCAGCTGAGGGGAGAAGGGGGGAGGAATCCGGGGGAGCCCCGCAAAGGCCCGGCAGCGCGCTCCGCTCACCCTTCGTCGTCGTCGCCGCGGCTGCTACCGCCGCCGCCTCTCCCACTGGGGCAGCCGTCTCCGTCTCCGTCTCCCGTCTCAGTCTCCGCAGCCGCCGCCGCCTCCGCCGCGGCCGCCGCCAGCGCCGCCGCCGCCTCCTATTCCACCCGGCAGGGGGGACACCTCAGCGCTCCCTCCCTGCTCAGCCCCCTCCGATCTGCTGCTGCCGCCGCCGCCGCCGCCGCCGCCGCTTCTCGTGGCCGAGGGGGAGGGGAGACGAGGAGAGGGGGTCGGGCTGGGTCGCCTCGCCGGCGGCAGCAGCAGCAGCAGCAGGTCGAAGACGATGGGGTGGGTGGGTGGCGGCGCCGCTCCCCGATCCTCTCTGCTCAGCTCGGACTTGGTCGGCCTCCCTCCCTCCCTCTTCCCCCACCCCCCCGCTCACGCTCCAGCCCTCCCCCCACCCCCCCAGCGCTCTCGCTCGCTCTCGTTCTCTTCGCCAGCAGAGTCCAAACCAAAATACTGTCACACAATATGGCGGCCCGAACAGCGGACAAACACCGCGAGATTTCGGCTCCCCCCCC
>CM053593.1:308353611-308387738 GCA_028646575.1 Pseudocheirus occidentalis
ACATGGTGTACCTCCACCTGGACTTAACAGTCCACAGGGAAATTCTATCTACATTAGGCCTTATATCACAACTCCTAGTGGTACAACTCGGCAGACACCACAACATCCTGGATGGGTGTCTCAGTTTAATCCTATGCACCCTCAACAAGTCTACCAGCCTTCACAACCTAGTCCCTGGACTACTTATCCTGCATCTAATCCAGTGTCACATACCTCAGCACAACAGACAAACCAGCAAGGCCATCAGACCTCTCATGTCTATATGCCTATCAGTTCACCTACCACGCCTCAACCACCAACAATTCATTCATCTGGTAGCTCACAATCTTCTGCCCATAGCCAATTTAACATTCAGAATATCTCAACAGGACCTCGCAAAAACCAAATTGAAATCAAACTTGAACCCCCACAAAGAAACAATTCTTCAAAACTGCGTTCCTCTGGACCTCGAACCTCTAATAATCCCTCCTCTGTCAATAGCCATACATTAACTCGAAGTCAGCCCACTGTTTACATAGCTGCCAGCCCCCCAAGTACAGATGAGTTGATGTCCCGCAGTCAGCCCAAGGTCTATATTTCTGCTAATGCCACCACAGGAGATGAACAAGTTATGCGGAACCAGCCCACACTTTTCATATCAACAAACTCTGGAGCATCTGCTGCTTCCAGGAATATGTCTGGGCAAGTAAGCATGGGCCCTGCCTTTATTCATCACCACCCACCCAAGAGTCGGGCAGTAGGCAACAACACCACTGCAACCTCTCCTCGAGTAGTGGTCACTCAACCTAATACTAAATATACTTTTAAAATAACAGTTTCTCCAAATAAGCCCCCTGCTGTTTCACCAGGGGTGGTGTCCCCAACCTTTGAACTTACAAATCTTCTAAACCACCCTGATCATTATGTAGAAACAGAGGCTATTCAACACCTCACTGACCCTGTATTAGCACATATGGATAGGATCACTGAGGCCCGGAAACTGAGTATGGGATCTGATGATGCTGCCTACACACAAGGTAATACTAATACTG
This sequence comes from Pseudocheirus occidentalis, assembly GCA_028646575.1. Lineage (NCBI taxonomy): Eukaryota > Metazoa > Chordata > Mammalia > Diprotodontia > Pseudocheiridae > Pseudocheirus > Pseudocheirus occidentalis. Next base: position 308,354,643 of record CM053593.1, read on the forward strand.
AAAGCAAATTGTTTTCCATTGGACCTGAATTTTCTTTTAAATTAACAAACTTGTCAGTGTATAATAATGATAAAGCAACAAACATGTCCTGTCCAGGACCTGTGAGACCAGTCATTTGAATTTTTATGTATAACAAGCTCTATCATGAAATTCAGATAATACAAGTAATAACAGCATGAGAAGAACCAATTTTGTTTTTATTCTGTTTAGAGCATGATACATACTCAGTTAAACTTTTTCCAAGGAGAAGTCTTACTGTTTCATGATCACCTGTAGTTGTTAAACTTTTTGTGTGAATTACTGTGAAAATCAGGATTCTTTATTTGCAACCAACACTCAAAATTGGAAGGAGACTAGTTTTATCCAACTTCTGTTACTATTATGCTTAGAAAAGTTATCAAGGAATGGTTCTGTTTATTTTCTTTTTCATAGGGTTTTTCCTCATTAAATATGATATTTAAGAAGTCAAAATTGTAGGATACTTAGAGTTCTCACCTCTAATATTACCTTAATTGTTTTCTAGCTTGTCCTTTTTAGTAATAAAGAACGGACAAGAATGAACTCTACTGTACTTTTTTTTCATCTACTGCTATACAGTATTGTTATCCTAGTGGCAAATTATTTCCTTATTAATTTAGGGCAGAATATTGATCCTGCCATACCATGTTCCATATGAAACTTAAAAAACAAAACATAGGCATTATGCATTTTCTACACACATCTCCCTGTGCCTTAGATGCTTGATGGAAACTATATCACTTTAAGAGAGAAAGAAAGAAAAGTATGTTTGCTTTCATTTTAATGAAAGGTACCAATTTGGCAGCAAAAAACGAATAAAAATGAAAATGAAAATTTCCATAAAGGTAATTGTAGTTAGAGAATTATGTGATGACCTTGCTTGCTCTGTACCCATTTATCTCCTAAATTGTCATGATTCTCTGGTAAGTTTGCTGGAAAGGTCTGACTATATTGTCCAATTTTATGAGTTTTACAGTAAAGATTGTGCTCAGTGAGACCCGCTGACTCATTTCCCATGTACTTTGTGACTGACAGTCACACCAGATATATTTTTGTCCCCACCTCACCCCCAAAATGCATGGATTTAAATATCTCATGACTAATTTCATTTATATCCTTATTATATATATACATTATATATGTATATATATGTGTGTGTGTGTGTGTATCCTCTATATAATATGTAATTATATATCCTCTACATAATAATAGAATTTTTTTATTGAAGCATATATGTCAGAATATTTTTTCTTTTATTTCAGCAAAAAATTCTTTTTGTGAACATAGCTAAGTTATAAACAAAAAATACTAAGTCACATTGTTGTGAGACATGCCGTATTATTTAGAGGCAGCTACATGGTAGTGAACGGAGTGCTGGATCTGGAGTTAGAGGCTCAAGTTCAAGTTCAGTTCTCAGACATTTACTAGTGAGGAGACCCCAGGCAAACCATGTAACCTCTAACTGCCTCAGTTCTGTACACTGGGAGTAATAATAGCACCTACCTCCCATAAGGATCAAATAACACACTTGTAAAGCATTTTGCAAACCTTAAAGTATTTTAAATGCTAGCTATTACTACATTTTATACATATATTTTGTTTCCTTGTTTCCTGATACTTTTTTAAAAATACACTCCAAAACAGATGGAGTTAGGAGAACCACATGACTATTTTGGGGCAGCTATCCACAGTGGATAGAGCGCTGGTCCTGGAGTTCAATCTGGCCTCAGACACTTCCTAGCTGTGTGTCCCTGGGCAAGTCACTTATATTGCCTCAGTTTCCTCATCTGTAAAATTAGCTGGAGAAGGAAGTGGCAAACCGTTCCAGTATCTAAGCCAAGAAAACCCCAGATGGAATCATAAAGAGTCAGATATGACTGAGAACAGCTGAACAACAGCAGCATGATTACTTTGGTCCTACTCCACGACTGTTCTCAACCTTTGTTATTCTTTTTACGCTTTTGCTGTCATAGAAATAGAATTTTTGAACCATGGTGGGGAAGAACTATGAAATCATCCAGGCCAGCTCCATATATAGACATGGACACTGATGCCCAGAGAGATTAAATGAGTCACTTAAAGTCACTTGGCTGTTTAGTGATAACTGGTACTAGAAACCAGAGTTCTGGACTCCTCGTCCAGTTCTGTTCCTACTTTTCCATGCTAACTCTCATTTACAGAAGAACTATGACTTATACAGTAGTTACGCATCAATTAGTGGCAAGTTTAATTAGAATCTAAATCTAACAATTTTTCATGTTTTGTCTGCCAAATCAAGCAATTCTTTACTTGCTTGAAAAGTACTATTTAAAATGAAATGGATTTAATTATTATAGTATAGAATTTTTTGGTAGAGATGTGTGTATGTGTCCGTATACCAAAATGCATTTAAGAGATGGACAAGAAGTAGAGAACAAAACAATTGAGGCGATATTTACTGATATTTAGGACTTATATACTCAGCTTGTCTCCTGACTGAGCTTCTTTATCACTGCTAGCCAAATTCAGGTACCACTTAATGAAGGTTCTCTTCTCATAGCCTGCAACGCTCTGAATTTTTTTGTGCAAAAAACCCAGTTTCCTAGTGGAATTCAAATAAAAGGTGATTAGTATTTTAGCAAGGAATTGCTGTCTTTTGAACTCCCACAAATTAATTTCTATGGTATAAGCCAGAGGTGTCAAACACATGACCTACAAACTGTGGCCAGTGAATACTCCCATAAAATGCAGTTGGAAATGATTTAACATAATAAACTAAAATAGAGTACGATAAAACACAGCCTCAAATTGTGATTTCCCTAAGGCAATGTGCAGCCCACAGGGAAGCGCCGAACCTGACACTATTCGTTGTGGGGACGTTAGATTGTAGGGCAGCTTGACTCCATTTATGAAAATATGTTCCTAAAGTTGTGGAAACTTGCTGTTTCAGTGGAGTTTGGAGGGAAATCGGGAAAAACTTTTTCTTGATTTTCTTCTTTGAGAGCTAGAAGATGGCAAATATAAATTTTCATAATGCTTAAAACTTGAATTGCTATGACAGAGGCATTTCATGTTATATTTTCCAAAAGAACATAAAATGAAATCCCCAATATCACGTTTTCTGACTCTTCTTTGAAGCATGTCCTCAACACTATTTTATGTGAATTTATTAAAAGTATCTTTTATAGATCCTTATCTTGATATGTTGCCATTAAAATGTAGTTGAAATCACACATTTTGGGAGAATTAACTCAGTGCAGTAAAATATAAATAAGTATCACACTGTTCTAAATAGTATTCATTTTGTTTTAAAGAAATTAATTTTTAAATTTGTAGTGTATATCATAATGTACATGTATACACATATATAGTATATTTGAAACATTTTGTAGTATATTACAGTTTGACTAAAGGTTCTGTTTGGACTATTCAGTAAAAAAGACATTTGTTAACATTATTTACATTTAAATAATTCAGTTAAATTCAACAAATATTTTAAGCCTCTGCTATGTGAAAACAGTATGCTAATGGTGTTTTTAAAAACTCAAAATAAGCAGTCCACCTACTATCCATATCATAAGTTTTGTTTTCTGTTGCATATCACAAGTGGCTAAAGTTGTTGCCATTTTATCTGCAAATAAGAGTTATGACAAGGTTGCTCTGTTTTTGTTTTTTGATTTGAGACTAATCAACAACTCTAGGTGGGAGGGAGAATATACTGATTTCCTTTAGAAAATATTGTTGCCTTCTTAATTTGATAGCCATTGCAAGTTGTAACAGAAAATTCACCCTTTCCTTCCCACCCCCAAAGTACTTTGCAGTGTCCAAAGGAAAAAATAGAAAATATTTCTAGGATATGTGCGTACTGTCTTTCTCTCATAATTCTGTTGGAACCAGTACAGAATTTGATATTATTGACATTTTAATTAAGCTTTTCCATGCCTAAATAAAAATAAGTTAGAAAATATGCCTGAATAACCTGATAGAGTAGAATGAACGTTGGCTCTAGAATCAGAGGCTCTAACTACAATTCCCACCTCTGATGGTTGCCAGGGAAAAGGGGGAGAGGAGGTGATGGGTCAATCACACATCATGTAACTCCTTGAGCTTCAGTTTGCTCAGCTGTAAAACAAGGGGATTGGACTTGATGGCCTCTGAATTCTCCTCTGTCCTTAGATCTGTGATCCTCGATTACTAAAAAGTTTTCCACATTGCTCAGAAAAGTGTTCTCTTTAGGAAACATTTGTAGTTGTTTTTTATTAGCACCTTGTTAAGGTATTTAAATTGATCAGAATCTGGGTGATTTTAATAGCCAGAAAATGGATTTATAAACAAATCATGACATACTTTTTCTGTCTCAATCCTTTTTTCTTTTATTATCCCTTTTTTCTTTTATTATTATCATTCCTATTTTCTTTTTTCATAACTGTAACCCTAGAAGAAAAAAAATGTGTATTTTCTTGCCTCCACTTAACTCTCAATTTCTCAACCCAATTGCATGAAGTCCAGTGCCTTTTTTACAGGCCTAGTTCTACACCTCTGTTACATTTGGCATTGTTGGCCATCTTCTCTGATTCTTAGTGACATTATTCTTTTGTCTCCTCCAACCTACCAGCTGCTCTGTCCGTTTTGGTGACTGGGGCCCTCATCCCATTTCTCCCTGATCTCCTCAATTCCAAGGTTCAGTATCTTCTCTATGCAGATGATTCTGAGATCTTCGTATAGAGCCCTAGAGTTTCTCCTGAGCTCCAAATCCCGAATCAGGAACTGATTATTGGACGTTTTGGCCTGTATGTCCCATAGGCATTCCAAAAGAGTGCTTGTTTTTTTCTTAAAACCTACCCCTTCCCCACTTCTCCATTTCAGTTAAGGAACCACCTTATAGTATAGTTCCTTATATAAGGAACCTTATAGTCATCCTCGACTCTTCCAGTCTTCCTGCCTTCACGTCCTGTCAGTTGCCAAATCTTACCAGTTCTGCCTCACCCTCTTGTATCTTCACCTAAACAGCCACTCTTTTCTACCATCTTAGTCCCATTTCTCATTGCCTCTTGTTTGAATTATTCTACTAGCCTCATTTTTTGGTCTCACTGCCTCACATCTCTCCCCTCCCCAGTCCATCTACTCTGCATAAAAATTACTTTCTGTTTCCCTGTCTGCACTTTGTATCTGCTTATGGAAGATAGGTCTTTAAATGCTTGTTGATTGATTACCAGGGTTACACAGGTGGTCAGTAGCAGAGCCCTTTGGAATCTGCATCTTCTTAGTCTAAATCCAGCATTGTTTCTATTGTAACATGGCTTCAGTGGGAAGATTATAGGTCCTTAATTTTTATTGTAATAATTCCTCTGACTTGATAGTCCCCAGAAGATCCTACTTACACTGTTAATTTGCATACCATGTGCTTTTTTTCATAGAAAATACACTATGGGTGCGGCTAGGTGGCACAGTGAATAGAGCACCAGCCCTGGAGTCAGGAGGACCTGAATTCAAATTTGACCTCAGACACGACACACTTAGTAGCCTTATGACTTTGGGCAAGTCACTTAACCCCTTTACCCTCCAAAAAGCAAAAAGACAAGAAAATATACTATGTGCTGACCAACATGAAGTCCAAATTAGTAAATGCCAAATTTATGAGGTTTTACTATATGGACAAAATACTATTACAACAAAGTTGTATATATAACAGCACAATCCACAAATTTTACAACCCCTAACTACATTTTTTGTTGTTCTCATTGTTTCTGGCTTACATTGTGGGGCCTCTGTAGCTCATCCTCATCTCATTGAAATCAATCTAAATATTTGTAGAAGTTGGATTTAAGTGTGTTAGACAAGCTTACTGTGATTAGATGTATATAAATACAACTCCTTTCCCAGGTAAATACATACAATCACTATATTGTCCTTAAACCACTCATCTGTTTGACAGTGAAGAAGTCAGGCCGCAGCAAACTTTGCTGTTACCCTTCTAACTCTGCCCCCCCCCCCGCCCCACCCCTCACCTTTCCCCATGGAAAAGACTCAACTGTCTACATTTTGCTTCTTTTCATGAGATTATCCTGTATTTCTGTGTTTAAATACTGGCCTATCTTAACAGTTTTGTTCTGTATAATGTTCTTTCTAGGAAAAAAAAGACCACTGCCATTTATTATTTCTCTTCCAAATTATATATCCTTTCTCAAGCAAAGAAGTGAAAGCAATTTAATTTCTTACAGGCAAAGGTCACGACACCGTAACCCTGCTGCCCTTGTGTCCCCCACTCTACGTGCTACCCTAGTGCTTGTTCTTCTTCTTCTTACATCAGTCCTTAAAAAGCGTATTCTCCCAAGCATGCCTGCACTTCACTCAACACATACCACTCCACTTTGGAAGTAATGGAATAGAGAAAAAGTTAGTGGTGCTATCCTTCCAGTTTAGTTCTCTCTCTACCCACTTCACTTTCTCCTCTCCTTCCTTCTGCCTTTTTTACTCCCCCCCTTATTAGCCTTCACATTGCCTCCCCACTAAATAGTGAATGCTTCTACCAGTATTCACAGCCTTTTCCCCTTTTATTTGCTAATAATTCACTGGCTAATAATAAAACGCTAACATTTTTGTTCTGGATGTGAAGAGGCAAAAATGGTGATGATAAAGGCTTTTAAGAGGACAAGAATGATAAATGGCATATGAGCCCCCTGAGCATTCTTCACCTCCAAATAACTCTAAGAGGTCTATATCACTCTATTTTGAGAAATCCTTCTGTATAAGATCTTGAACTAAAGTTTTAACTTAACTTAAAGAATTTTGAAATATTCTTTCAGATCTTTGCATATTAATTTGGACCAAAAACTGCCATTTGCAACTTTGGTTCCACAGCTTTTCCAGGATTCTCTGAATCAAACATGGCCACCTAGGAACATCACTTTCCCTCCTGCTTGCAAGCAGTTTGTCTGTCTCTCAGCCACCTCAAGGACCACTGCCTTTTAACTAGGAGAGTGCCTAGACACCAGCTTTTCCCCATCAATGCTATTTGAGGTAGAAATTTTTTAAAATTCTGGTTGGAAGATCAGTCCCATCATAATCAGACATAGTACACTATTTACTAATTAGCAATACACTATTTACTTGTTCTTGCATGATATTTAATATATACAGTTTCATTTAAATGGTCTTCAATATAACTTTTAAAAAATCTTAGACTTTTTTTGTCATTTGACTGGCGTGTCTAGCTAAGTTTGTATTTTGAGGATGAAGGATTTGGAGGTGAGAATGGAAGGTGAGTGTTTATTCTATGTATCTTTTCTTGTTCCTTTTCCTGTCTTTTTCCTTCATTAATCTAATAGCTAGTAGAATTCCATACTTCCTTTTTAAGGTAATAAATATTCCAAATGTGGTCAGTTCTTTGGGATAAGGAAAGAAAAAACAAATTTAAACCTGTAAGTTTACCGTGTTAGTGTCTGATACTTTGTTCAGCACGGGAGTAAGGTATATATGTATGTGTATATACATGTATGTATGGCTACATGCATGTATGGTACCTACTATGTGCCAGGGCCTGTGCTGACCTCTTTTTGGAAACATCTCATTTAATTCTTGTAACAACCTTGCAAGGTAGGTGCTATTATTATCTCCTTTTACAGCTGAGCAACTGGGCAAGCAGAGGTTAAATAACTTGCCCTGAGTCACTCAGGTAGTAAGTATCTAAGGCTGGATTTGAACTTAGGGCTTCCTGACTCCAGACCCATCGCTTTAGCCCCACTACCACCTTACTGCCTAAGCTCACCTACCTGAGCTTTGGAGGCCATTGAGCATTTTCTTAGTTGCTTTTGTACCACCCCAGGTCAAACCCCAGTTAATCATCTAGATACTGTAATACACTATATGATACTATCCAAGAAGAATAGTAATTGATTATTTCTTTAAGAAATTAACTTTGTGGAAATATGTTTTGCAGGATTGCACATGGATAACCTATATTAAATTGCTTATTGACTCAGGGAAAGGGCAGGGAAGGACGGGAATGAGAGAATTTGGAACTCAGAATTTTAAAAAATGAATTTTCAAAATTGTTTTTACATATGCTTGTGGAAAAAAAATGTTTTTTAAAAAAATTATTGGTTTATTCTGTTGCATTGAACCAATGAATATTAGAGCTAAAAGAGAACTGCTACACTTAATCCAAATCTACCCACTCCTCCCCCATTCTAAGAAAGAGAGAACTGAAGTCCACAATGAAGTGTCCCAGAATGAGTGTTTTGTTAGAATCCGACCAGACCCACTATGTTCAGGAATGTTCAGGAGTATTGAAAGCATGTTGTTTTCTTGTCTTTTGCCTTTCTCTTCCTGGGTCTAGTTAAGCACTTGGCACGTAGTAGGTGCTTGAATGCTTATTAGGTTCATTTCATTGTGGAAAATTTACATAATCTCTTTCAGAAGAGTATTTAACTTATCTAAATGATCACCATTAATCCTTAGATTTGAAGCAGAGGGAGGCAATATTGTAATCATGCAGGTCTCAAACTGTTGATAAAAGTGGCCAATATTTGTTTTATTTTAATAAATTGAAACACTTTCATTTAGATGATTAAAATATTGTTGGCTTTTATAATGTCCCTGTTGTAATAAGAGATTTGGAATTATTAAGGAAGTCTTACTGTTTTTCAAAAATACTGATGTGTTTCTGCTTCCAAGATTTTCCAAGGTTTTTCAAGTATTACATTAGTAAGTGAATCATATGGATAGGATCTTATGTTTACTAATAATGTATTGCAGCTTTACTGGTACATCAAAAGGCCAGGATGGAACGACTTCAACGAGAACTTGAGATTCAAAAGAAAAAGCTGGATAAACTAAAATCTGAAGTCAATGAAATGGAGAATAACCTAACTCGGAGGCGCCTAAAAAGATCGAATTCTATATCCCAAATTCCTTCAGTAAGTTTAAATCATAACTGCCATTATCTATATATTTTAGCATAATACTAGGTACCCTTTCATTTAAAAAAATTGTTGACTTATTTCTACTAAATTGCAGTTAAAACCTTTTTTTCCCCTTGTTTCCTACCCTCCATTAGACCTCCCTTTCCCCAGACTAACTTAACTTGAAACATATTTGAAGATTAAACAGAGATCTATCTTACATGGAATTATTTTTCAGCTTGATGAAATGCAGCAGTTAAGAAGTTGTAATAGACAACTGCAGATTGACATTGACTGTCTAACCAAAGAAATCGATCTTTTTCAAGCCAGAGGTAAAGTATTGACTCAATGTGTAATCATCCTGAAACACTTTTAATTAATTTTTCCTTGTTGCTTAAAAAAAAAAAATCATTGATAATTCATAATCCTATTGTCTGAATATTTGACTTTTTACTAGAGTAGTTCTTTAAGGAAAATTGGCATTTCCACTATCTTCTCAACTTGCCAGACAATGTCTGTATGGTTAGTCTAAGCTAACTTTTTATTCATCTTACATAAAATGACAGGATTATTCTAGTACGTTGTTTTTGAGTATTTGAAGAATTAGTTAAAAAGAAATATATTTTCAAGGATATTTTTACTAAATATTGAAACATTTATTTATTTTTGCCTCTTCCTTCTTTTTTTCTTTTACCATTCAAAGCCTTTGCTAATGAAGACATAAAACAAAGGCCTCTACTTTAATCAGAATTTTATTTGGCATTAAAAGGGAGAAAGAAATAAAATATGACTTATAAATGTGTAGTTCTTTAAATGGTACACAGTTTTCCCTCTATTTACTATGTGTTTTCTACATATTCTCAGATAAACAACAAATATTATGCAGAATAGCTTTGTTTATAATTTCATTTAGCCCCATATAAGCCTAAACTTACAGTTAGAGAAGTAGAAAAAGCTCTGGTAGGGCAGGAAGTCAACACAATTGGAGTTTAAAATGTAGGCTTTAAAGCAGGGTTCTAGAGTTTGAGCTCCAGATTATTGCCAATTCGACTACTCTTAACTCATTTCCTAGAACTTTTCCATATTTACCCTTGATTCAAAATTAAGGGTAAACTTATACTTCACTGAGAGTTGACGATAATTTGAAATCAGTGAAAAAAGATTACTAGTGTTCATATTTTGATGAATATTACAAAGAATATTTATATATATATAATTTTTTTTTTAGCTTAAAAAAACCCTATCTTTTCTTTCAGGACCACATTTTAATCCCAGCGCAATTCATAACTTTTATGACAATATTGGATTTGTAGGTCCTGTACCACCAAAGCCCAAAGGTAAGTTTAAAAAAAAAAAGTCTTACCTTGAAAGAGCAAAATTTTAAAATCCCACATTATTTTTAACAACGTCTACTCTAGGAGCACATCAATTGAGCACCATATTCTTTAATCCATTTTGATTACTGGTGAATTCATTAAAAGGATTTTCCTGTTTTAGATTTTGGGGGAAAATTTTCAGAGGTGTGTTCATACAATTAACTATATATTTTAAAATTTTTGCATGCATTTAGTTTTTACTATGTATTACCCAAATATTAAGTTTTAATAGATAGGTATTCACCAGTCGCAGAAATTTGGGTTCTAAAATCTTATATCAACATTGCCTTTACCTCCAAAATTTGGGTAAGTTTTTAGAATCTGATTATTTAAAATAAATTAGGGATGCTTATTTGTATTTTTAAAGGATTCATTGGTTCCTTTAAATGGTGAGCACCCAAAATATATTTAAAATGTGATTTGATTTAGTTATACCTTTTCAGGTATGTAAGTATTAAATAAAGTGAGGCAGACTACTAGCTTATTCATCAATTTCATAAAGTTGTAATGTTATTATTTTATTGACATGACAGATTAGGTCAGCCTTTTTTAGGAAAAATTCAACAGAAAAGAATATTTAATTAGCTAATCAGTGGCCTAGTGACTAAGAGTTGAATCTAAAGTCAAGGTCCCTGAGATTGGATTCTAGTTCAGCTTTATGCTACCTCTATGACAGTGGTCAAGAAGTTTCCCTTTCTCTGATTTTCAGTGTTTCTTCACCATAAAATGAAGAAGTTAGTTGATTCTAAGTCATCGTACAGCTAGCAATAAATCCTATTATCCTATTATGTAGTGGTGCTTTATAAATACTGATTGGTATCCACTAGAAAGGAATCTCACCATTAACAGTTGGTTCTGAAGAGTCAAGGCATATGTATGCACCCACACAAAAAGTAGTCATCTACAATGAAAATTTTCTTAAAAGAAAATACGTATTTTAAGGATTTCTGCCTTTTTTATGTAGCAAAGAATTGCAAAGGTCAGTGAGTGAAAAGTTTTAGTTTGAATTACAGCAGAAAAGCAATAAATGGATCCTGAAAAATCTATGTCAGTTTAGATAGGGTAGTGACATGACATGAATTCCATTGCTAACAAAATGAAAGGAAAAGAACAAAGCAGGTGCGGGAGTGGCTAAAATAAGAAATTTTAGCCTTCTAAAATCATAGCCTAAAAAAAAAAATGAGTATTTTATTATATACAAATATTTGATTTTCCCTGACAAAGTAAAGAATGAAAATAATAGAGGCAAATTAAGTTAAAAGTAGATTGCCATTTTCCATATTCACCCTGAAAATATGACTAGTTGGGACAGTAAACTGCTTTGCTTGAACTCATCCATAAATAAACAATGTCCTTGCTTTTATGTACAGGTGAAGTTGAGGCAGCAAAATTGACTTCAAAACTTTTCCTTGAAGAAGGAAGCTGTTTTCTAATGGTTTTAGAATCATCTTTAAGTATTTTATTCCACCGAAGCTAAAACCTATTAAGTTTCATGAACAGAAACTAAAAACCTTGTGAGTTTCCAATAGTGAATCTAGTATTGAAATATGCAAGATTATTTTTGCCAATATTGGTTGGGCTATGAATTAGCATAGTATTTTCTGTCATGCCTTAAGTGGAAAATTGTGTATTGTGAAAGAGAATACAATCACAAGGTGCTTCTTATGGCTACTGGAAAAAAAAAAACCACTCATTTTCTGGAATCTGAATTTTCCATTATTATGTTAATAAGAATTCAAAAGTTTGCATTTTACCACATTTTGAATTCCATTGTAATTATTTTTTCTCAATATCTACTCCTTTTGGCCAAGACATTTCTAAAACTGATTTTTCCCCCATGCATTTTTCTGTTGTATTCTAAAAGTACACCATTATTTCTTTGCCAAAATACCTCAGATTGTCTAGCATATGAGTTATTAGTGTTCATATTCTAGAAAAAAAAATATATTCTCTGCTTTACTGCAAATTAATATAGCTTGTGATAGTTCTGAACTTTACCAGATTGAAAATTAATGTTTATATTTGAAGAAAGTATTAGTTTCCTCTTAGTGGAGAAAAAAAATTCTTGATTGTCCTTTGTATCCCAGTAGGCTTTACATGAGAGCTTCCTGGTTATTAAATTGAGCCTTGTGGTATTTGATAATATAAAATAAATATCATCTTTCTTGTCTTATGTCTTTACCCTAAATCAGGCCTACCCTAAATACTAGATTTTATTTTCATATCTTTTATTCAGATTTAAGCCTTGGGAAATAATATTTCTCCACTGATGGAATGGCATACTTGATGAGGGAAAATTATACTTCATGTAACAGTCAGATTTCTTCTTGTGGCATATGATCATCTATACACAAACTTTAGTCAGCTTTTAACTCTCCATTACCTACTTAGCTGAAAAAGACTATAAACCTTTATGCTATGCAATCTCCCTGGGCCATTTTAAATAGTATTCGAATGCTTTATAGAAAAATATTGAATGGCCATGCTTCAATATAATGTTAGAAGTCCAGTGTTTAAGTGGCACAGTGAATAGAGTACATAAAATAAAAATAAAAAATAAAGAAGTCTTGTGTAATTGAGACTACAGACATTAGGAATTTGTAAATTTTCATACATGTGGCGAGCTGAGAAGAAAATTTCAGGAAGTGTTTGGTTCTAATGTACGTTGGTGAATAAACAAGAATGCGGGCAAACCTAGTCTTTATCATTGTTAAGTAGAGCTGAAATATAATTGTCATGGAGACTAAAAGAGGAGAAGCAACCTCAGAAAATCGTCATATTTAGGTATCAGAATCATATTGTTGCCAGTATGAGACTTAATGGGTATTGATTGTTATTTTCAATAAAGTATGCATTATTTATGAACAAAATATTGTTATTTATTAATAAAGCTTAAATTCTTTTGTTGTTTTTAAAGTGACTTTGCCTATCCAAATAAGAAGCATTTTTCATTATTAAACTTGACAGACTTTTTTTTACTGTAGAAAGACCTTTACTATATAAAGCTCTGTTACAAAAGCACACAGATTTATATATTATATATTTTCATTAGAAATAGAATAATTGTTTTGCATGAATACAACCAAAAAGAAAAATTAAGCCTTTGCTGTGAGATACATTTAAAAGTACCATTGCTCTCAGGCACAGTTAGTTTTCTTTTTATTTATGAAATAAATTTTGCTTTTTAAATCTGTTTAAGAGAGTTAATATCAGTTTAGGTTATATGTAGCAACCTGATCACATAGTTTCAAAATTCACCTTGTATTGTTCCCCTTTATTGAGCTGATATTTTATTTCAGAATAAATCTATTAAATGTATTGATAATGAGGTCTTTCCTTTACATAAAGCTCAGAGTTGTTCTAGGTACAATGTAATGCATATAGTTCTACTGCCATCTTATAAGAAGAAAATCTATATTCATCTTGAGAAACCTTTATTTTGCTATGTATTGAGCACACTTGAAAGTTATCATTCTATAGTTTCCCTTTTATTTGCATTTTCATGTAACTACCAACACAAGTAACTCTTCATATCAGGGCTTCTTAACCTGGAGTCATAGGAGTTCTTCCCAGCTTTCCTCCCCTCCCCCTATCCCCCAAGAAATTAGTGGATAAATTTCAAGAGTCCATAAACCTGCATGGGGGAAAAATTACATCTTTATTTTCACCAACCTCTAAATTAATTTTGCCAGTTAGGAAACAAATTAAAATATGGTCTCTGCTCTCAAGGAGCTCACATTCTAATTGGAGGAGACAGCACATAAAAGGAATTTCAGCTGTAGGGCCAATGGTAAGGCCTGGCAGTCCTCCATCTCATCAGATGGAATGGTGGTGTGACATGTCAAGCAGCCAGGTAGAAAAGGAGAAGACAAGAGGAATCAGGTACCTCTTGTGGCAGTGGCTCTTCCCAGCACACAGCAGTCCCAAATAGATACTTTGATAGAAACAAAACAAAATAATGGAAGAACTTTCTTTACTCCAGGCCACATCTTTATAATATTTCATTTCATTTAGAACCATTTCAAAAATGCCTTGTTGATTTTCATTTTTTAAGTAAATCAAAATTGATAGAAAATGTATCACTTGAGGCTTACATTTTCTTTTTAAATTTTTAATATTTTTTTGTGTTTAATAGGAATGTATATATAGAGCCTGTATCAGATTGCATGCTGTCTTGGGGCGTGAGGGAGGAGAAAATGTAAAACTTACAGAAGTAAATGTTGAAAAAGAAAATAAAAAAAAATGAATATTTTTATTTCGAAGTTATTTTGAACTTGATAGTCCAACTTGACAACAAACATGAGCAAACAAGACTAAAGAGGGGGGTCATATGTGAAACCACAAATCTCTGTTCTGTACAGCTTGCCTTTTTAAAAGGCAGATAAATTCAGCATACCAGTTTCAAAGTTATTCCACTTGGCTTTCTCTCTATGAATCTTAAAAATTCTTCAATTATTCTTTTTTTTTTCTTTCTATCTTTTGGAATAATTATTTCTAGTCCCTTTCTCCAATTAAAAAAATTCTTGTAACAAGTAAGCATAACCAAGCAAAATAAATCAACTCATTGACCATGTTCTCTGTATCTCTATTCTATTATAAATTGGAGGGGAAGGAGAGGTGAGAAGGAAGATGGAGATGATGTCCTGCACCCCCCACACACACATATAAGAATACTGTGACATTTAGATACATGGCAGTGTTCCCCAGAGAAAGAAGCAGAAGAATGAAAAGGGTGGGATGTCATAGTGTGAGGTAGTGGTTAAGCTTGATTAACCTATTGATGCTATATGATAAATAGCAGCATTATATTAAAATTAACCAATATTTTAACAGACCTTGTGATTTTTTTTTTCCTCCCTACCTTTGATTTCTAACTAAAAGTATTCTGGCTTCTTGCAGATCAAAAGCCCATTGCCAAAACACCAAAATCTCAAGACACCGAGGAAGATGAGGGAGCTCAGTGGAATTGTACTGCCTGTACCTTTTTGAATCATCCGGCCTTAATCCGTTGTGAACAGTGTGAGATGCCAAGGCATTTCTGAGCCACAAGGCCCAATATCCTCTCTTAAAAACCGTAACAGATTTTCAAGGAACTGTTCTGTCATGGGGGAAAAAATGTTTCATTGATACGTAGGATTTTGCAAAATTGGAGGTGTGACAAGATGGTGTTTTGCTTATGTTAAATGGCAGCCCACAGAGATAACAATACCTCAGTGTTGTGTTGCAGGCAGTTGAAATTCATCCCATGAAAGGTAATCTACTGAAAGACTCGGTTGCCAGCTGCCTAAACCATGTACAGTGTTACCAATATCCCATTACGGATAACTCTTGTGTTCAATACTCCGGTGTTCCCAAAACGTTTCCTCCTATGTCACTACTGAATTTTGACAGGGGAAAGTAGTAGAATGGTAGCTTTTTTTTTTTTAAGCTTTCAGTGAAACACTACATAGATGGAAAAAATTAAAAAGGAACAAGATTTAACTATTTAAACTGTTTGCTGCCACTTAGTGCCAATGGCTAGGGGAAGAACCTGACAATTCTGTGGTACTCTTGGCCTTGCCTTTGTCTTCCCTGAACACGTCTCTACTCTGTGAAGTGAAGCATCAGACCAATCATGTCTAAGATGAGAAGGGAGACAGTGTGCATTGTCTGCAGAGGACAGAAGGTGAAATGCCCTTGCTTTTCTTACTGTACATAGCTCTAGAGCCTGCTTTAAATGACTTCTTTTCTTGATTATTTTCTCATATTTCTCTATGTATAGTGTAATAGTTTTTTGTTAACTTTCTTTTTTCCCCTTTAGTGATTAAGCACGATCATGTCCTTTTTTTTAAGCTTTATCTGAGAGAAGCAATGCCTTAAAATAAAAGAGAGCATTAATGAAATGAAACTATGCACAAAATAACTTTACTCTTTCTGTGCCTTGCCCTTGCAAATGCTGTACTGTGAAGACCTGCAGATGCAGCATGGTAAAAATGCAGGAAACATGGGAAAATGTATGCATTTAGTTCACTTTGTACAATGAATTTTATGGTGGGTGACTCAACAGTGTTTTGTCCTTCACAAGGCAACTTGAAACAACAGATTATCTACAGCCTACCAAGAAAGCGATGAAAATGAGCTTGCTTCCTCCGCCTGGGGAGTCGCAGAACTGTCAAGAGATATTTATTGAGGAAGTGCCAGCAGCTGCATCACATAAGCCCCACCCCCTTTTTCTTGAGAGAACTTTAAATATTTTACTGTTTGGGCAATCAGTTTCTAAACCTGACTTGGTGGCAATGTCACATATATTTATAAAATGAGGCTAACCATATTTAGGAAAACAGAAGAAAAGCTGGAAAAGGAAAAGCCAACAAGCAGACGTGAACACTGAAGCAAACCTCAAGCATCTCTTTGATTTTTTTTTTTTAATAAGGAAAACTACTCAGATGATCAGGAATGTATGTAATTGAATGAAATCAAGCAAAAGGAATGACAGTATGCATTTATAAAGGACAACATGAAAGGAATTCTGTAGCAGCACTTAGGATGAGGCTAAAGGAAGTACAAAAATGTAGCAAAAGGCAAGAGACAAAGTACACTGTCATGCACAGTAAACATTTGCGAGTGGACATTTTAAAATGGAACAGGATTATTACAAGCAGTCTAAGTGAATGCAAAAGCCTTGGCTTTGAGGGTTTTGCATTTAGTAGATGGGAAGAAATATGACAATCCCAAGTAATTAGGCAGAAGAACCAAAGCACTTGCATTTGATGCATTTTGTTTTTAAAATGAGGCCTTGTTTTTTTTTTCAGCTTCATCTGCAGTTCTATGTGAAGATTGATAAATCAGTTTTTACCTGTTTTATTAATAAAACCTAATTTGGATATCTTGAGTTGATGGTTTTGTGATTTAGATGGGCAAACTGTCTTTGTAACAGATAAGTTATTTATAAAAATTAAAAAAAGTTATATTCTAATGTTGAATTTTGTGACTTGTTTTTAACCTTGTAGAGCAGTGGGTAAGTGTCCTCCAGTGGAGCATTAAATAAGCATTTGAACCAGGAAAAGAAATCGAAATGCACAAATTCCGTATTGTGGTCTTAGACCGGTTTTCTTAGATTATTTTTCATCAGACCCTTTGCCCAGTTTTCTCCACCATAGGTGAAAAAGAAGGCTGTAAAACTATTTGTTGTTTATCTTTCAAATGAGCCGGGACAGTGAATGGTCAGTCTCTTTTTCAGTGATTTGTGGAGGGAGCCTTAATTTGTACAATTTTTCCCCATTTTATTTCTTCCCCATTTTAGAGGTTCACCCCTGTGCTGAAATTAAGTGAAAAACAGTGTGGCATAGTAGAAGGAGCACTGGGCGTGGTAGGAGGAGGCCCAGGCTCACACCCCAGTTTGGGCAGTTGCTGTTCCTGCCTCTTTGTAAGCTTAGAAAAGTGACTGCACCTTTGGGCAGCCTTGGTTTGCTCAGCTGTAAAAGGACATGGAGTTAAAATGGTGATCTTCTAAATCTTAAGATCCTTTAAGTGGTTTCAGGTCACTTAAATTTCAGTGGAGATAACTTTAAAATTTAGACTTTCCAAAAATTGTGAATCTCTTTCTTGACCTTGAAAACAGAAACAAAATAAGCGTGAGTTCTTTAAGATGGTGATAAAAAGAAAGTACTTTATTAAATAGAACTGGAAAAAGCACTGGGTAAATCTGCCTTGAAATACAATAGGAAGGAAACACATGCTGCAATAAGGGAGGGTGATGCCAGCATATGTTGATGGTCTTTAGACTACTTGCAAATTATTGAATTAAAGTGGAATGTAATAGTGTAAACCTGAGATGGAAAGATTGGAGCCTTTTTGTTTCTCATCACTAATTATTTTTTGGTTCTGGTGTTCTTTGCATTTAAAAATGTATTGCTTGGCAGTTGATGTAAACTGTTTAGACTTCTCAGGGAAACATGTCTATATGAAATTTGTCAGCTTTGCTCTTATCTACCTACAGCTAGCACATATTACTAAGATGCATTTCATACTGCATGTTTCTGTGTCAATATCTGTGGGGTTTTGTTTTGTTTTTCCAATTCTGGTAGAACTGATTATACATTTCTTTAGAAATTCCAGCTGCTTTTCTTAAAGGAATGACCAATCTGAGCTATTACATCCTACTTTTGGCTATTTTAATAATGAGAGGTAGGAATTAAGCAGTTTAACAAAATACATCGACCAAAAAGGAAGTTATTTTAACCATTAGTTTTAACCTGTTATCTTTTTTTTTTTAAACCAATGCTGCACTAAAATGCAGGGAAATTGACTAAGTTCATTCATCAGTTTTTCTCATCCCTGTCACACAGCAGCAGAGAGACAGCTAAAAGCAAAATAGAGAACTTATTCATCTCTTGATTAAATTGGAGTTGGCTGTATGGTCTCAACCTTATTAAACCAGTCGTTTGTTTAAGAGGCAGCAGCTAAACAAATGACTGAGAAATGTGAACTCTGTGTCAGTATTCTGTAATCTCTGTGTTTGTACTATTCTAGAATACAAGAATTCTATTTCTAATCATCTCTACATATATCAAGTGGAATCAGAACATTTTTAATTTAAAAAATAAGCTTACATTATTAATATCCCTTTTACTTGAAGATTAAATGGCTCAAGACTACCTATTAAGTCAAGTAACTTATACATGGGTAAATGTAATTGAGCTAGCTGGAGAAAATAAAACACCTCTGCTGAAGGAGGACAGTTTAGCAGCTTTGTATTTGTTAAATTGTATTTTCTACCTGTGTAATATCTTTAGGAATCTGATATTAAAGGACAATTTTAATAGTTAAATTTTGTATTAAAATGTCAAGTAATGTGTTATTTTAGTATATTTATTAAGTGATTATCCTACATCTCTGGCTTATAGTCAATTAGACTAATAGTTACATAGAAGGAATGAATCGCTGTATGTAACTATTTAGGAAATCTTGAGACCAGTAACAATTTCCTTAAAACTGCTACTTTTATAGATATAAATGTTTGTAAATAAACATTAAAGGCAGCTTAGTCTACTGGATAGACATACTGCTGGACTCTGGGAGCCAGAAAAGTTAGAACCTGATTCAGGTTGCACCATTAATTTACTGTGTAACCATAGCAAAGTTACCCTAGTATTTTTTCTGTAGGCTTTTAAAATCCCAGTCTTTTAAAGTAAAGTATACTAGTTAGTACCTTACCCACCTCACAGAGATATAGAGATAAGTGGGATTTCTAAAGTTCTCCAAGCTCTCTAAAAGAAAAGCAATATTTTCAAACAGTAGATTCCTATTTGCATCTATGAACTATGTGTGGGGTTTTGCCATTTTGTGATCTTTTTAAGATTTAAGAATATTTTAAATTCTTTTATCAGCAGTACTCATTACAAAGGTAAGTTTTATGTCATTTATCTCTGGAGTTAATCTATGGGGCATCTCTTCTATGGATCAGATTTGCAGTTTCTGTAATTGAGTCCTTTCTTCCACTTAACTCCAAAGTTAGTTGCTAATTGAAAAGATTATAAAGTTATTCAAGGTTAACATGAAGGATGAAAGTGTTTTTATATTTTGTGAAATGTCCAGCTATCTACAAAATGTACTTTGATGATGAAGCATACCAGGCAAACTACCTTCTCCAGGAAAATAAATACTTTCTTCAAAGGAAATGCTTCAGTGTTTGTCAACTCTGCATATTTTTGTCTGATACTTTAAACTGATCCTGCAGATATCTGTCCTTCACTCTGTTGGCCTTCTGTTCACACCTTCTAATAAGCTCTTGTTTTTCTCCTGAAGAAGACATTGTTTTCCTACATCATCTATGCAACAAAACTATTACAACACTCAGTCCAGAAGGTTTTGCACCTATCTCCATGGTATAGTCAGCAAACAAACTTCACCTAAGAAATTCTTTCTAGAGACACAAAGCTGCTAATTCTTCTTTTGAGGCCACCTTTCCTATCTTTCTACTTCCTTGTTAAATCATTTACAATATTCTGAACTACAAAACTATATACCTTTTAGAGAAAATCTAGTCTATACACAGAGGTTCCTTTAAGAGGAACTTGGAATCTTAAATTCCCTCATTCCCCATCCCCCCCGAACAAAATTAGACCATACCTACCTAAAGTGTTAGAAAGGACTTTGGCAGCTAGCAAGTCCAACTTATATCTGAAAATGATTTCCACTGTCATATACTAAACAGTAAGTTTATCTGGCCTCTGCTTAAAGATCTCCAGTGGGGAAAGACCCACTGTATTTTGAGGCAAGCCATTCTCCTTTTGGATAACTCAAACCTAAATTTACTTTGTAATTTTCACCTTTTACTCTTAGGTTCCGCCCTCAGGGGCTAATCAGAACCCTACTTTAACCCTTCAGATGCTTAAATACAGCTTATATTGAGTAGGCCAAACATCTCTAGGTGCTTCAACCAACCTTAATGGCATGGATCCAAAACTCTTCACTATCCTAGATGTCAACCTTAGATGTATATGTTCTTGCGTATCATTATCTTTCCTTAACTGGCACCTAGAACTGAATATTATAATCTAGATGTGGTCTGGTTAAGACAAGGCACACACTGTAAAACCAAAGGAGATCACATTAGTTTGTGGGGTTTGTTTTTCACATCCATGTTATACTTCCAGTTCAAATTAACCTGGCAGCTCACTAAAATGCCCAGGTCTTATTCAGAGAAACTGTTGTCTAAACATAGCTCCCTATCTTGTACTTGTAAAGTTGATTTTTTTTAAACAAACCTAAATTGAGGTTTTCTAAGTTTCATCCTCTTTGATTGGAGGTGTCCATAATTCCATGAGACCTGCAACACTCTGGTGATGTAAATGTAATTGGGAAGAACTTAGCAAAAGAAGTAAAGCATATAAAGCCACAAATTAACATGAAGTCAATATGCAGCCCATAGGGATCCTTATGTATAATTCAATGGCCACTGTTTCTACTTTAGTTGGACACCACTGTCTTAAGGTTCAGCACATGGCTATATGGGCATGTTAAGATCTTTGGATCATCTGACTTGCCTGTGGTGGTATTTGTCTTCAGTCTTCTATCTGCAGATTGGTTGGAGAATTCATCTAAACTTTGTGAAGGGCACTAAGTGAAAATATGAAACATCACAGGGTCAATTGCAAATCCTTGAGGCATTCAGTAATTTGTTAAGCACTTACTATATCTAGGTACTAAGAATACCTCCCGCCCCCCCCAAAAAAATATGAAAGCCACTGCTCTCAAGGAGCTTATACTCTGTCAGGGAACCAAGCTGACCCTGAATGATAAATGACTTCTTTGAATCTAGCCTTTCAACCTACCCAACATCTTTCCCACCTTTTTTAAACAAAGTATGAGATACTTTATTATGCTTTGATAAAACATCTACAATATCCTAATTAGCATCCAGCTTTGTAATAATGGCAAGAGAAATGAGGTTACTCAGATGTGACCTGTTCTTAAAGTGCTAGCTGTTTGTAGTCAGCAGGTTCCTTTTCTAGCTGTTTACTAGCCATCCACATCTAATCATTCATTCTAGAATTTACCCAACTTAGAATTAAGCTCGTTGACCTAGAAATCTCAGACTGTTTTCTTCCCATTTAAAAAAAAACTGAACATTTGTCCTTTTCCAGACTGGTAGCAATTTTCATTTTCAGTGATCATTTAGGTATCAACCATTATGACTCAGTTCTTGCAGTACTTGAGGATATCATTCATCAAGGTGACTTGAATTCACAGATCCAGATTAGATTTCTCCTTGTCAGTTCCTCTACATTTTGATGGATAAAATTATCATTAGGACAAATTAAGAAACCATTGACGGCTCTTGTAGCAGAAAGCTTTACAACGTCTGGAGAGTTTGAGTCTCATCATTACTATTTAAAAGACAGTGTGGTTATAAAGGCTAGCTGGCCTCAAAGCTAGAAAGTTCTGACTCTTTTCCACCTCTGATATGTGTTGGCTGTGTTACACTGACTAGGTCACTTGATCTCAGTACTCTAGGCTGTTCTTTAAGACTACAAGTTGCAGGGGAGGCAATTTCTCAACTGGAAATGCCCTGTATCAATGAAATTACAGGTCTAGTACCACTTAACCCTGGTACTTCTATTTTATGCTGCTATGCCTAAAGGTGACCTATTTCTTAAACTCATCATTTTTGATCAAGTACTCAAAATGACAAAAATCACTTCTATTTCTTCCTCCTTTGGTTTTTGCCCAATCTTACCCCCACCCCAATCTCCAAATCTGGTTCCTGGATTTTCTCATTATTATCCCTTTTCACTTTTTTCCATCCTGTTTCGCTTTTTCCTTTCCTATTCTAAATAAGGGTCTTATTCTAGATAAGACTTTAAACCCTGCAGTTCTCTGTGTGTGACCAAATTTGCCTCCTTGTGCTAGGATCTCTGGTGAGTGTTGTCTAAACTTTTTGTTTACGGACCTTTGAGGTAGTAGGTTTGACTATTGATTCCTTAAGACTTTTTTTAATCCTATGGATTAGTTTTGTCAGTTGCTATTCATTTTCATTTTACAACTCTGAACCTTAAATAAGCAAGTATCATTTCCCACTTTTTTATTTAAGAAGCTTTTTATTAGATGTCTAATATGACAAATGCTACCAACCTTGGCACACTGCACTTATGGCAGAGTTTGTCATTCCTGTATTTTAAGCCATTACTGAGAAATCTAAATTCCATTCTTAGACATCATCTTAGCCACTTTAGGAATTTTTTCTGAAATTTCTTCCTTACAATTGTGACCTCTCAATTGCCAATCCAATGATCCTATCGCCCTTCATACTCCTTACCTTTAACTTCACAAAATCATATATTTAGAGATAGAAGGGACCTTAGAAGTCATTGAATCCCATCTCCCACATTTTACAGAGGAAGAGGCAGGCTCAGAGAGATAATGTGATTTGTCCAAAGTCACAGAACTAATTAGTATCTGATACAGGTTTTGAACTTGGATTTTCCCAACTCCAAATCCAAAAGTAATCTGTTTGGCCACCAAGAAGTTTCATTTTATACTTTCTTATCATCTCCTTCTCTCCACTTATTTTGATATTACACTGTCTTGAGTCTCCATTCTTTTTATCAAAATCTGTCCTCATTTCCTCCTCCCAATTCTTACTATTCAGGCATTCTCCAAGGCAGGATCCTTGACCCTCTACTCTTCTGTGTGCCCTCAACAGATTCCATATAATCTTCAGGCTGCCCCTGAAGGACTTCTAAATCTACATTCATGCTGTATACTTCATTCCTGAGCTTGCGGCACCTATCTTTAATTGCTTCCTGGGAATCACCACCTATTCAGCATAGCTCTCCCAGTCCAGTCAGAATCAAGTCTTGTAACATCTTTCAAATCTGACCCTTTTCCCAGTGCCAGCCAACCTAATCAAAGTTCGCACCACTTCATACCAGTTACTGGTTAGTTTCCCTGCCTTTGTTCTCCTGCCAATCCATCATATCCATCTCCCTAAAAAATATTCTCCTTCCCTCCATCACTCTCTTCTTATATCTTTTGAGTGTTATGCCCTGTCTCTTGTGGTCCAGAAGACCTAAGTTCACATTCAGTCTTAGATACTATGTGAAACTGAGATCTCCCTATACCTCAATTTTCCCGTTTGTAAAATGCAGGAATGGATTTGATAGCCTCTTTAGGTCCCTTCCCACTTAATCTATTGTCCTATGATCAAAGTAAGTTAAGGATGATGTAACCCATGGTTGTTTCAGTAGAGAAGTGTTCTTTATTATGGTGTCTAGGCTTGACACTTAAAAAGAAGTGAAGTAACTTAATTATTCAATCAAGTCCTTATACTACCAGTATCATAGAAAATATTCTGTGATAGATCCAAAGGAAAGCATTTTTATCAGTGGTGAGGGCCTCCACCTGTTCGTGTTGATAGATGACCAAAATAATCCCATCGAGCTAAATAACAGTACAATGCTTCTAGGGGAAATACATACAGTTCTAACTATCCATGCAAGGAAAACAGTCGTGATTAAGCATATTACTCAGACTGACAGGAAGCTAGATAACAGACCCTATCAGTCCCATCAATATCTGTGTCATGGGAGGGATTATAGATACAATCAAATGGGGTTACACAACCCAAGACAATAGAAAAATAAATGGGGGCAGCTAGGTGGCGCAGTGAATAGAGCACCAGTCCTGGAGTCAGGAGTACCTGAGTTCAAATCCGACCTCAGACACTTAATACAAAAAAACCAGCCGTGTGACCTTGGGCAAGTCACTTAACCCCAACTGCCCTCCAAAAAAGCAAAAAAAAAAAATGTGTGGAGGGTACAAATAAACCTCATTGCATTACCAATAATTCCAGTATAAAAAGTGACAAAAGATATCAAGGATATGCATGATCAGAGAAAGATAAATGCTGGTGAGGCCAGGAGAGTAAGAGAACTGAGACAAATTGCGGCATTCCCCTTGGATAGCAGAAGAACCAGAGAGAGGTCTCCAATACATTGAGTAGATCTTTAAAGGATCTATGAGAAAACCCAGGCCAAAATGCATGGGATGAAATGTATGAGAGGCTTTTAAAGTGCTTTTCTATAATACTGTCTCAGGTCCGTTGTTGGAACTCCTCCAGCGAAGAATCTAGTTATAAGTTTGGGGAAGCCGCGGCCTCTAGGCCACATGTGGTCTTCTAGGTCCTGGGGTGTGACCCTTTGACCGAGTCCAAGCTTTACAAAACAAATCTGTTTATTAAGGGGATTTGTTCTGTAAAGTTTGGATTCAGTCAAAAGACCACATTTAAGGACCTAGAAGGTGACACGTGGCCTCGAGGCCACAGGTTCCCCACCCCTGCTCATTAGAGCATACTTTCCAATGATTTAAAAAGAATAAATCTACAAAATTGGCCTTGAAAACTAAGAAAACATAATATGAAGTCCGAAGGGATTTAAATAGTATATTAAGAGCTCAGTATGTGGCATTTTTAGGACACAAGCATATATTTTCTTCTGTTTTGCTCCACAGTTCCCCCAACTTCACTTTTATCACAGGAGAACTCCATGCCCATACGTTAGCCCCAAAGTGTTCCATAGCCAAATTTGTAAAATGCTGGTCTAAGGAATATCAAACTTAAGTCACTATTTTTTGTTGTTGTTGAAATTTTACAGGATGAGAGCTCCACAAATATTTCTGTGTTTACCAGCAGAATGATTTGGTTCTTTGTGGCTGACAAACTTACTCCTTTTTCTCATTTTATTTCCTAATTTTTTCTTTTGTTAAGATGAGAAACATGATCAGCATCTATCTGCTAGAATGTTAACTGCTATATCTGCCTGACATCTTGTTTTTGTTTTTCCTGAGTTTTGTCCCATTTTTCCAAATTTCAAGATGATTTAGAATATTTCTTGGGAATGTTAACACCTGCAAATTTGAGCTTATTATTTTCATCCATTCTGCAGTCATTGAGTAAGTTGTGCATTAAACATTTCCAGTAAAAATACAAAGATAAATCATGGCTCCTGCCCTTGGACTCATACAATATAAAAATTGGGCCATTGGGCCAGTCATGCAGTACCTCTCCTGTTCTGTATTTTTTTTTTTTACAGAGTTTATTTATTTTTTTATTTTTTTTTGTTTTTTTTTTTTTTTGGAGGGCAGTTGGGGTTAAGTGACTTGCCCAAGGTCACACAGCTAGTTTTTTTGTGTTAAGTGTCTGAAGCTGGATTTGAAACTCAGGTACTCCTGACTCCAGGGCCAGTGCTCTATTCACTGCGCCACCTAGCCGCCCTGTGTTCTGTATTTCTTAAGAATCGTAGTGAACATGTTGCTCAGCAACCATAAGTGAAAGTTCTTCCAATACTGGTCATACTGGTCCAGACATGGTGATTTTAAGTCATTAAGGGTAACTAGCTCTTTCACAGTCTCCTCATGTATGTAGATGTTGATGCCATTTTAAATATTTTTGTTCCATACTTCACAGCCCAATAATTATTTTTCTTGATAGAAAAAATAGCAAAATAGAAATGGAGAAGTTCTGCCCTTTCTCTTTCATTTATTATCTTCCTTTCATTCACTAGAGCAATGCTCCAATATCTCTTTAGATCTTCCTCTTTCTTAAGAAGAAAGGAAGGAAGAGAGAGAGAAGGAGGGAAAAAGAGAGGACTTTTCCTTATGTTTAACTTTCATCACTAGTTTTGCCTGGGCTTTAGTACTCTGACATTTTTACAAAACCATGCCACTCTTTTATATTCATCCTCACCTGCCTTTGCTTCCATCTTGCAAACATCTTTTTTTCATCCCACTTAGCAGAATTTTCTATTCTTCCTAGACAGTGCCCCTTTCCCTTTCCTTCCTCATCCAAATAATTTGGATGTGTCTGCAGAACATCATTCTTGAAAGACTCCTATTCCTGAGCCAATTCTCTTCATAGAATCTTTGGCCAGGGAATGCTATCTATTCTTTCTCTGAATTCCTTGAAAATCATTCTCTCTTCCAGAGGCTGAAATGTGTACGTGTCAGGCTTTAACCAATCATCTCCTCTTTATCAAAAGTTGTAAGACAGCATTTGCACTTAGTCCCACCTTCTAGTCATTACTTTTCATGTGCTTTTTAAGTGTGCCCATGTTACATAAATCAAGTTGCACACTAAGTGGAAAAATAAGAAAGAAATGTCATCCAAATTTCCCTTGAGATTGTATGGAAAAGTAGCACAAAAGGAATAATGCTACTAGTGGTACCATGACCCAGTCACTGCATAAATTTAACATCTGCTTTGTGTCAGAGCATGTGAATAGTTTGGTGATGGCTGTGGTGGCCAAGCTGGAAAAGCTGGTTGTTCAAAGTAGTTAGTATGGGCACTGCCATTCCTGAGTTCTGGGCTGTCTGTACCCAAGTCTGAGGAGAAATGGTAGAGCTGGTCTGAGCTTCTTAAAAACAAGGTCTTATCTGTTTCAGTATCCATAGCATTTTCAAAAACCTAGAGGTAGATCTCTGACCCATCTGTTCCCCACAGGGTGGGGAACCTGTGACCTTGAGGCCACATGTGGCCTTCTAGGTCTTTGGGTGAAGCCTTTTGACTGAGTCCAAGTTTTACAGAACAAATTGTTTTATTAAGGGGATTTGTTCTGTGAAGTTTGGAGTCAGTCAAAGGGCCACATGTGGCCTTGAGGCTGCAGGTTTCACACCCCTGAACTAGATTCTCTGCGGAGGATGGAGAATTCATGGGAGGATATGGACAAGAAGTTCACAGGATAAAAAAGGCTTGGAGAGAAGAAAGAAGTTGGTGAAATCAGATGGTGGTTAAAGTAGGAAAGCATAATTCTCCAAAGACCTATTATGATTCATCATATCAATGTAAGTGAATTTTAGACTCATGATGGCTGCGCCAATGGGGCGCAAGTTGTTGTAAGTTCTACCAATCTAAAAATATTTCATGTATGGCCATGGAGATAAACTACATGTTGTCTGAAGGCCAGTCCAGCTAAATATGGGAACAACCAAGTGTGGTGAACTTTTCAAGCCACACCAACACTCAGATTCTGTCTACTAAGGTGTAAAAAATATCTTCCATGTCAGTGGGTGGGGAGAGTTCCTACATTAATGAATGTGATCATTAAATTAATGTAATTCTATGTGAAATCTACTTAAGGCAAATTCAATTTTCCAAATATTTAAGTACCTCCTACATTTAAGGCCTCATTCTGGGTGCTATGAATACAAAGGAGCTTTATATTCTATCAAGTTAACAAATTAACTAGCAGATTTGTCTACTCTCTAGTATTAAACTTCAAAGTAGGTACTTTATTTCAGATGATGAAACCACTGCCCTCACCAGATTGAATAGTCAGTTGTTTTTATAATATTCTGAGTCAATCACCCCTAATGAGAGATTTATGATCCTACTGTTTAATCCAAAAAACTGAAACTTTTTACATCACTCTCCTGTTCTAAACACAAGTATGCTATGTTTTCACTTGAAATAGTTTGTTCTCGTAGCATTAGGACAGCTTCCTAGGGTAGAAAGAGCCCTGCCTTTCTGCAAACACAGTTCTAGCCATTATTCTTCACCTCATCCCCACTGAGGACTAGAAATTAAATAGATGCCTTCCTCGACTCTGACACCTCAGAGGAGCTCGTATAATCTGAAGGGTCAGTTACAGATCACTTTAATTTACTTTGCAGTATCATAAGATACTTTTAGTCAGAGATGGGTTACGGTACTCAAGGCAGGTTGCAGGTAAAACAATTCTCAAGTGTCATACCTCCCAAAATCTAGATCCTGCACCAGTTTAATCTTACAGTAGTGGGACTCTTGAGTTGCATCCAAATTTTTGGAGTTGGCGGGATTGGCATCTCTGACATTACTTTTGATCCAGGGCCCTCCTTAGAAGTTGTTTTCACAGGGGAAGAGAGTGGCTTCAAAAGAACATCTTTACCACCTTAAAGTCTATGGCTAGAGGAGGGAACCAACGAGTCTGTGGTTGTGATACTCAGCTCCTCTTTCTTGCTTTCCAAGCACATTGTCTAGATGTCTTGATGTCAACTGATCGCTATGTGGTATGGCTTCTAAACTGCTGAGTAAGCCGATTCAAAGTCAAGCGAAAGAAAGTACAAATACAGACAGAGGAATAATTACATGGGAGCATTTGGAGTTGAAAACATTGCTCACCAGGAAAGACTTTAGAAAGGAAACTTTAAGCTCTTTCTTAATTTTCCATTCAGAAATAACCTCAGATAGAATCAGTTGTCAGAGCCATAACCAGGGACATGCTGGTAAATATTTAACTACCTGCTCTGGGGGGGAAAAAAAGTACAGATAATACTTTAAAATTTAATCAGCTTTAACATTTTCCCCATTACTTTCTTAAGTCTAGACAATCAACAAAATAAGAAATTAACTCTTGATTTGTAGAATTTTCAAGGTAAAAATGTTCATACTGAAAAAACTGGCCAGATATGAGCCGGCTCCAATTCACCACTAGCTATAACAAGGAACTTTTCGCCCAAGGAAAAGCCCTCTCAGATGAAGTAGGAGTGGTAACCCTCAAGTAAAAAAAAAAAAAAGATGTTATTCGATGGAGGAGCCAAAGGAGGAATTCAAGTCAATCTCCCCTACAAAGATCATCACTGAATGTTCACGCTAGAGCTGGAAGGATTGTCTAGCGCAGGGATCAAATAGAAATGATCCCTACAGGCTGAATATTGACTTGGAAAACCACAAATTCACATTACTTATGTTGTATTGTATCTTTTAAACATTTCTCAATTACATTTCTATCTGGTTCAGCCTCACTTCATAATGTGGGGATGTGTGTTGGATACCTCTGATCTAGTCCATTGCCTTCCTTCTTCAGATTAGGAAACCAGTGAGGGCAAGTCACTAACCCAAAGTCACAAAGGAAGGCTCATCAGTTCATCGAAAATTGAGACTTAGCTAAGATGGAGTAAAAAGGAATCTAAGCCTCATAGAGTCACTCACAGACTTTTTTAGGGATAGTGGGGGGAGACAGACTGAATAGATCACCTTATCCAACTCCCTCTCATTTTGGCAGAAGAAAAAGAAGCCACGGCTGTTTAAGCAAGAGTTTGAACTGAGGTCTCAACTCTCAATGTGGTTCTCTTGTTTTTGTGGCCTACCAACCAAGGTTCAACATGGGGGTAACCAGCCCTTTCTGATCACTCACTTCTGATTTCAAGACAATCTGCTGAGGGATGAAGGACCTTCCTGGTTTTAGGCAACTAGGTGGCACAGTGAATTAACTATTGAAACAGGAGTCAGGAAGACCTACGTTCATATGTTCATTCTAAGTTCATTCTCCTAATCTCAGACACTTGCTAGCTTGTGTGACCTTGGGCCAAGTCATTGAACCTCTGTCTGCCTTACTTTTCTTATCTGTAAAATAGGGCTAATAATGGCAGAGTTGTTGTTAGGATAAATTGAGATAATAAGGTAAGGGGCAGTTTGCCTCCACTTTCCACCAACAAAGGGACCCCAGGCTATCCTCCCTCCCTAGGTTAACATGCTTCAAGGTACCCCCTAAGAGAGAGGCATACTCTCCACTCTCCCTCCATGCTTTCAATCTAGACTTCCTTTCCACAGTCTAGGTACAAGCCTACCAAAAAAGTTTGGAAGAAGCTTGAGAAGGAAAGAAAAAGTCTCCAAAACTGGGGAAGCAGAGGTTCCATCTCCCTTCTCCCAGAGCAGACTGAGTTGCAAGGCCCTGCTCTAAGCATTCTAAGAATGCTTAGGCCTATGCTGTCCACTACATCTATATCATCTTCCTTAGAAATATACAAGTTCTGTCAGACCCTCTAAATTCCCAAACCCTGGAACAAAACTCTAGCTTTTTCACCCTAGTTCCTGCTCTAAATATGTTCAACTAAAGCTATGATTACACCGGTATGGGCAACTCCCAGTGAAAAAAAATCTCTCTCTTACTAAGGTGGATGAGCAGCTGCATTATGAAGTAGATGGATCGGGAAGGAGAGTGATTCAAGAAGATCAAACGGCCAATACATGGCAGAGGCAAGACTCGGTTGTATCTACAGCTCTGGATTGCTTCTCACTATCATGATGTGATAATACCAGAAAGAGGGGCACTAGTGATGATCAATGCATAGGCCACTAACGTAATCAATACTGTATCATATTCCAAAATACAACCCTTAGATGGTGCAGCCATCAGGACATTCGTGCCTATCTTGGTTGTAGTGAATGGTATGATTGCAAGGCCTAAAGAGAGAACAAGCCACAACTTCATGAAGTCTAAGTCAAACTTGCCTTTTAAAAAAAAATCCAAATGATAGCCCTCACTTGTTCTGTTCAAATGCTTTTTCAAACTTTGAAGTCCCTTTTTTTTTGCCTTATTTCCCTACATAACCCTCAACTCAGCAACA
Organism: Pseudocheirus occidentalis; assembly: GCA_028646575.1. Lineage (NCBI taxonomy): Eukaryota > Metazoa > Chordata > Mammalia > Diprotodontia > Pseudocheiridae > Pseudocheirus > Pseudocheirus occidentalis. Next base: position 308,385,781 of record CM053593.1, read on the forward strand.
GACCATTTGAAAACTACAGCAAAGACCTCCCTCAGCCCACAGGGGCAAAAGGGCAAGAGTAGAGATTTTGAGCCGGGAGAACCTTGGAAGTCATCTGGTCCAAACTGTTCATTTTGTGGGTGAAGAAACTAAGGTTTAAAGAGGTTAACTTGCCCAAAATCATGAAAACAAGCCATTAAACTGCAGAGCTGAGTTTTGACAGGAAGATGGAAACTAGGGTTTCTGGGCTGTGTTCTCACACGTGTAGCCACTCCTTCAGGGAACTCTTACATGGCTTTTGGTCTTGTTTTTCCTCTTGCAGCACCCCTTCTGGTCTCTCCCAGTTTGCCCTCACATTTGTAGGCCAGGTTCTTAGAGGCTAGACCAATACAACTCTCCCTGAAGACCTTGAGGGTTGCTGTAGTTCCTAATACTGTGGCCCTTGAACTCTGATTTATGGGCTCTCCTTATCAACCAACCAACTCAGAATTCTACTTTTGTTCTTGTTCGGTTATGTCCAACTCTTTGGGGAATTATTGGCAGAGATGCTGGAGTGGTTTGCCATTTAACTTCTCCAGATCATTTGACTTATGAGAAAACTGAGGCAAACAGAGACAAGTGACTTGCCCAGGGTCATACAGCTAATAAATGTCTGATGCCAGATTTGAATTCAGGGAATTGAGTATTCTGACTCTGGGACTGGTGCTCTATCCATTGCTCCCCCTAGCTGCTAACTTTATTAGCTTTTAAAAAGAATATTAAAAAGGCATAGTAAAAAGAGTGGTTGCAAAACATTGCTCCCCAAGACAGAGTATACTCTCCCCTTGTACACACAAAGTTCCATTAAGATATAAGCTCCATGAGAGCAGGAACAGTCTGTATCCCAGGTATTTAACATAGTAGGTGCTTAATAAATGTCCAAAAAGTACTTAATAAGCATCTAGTAGGTGCTTAATAAGTACTTGCTAACTGACTGGTATACAAAAAATGGACCAAGTGAGGCACAGATGCAGATCCTGGCCCTGAAGTCCTTTTCTTCCTCTGGCAAGTTCTCAACAGGTTCTCCTTATAGGTGTTACTTGCTGCTGGGCTTTGAGAATCAGCCCCTTTCTCAAATTCCCTAGCCAGCTCCTCTCTCCAACAGGAGGGGTCACCGTCTCAGAAACCACCAGACATAGTTATTCCTAGCAACTGTCTTTCCCCATCTTCCTATAGAAATACCCTCTATTATCAGCTGTAGCCTCTACTACCAGCTCCAGTTGTTGGTGAGATCTCTGATGGATCTTCTCACCCTTTTGAAGTTTATAAGGTTATCAACTTATTCAATTCCATTTCTGAAGAGTTGGCTGCCCAAGATCAAAGAACAGCTACAAAGGAGACTAAGAAATGGGCTATGACTATTGTGGATACAAATGGAGTCTGGCATGAATATTCTGAACCCCAAGGCAAGGGGGAGGGCAAAAATGAGCAAACATCAATGAAAAGACACATGGTGAGTACAAGTCAGCTTCGAGGCACTGGCTAGTGATGGTTGTGTTCAAGAAGAGATATAAGGAATGTCTCCCAGGAAATGGAAAATTAAAAAAGGAAGGTGGTCCTTCTTCATGGAAGGGATGAACTGCCTAATGATTTCCTTTGTACCAATGAAATGTAAAAACGTTGGGGTTTCTAGGTGGCACAGTGAATAGAGCACTGGCCCTAGAGTGAGGAGAATCTGAGTTCAAATCCAGCCTCAGACACTTGACACTTACTATCCATGTGACCTTGGGCAAGTCACTTAACCCCAATTGCCTTGCCTTCCCCCTCCAAAAAGCAAAAATCAAAGATAAAATTCTTCATTCTGACTATCCTCTGGAGCTCTTCTTAAATACACACATACACACACACACACACACACACACACACACACACACACACACATTGGCTTCCTTTCTCAGCCAACCTCTTCCTGTTATGTCAGCAAGGAGACAGAGTTCACA
>CM053593.1:308388238-308417038 GCA_028646575.1 Pseudocheirus occidentalis
AATGAAGACAAGAATGCCTTAAAAAGTCAAATTTGCCAGATGGAGAAAGAGTCTCAAAAGCATTCTGAAGAGAATAATTCCTTCAGAATTAGAGTGGAGCAAGTGGAAGCTAATGACTTTAGGAGAAACCAAGATACTATCAAACTGTTACAAAAAAATGAAAAAATAGAAAGCAGTGTAAATTAATTACCATTATACCTGTTCATGTTCTTCCATGGATTCTTCACACCTCTACAAAGAGACACTAGAAAGCTGACTTACCTTCTTTTGCTGAAGTGTGTTTTATTGTCATTCATAATTACAGTCCACCCTTGCAGTTTGCTTTAATTAATAATAGATCCTTCCATTTCTCTTTTCCCACATATGCAGTGACTTAATTCTCAATTTTGTAGTTTGTCCTTTTAATTCTTTGTATTATGCGACTAGATGTAGTTGCATATGTGGTTTTAAACTTCAGAAGAAAGGTTCTGTGTTTTTCTTCATTGTGACATTATTTTACTCATTAATAAATTCTTCTTTAAACAACAACAAGAGTAACAACAAAGAAATGTCTAGCACAGTGCCTTGCATATACTATGTGCATAATAAAGGCTTAAAGCCTCAATGAGTAGAATATACACACACACACACACACACACACACACACAAACACACGACGAGATGACAAATCCACTGAAATACTGAGGTTTCCGAGGCATTTGAAACCATTCCAATAACTTTAGAACTGTGCCCAAAGGGCTCAACAAATTTGTTACTAAGGATGATGGGAAGGGCCATTTTATAATAGAAAGAACATCCAGCTCCAACATTTACTAACTATGTGACCTCAGGCAAATCATTTAACCACCAGAAACCTCAGTTATCCCATGTAGTTAGCTTTAAGGTTTACAAAGCATTTTTTAAAATTTACTGGTAGAAAATTTCTTTACACAAAGAGAAAAAAAATTAATGTCCAATACATTGTTAATAAAGTCAAATAATTATTCTACTCAAAAATATTATGTTGGGGCAGCTAGGTGGTGCAGTGAATAGAGCACTGGCCCTGAAGTCAGGAGAATGAAGTTCAAATCTGATTTCAGACACCTGACATACTTACTAGCCGTGTGACCTTGGGCAAGTCACTTAACCCCAATCGCCTTGCCTCCCCCCCTCAAAAAAAAAATGCTATCCTCACAACCCTGGTAGGTTCACATTATTATTATTCCAGTTTTATAGAAGAGCAAGTGAATGTTGAGGCCAGGATTACACAGTATCTGAAGCTGGGTTTTAATTCTAATCTTCCTGACTCCAGGCCTATCAGTCTTCGTCTGCATCACCCTAGCAAACAAACATGATACTTGACCCAGCTCCTTTGCAGGATCTTGAAAAGGCAAAACTACAGTCCTTCTGCCCTTCACCTTCTCCAGCCTACTTAGCTTGAGCAAAGCTACAGGCTCACCTGCTTAGTAACAGATGCAACAGAGACCACAGAGACCTGGAAAATGCCCTAGCCTGGTCAGTCTCAGGCAGCCGGGAGTCAATGTACTGTGGGTGAAAAGTGCCCTTTGACTGAAAATCCCTGTATCTTGCTCTTGCTCAATGATTTGGATATTTATTTCTCTTTCCTAGTCAGCATCGATGCTCCAGATTTATTGAGCCCCAGCAAGGAGATATGACCTTGTTTTACCTTGGAGCCTCTAAGCAGTCCTGGGGCATAGAAGTCTATTCAACAATAGTCCTATTCTTAGCTTAAAAATGGCTTATTTTAGCTTATATTTATGCATGCAGTTGTGAATTATCCCTACTAACAGAAGGGGAGACATGAACTGGGCTAAAGGACCATAAATGCAAAGTTAGAAGGGACCATAAGAGGCTATTGAGATAAGCAAACAGAAACCCTGACATCAAATGACTAGCCCAAGGTCACACAGGTAGCAAGTGGCAAAACCAGGATTTAAACTTTTGTTCTCCGGTCCCAAAGCTAGCATGCTGATATATAATATAATATAGTAATTAATATTTCCCATTTATATCCCCCTTTAAGGTTTACAAAACACTAATCTCATAATCTTTGTGATAAATGGAAAGGCACTGGAGGACTTTCCTGATCTCCCCGGTAGTTAGCATCCCTCCCCACAAATCATTTTGTATTTCCATGCCATGTCGTCTCTCCCTTCAGCTCTCCCCAGTGGAAGCTCCCCAACTTCCCATCGTTCAGCTTTGGCCTTATTTTGCCTGGATCCAAGCGTCCACTGCACCTACAGACCAGTCCTATGTCATGCCCTACCTCCTACCTCCATCCTCTTTCCAGTTCTCTTTTATGGGGCATTTCCCCCATCAGAACTTAAACTCTTTGGGGGCAAAGACCACCTTGCTTACTTTGCTTGTATGTGTATGCTCAGCACTTAGTATAATGACTGGCAAAAATGAGGCTTTAATTTTTATCTACGACCATTTACCTCTTTCTGTACATATTATTCACACACAGTAGAATTAAGCTCATTGAGGGCAGAGATTGTTGTTATTGTTGGTTGGTTGGTTTGCCTTTGGTGGGGGTGGGGGTTGTCCCTGCATCCAGAGCCCCCAGTATCTTGCATAGCCCATAACAGATAACTGGTGAGTACTTGTTGAAATGAATTAAATAGCTAAAATTAACTTCTGCTTTACTAGATAAGCAAACTCAAAGGTTGGAGAGATGATTTGGCTTGTCCACAATTATGGAAGTAAAAAGAAGCAAACAGAATCAAGACATGCTGTAAAAGAAGAATCAATAGGACTGGATAATGGATTTAATGCAAGCGCCCAGGAAAAGGAAAGAAGCAAAATGATTAGGAGGAAGGTGGCACCATCAGTTTAGAGGGGGTTCCTACAGCTTCTGGGAACTTGTCTTCCTGAGCATGACCGTCATGATCACTACCTCCAGGTTCAAGAGACTCTGCCATTTATGGGTCTGCCTTGCACACCTGACTTCTCTTGAAGTTTCCTTACATGGAGAGAGGAACCTCTATGAAAGAAAGTCACCCTATCAACAGCCATATGAAAAATGCTCTAAATCACAATTAAGAGAAATGCGAAATGAAACAATTAGCACAGATAAAAAAAGGGAAGGATGACCATTGTTGGAGGTACTGTGGGAAAACAGGCACACAAACATTCTGTGAATTTCCCTGCTATTCTGGAAAGCAATTTAAACTATACCCCCAAAGTCACTGAATTCCAAATACCCTTTGAATCCAGGAATACAACTATCACATATACCCTAAGAAGATCAAAACTAGAGGAAAAGGACCCACATGTACAAATATATTTGTAGCAACATTTTTGTGGTAGGAAAAAAGCTAGAAAATGAGAGAATTCCCTTCAAAGGCGAAATAGCTTAATAAATTATGGCCTATAACTGTAATGGTATATTCTATTGTTACAAGAATGACAAAAGGAATGGATCCAGAAAAATTTGGGAAGATGTATGAACTGATGTAGAATAATATGAACTAAGCAAGGAAAACAAATTACGCAGCAACTATGGCATTGTAAAGAAAGACAACTTTGAAAGACAGAAGAATGCTGATTAGCACAATGACCAATTTCAACACCAAGCAACCAAAGACAGAGTGTGCTGCTCACCTCCTGGCAGAGAGGAAACAAAATGCAGAATGAGATATATGTTTTTAGACATGGATTATATGTGATTATATGTGACTTGTCTTATTTGACAAGTCTCTTGACACAATGCAAAGGTTTTTAATTCTGGAGAGAATTTTGGAACAAAAGGGGAACAGGTGAGAATGACAAAGCATTAAAAAAAAAACCAGCAAAGACTGAGGTTCAGGTTGGGACACACCAAGCAGGATAACTTGAAACTAACATGCTGAATATATTCTATGCTTTTTTGGAAAAAAAATATCAAGGTATTCATAGTAGAGATTCCAGGTTTCACAGGAAATTCTTTTGTTCTCAAGATTTAGAAATGCTCATGTTAATTGGTATTAAGTATGTATGATGTAGTAGCTTCCACACTGGCATACACAGGATGGCTGTTGGCACAGGTTCTTAGATCTGCTTTACTAGGAAAGAGAGCTGTTTAAGGGATCAACAATCTTTTTAAATTACATTTACTAGTTCAGGGGGAGAGTCAGCACCCTGAACTTCTGAGAAAATACAAGCAGAGAAATAAAGACCAACAGACAGGGCTCTGACTGCCTGAATCAAAGAAATAGTGTTACACAAAGCACATACACCCTTGGATAGAGAGAGCCTTTACATCTGAGTAGTCGGGGAACTCTGAACACATGGTCACTCAGAATCTCAACCAGGGAATCACATGATCCTTCTAATAAGTGAGTCCCATAAGCAAAATACCAACTCAGAGTATTTATATTCTTCTCAGAGTCAGAAGGCATCACAACCCTCAAGGTTCAGTGCCTAATTAGAAATTAGCAAAAGTGAAAGTCTTCCTACAAGCAAGCCTCCCCTAAGCAAGCTTCCCTTAATAGGCTCCACATGAGGCCTATTAATGGGCAGCGAAGATCTTACTTCCTATTAACATTATATATGGGAGGGGTGGCTAGGTGGCGCAGTGAATAGAGCACCGGCCCTAGAGTCAGGAGGACCTGAGTTCAAATGTGACCTCAGACACTTAACACAAAAACTAGCTGTGTGACCTTGGGCAAGTCACTTAACCCCCAACTGCCCTCCAAAGAACAAAAGAAAAAAACATTACATATGGGAAAAAATTTTTAATTTAAATAATTTTTAAAACATACAAAGAATCACTACTTCCAAGCTAAACCTGGATAGGAATGGGATCAAAAGTCAAACTACAATGAGTTGAATGTATTGCAAATATAGACAATATTTTTGAGATGTTTGCTAGCTTTGTAGGGAAGGACAGTCATGAGATAGTAGCTTGAGGGGACAGCAAGGTCATAGGAATGTGGATATAGAGCTAGAAGAATACTCAAAGGTCATGCAGCCCAACCTCTTTATTTTACCAATGAGGAAATTGACATCTTAAGTAACTTGCCCTTGATCAATGAAAAATCTTTTTTTAACCTGAAGGAAGGGGACATAGGGAAAAATTAGAAATAAATGTGAGAGAGGAGATGAGGGTGGGGAGGGATGTAGATAACATAGATGAAACATTATTATAAAGTACTTAAGTCTTTAGCGCTGTGCTAAGTACCAGGAATGCACATAGAAAAGTGAGAAAAGTTGTTGTCACATTCTTATTAATAAAGACAACATATGTACCAGGGTCCTAATTAAGGGCACACAAAAAGTCCCAGGGGTCCAGAAGGCAAGTGATAAAGGAGCTAGCCTTGCTTGGCAAGAAAGAAAATCATGTCTTATCCCATTCTTGGAGGGAAGGAGAGAATGGGCAAGGGCATTGAGACATTTAGAGGCATTAAGGGACATCATGGTGGCTGGCCCCCATCAACTGTCACTGACAGAGAGCATCCAGCATTCTCAGCCCTCAAAGAGGGAGGTTTAGGACAGAGGTTAATATACACAAAGACTTATTCCTTTTCTGAGTCAGCTGCTTTAGGCAAAATTGGAAAGCAGCCAATGCTAACTTTTTCTCCGACTTTTCTCCCTTAATGTGCTCCAGTGCTGCCACCTAGTGGTTAGGTTGGTGGCTCACATCCACTGGGGGGCATTCTGAGAAAGAATATTGGAACAACCAAGCTCTTTGTCTTAGGACAGACCATCAATGTGTGTAGAAGTGTGTAATTAAGCTAAGTACAAGAGCAGCAGTTCTTTAATATTAACCCATCATCAGGCAGCAGAGTGAAAAGGGCAATGAACTTGGAGCCTACCTTCCCAGATGAATTTCACATATTTGTCCTTCACAGATTCTCTGTTCCAAGCAAACTGACATGACTGGCTTGCTCTTCTCTGAATTTGGCATTCCAGTGGCCACCTCCACCCTTCACATAAACTGTCTTCCATGCCTCAAGGTTCTTCCTTGACCTTGACTTCAATGTCCAACTCCAGCCCTTAGAATTCTTTGCTTCCTTCAAGGCTCATGTCAAATGCCCCATCCCATGTCCTCATTACTAGTGTACAAATTAATAAGCATTTATTAAGCACTTTACTAGGCACTATGCACTATGTTCAGTTATTGGCGCTTTTTCCCTCCCCAAATTACATTATTTGCTTCTCTGTTTCCTTACTCTGTGCCCTTAGTAGAAAATGATGTCTTTAAGGACAAGAATTGAGTTTTTTTTCTCTCCCAAACATAAAGCATGATGCTTTGTTTCTACTATTTAATAATGTTTAAACTGAATAGAAAAGACCTTCACTGAACTTCAGGTTCCTCATCTGTAAAATGGAGATAATATTTGTGCTACCTAAGTCATAAGGGTCTTAGGAGGATTCATTGCATTTTGCCAATGGTTTTCTAAACTTTGAAGCCTACAAGCTATTCTTATCATTTTAAAGTAGAGGTTCCCAAACTTATTTGGCCTACCACCCCCTTAAAAAAATTACTTAGCACCACTCTGGAAATCTACTTTCTTTAACACTCTAACAGTTTTTTTTTTTCAAATTTGTATCATTTCAAAAAAAATACGATTTCTTTAAAATAATACATCTTAAATTTAATAATTTATTATAAATTTGTGGGGTTTTTCCTTCATTGAAATTTTGATGATGCAATATTGCAGCATGTAACCGTATAGTATCATATTGTACACAAGTCATTATATGCACATATTCCTGCCCATGCATGCTGAATTTCCCCACAATTTATGACACATTCACCTGCCAACACTTGCTTGTTAAGACCTGTCAGCATATTTGACCATTGATGGGTTGTAACTTGTGGTTTGTGTGTTTGGAAAATAATGTACTCACTACAACTTTAGCTGTTACAACAGATGAAACACATACAATCAACTTATCAAAATTTTCTTCTCTTCTTTCCTTATGCTTCCACCACCCACTTATTTTATTCAGCACTCCTCAACTGCACCCAAGACTACTACTGCCCTCTCCTGGATTATTCCGGCACTACCCTGAGGGGACGGTATCGCCCACTTTGGGAATCTCTGTTAGCATATCTGGTCATAACACACCCTTTTACTTTTCTCCAACCCTGAATGTGTAGGGGGAAAAAAGACTTTTTTTTTAAAGACTCTTACATATAAGAAGCTCCATTAAAGTTCTAGTCTGATGTCTGTTCATGGTGTGGAGGTGACCTCCCTTCCACACTTTCCCAATGGCTACACATGTGATATCATCCCTAAACCAGCCAAGTAAAGGTCAGAAAGCTCACCACCATTTTGTCTGCCCTGTTTTTCTAAACTGTGAGTTCCTTTGCAGCAGGAACTGTCTTTTGCCTTTCTGCCCCCAGCACTTAGCATGATTTGGCACATCATATGGGCTTAATAAATGCTTGTTTATTGAGTTGACCAGAGGGCTGGGCACTAAAATAATGACTTATTTTTTCTAACTAAAGCAACTCACCAAAAAAAGTCTACAAAGACATTTGTAAGAGGACAGAGTTGGCAATCAGAGTTGCTTTGTCACTGTCATAAACATCTATTCTTCCAAGGGCATATAAGTGTTGAGTGAGTTAGGTTCCATGGGTTGAGTGAGTAACTTGGGTTCTGAGAAGGGTCTTTGGCAGAGTGTCACTGATCCCTTTTATTAATTGCTAGCATGATTAATAAAATTATTAATTATCCAGAAAGAAAAAACAAGACAGAGTTGGACTAGATGGTCTCTGAGGCCCTTTCCAGCATCAGATGTATGATGCCTATGAGGCATGCAGAAATTACAGCTGATATTAGAAGAAGAGGCTTCCCAAGTAGTTGAAATCACAGATCTTTCTTCAAATATGAGTCTGTAAGAGCTTTTGATGAGTTGCTTTCTAGGGCTTGCCTACAAGAATTAGAATTGTTATATTTAATCCAAATTATTGGATGCAATTTTCCCATTAACAAGCATATATTTTCTCTCCTCCCAATTAAAAGAGTTGTTTTCAGTGGCTCAGCCATTAAAATGATCTTATGATAGAAGGTTACTAGATTTAGGAAGGGTCCACAGTATTTGTGAGATACAAGCTTAGCTGTAAAAATCACTACCACCATCAGCAAAATCTTCAGTCTTTTGCTTTAAAGACTGATGTAGTCCAGAATTATAGAATTCTACAATTGATGGGGAATCTTAGAGATGATCGGATCATAACTTGATTACTAGAAGGGACTTTGGAAGTCAATCTAAAACCCACCTTCTCATTTTAGAGTTTAGGAACTTGAGGCCCAAAATCACATAGGGTAGCATCGTCATAGGTGGATTTAAACCTGGGTCCCCTGACTCCAGAGCTGGTTAGTGCTCTTTCCAACAAACCACAGTGCAGACTGTGAATCTCCCCTATGAAATTGCTGGTAGACGATACCCAGCAAATACCTTCTTTGTTGAATGGATCACGTGTTGGTTCCATTTCACAGCTGGCTGCATGTAGATGCATTGACAGACAAGGGAGCATAAGAATATTTAGATATGGGGCAGCAGGGGGAATAATGAGAATTCCCAGAACGAGAATTTTCTAGGAGCAAGAATAGTCTCTGTTGCAACAGCTGTGGTAAAAATGATAGGGGCCAGCCAGCAACCCTCATTTATGATTGGAAGCACATCACATAAGTCTTCTGAGTTTCTGAGGCCCTTAAAAATGAGCCAAGACAAACAACCAGAAGTGAAAAATGGAGTCCAGCCACTGGTTGTTCAGCTTACACAATGGGTATTGCTGGAGGAGTGGGGAGGAGCTCCCCCATATTATTGTCTGAACTGAGTAACTGCCTTGGTTTCAGCATTGAATATTTCAACAGCTTAAAACAAAATCACAGGATCATAGATTTAAAGCTAGAAGTGACCATTGAGGGGTCTAAACCCCTTATTTCACAGTTGGGGAAACTAATGCCTAGAAATGTTAAATGATTTGCCCAATATCACAAACAGGTTAAAGTAAATGGCAGAGCCAAGATTTAAAATCAGATCAAGTCAACAAGCATTTATTAAACTCCTACTGTATACCAGGCATTGTGCTAAGCATTGAAGATACAAAGAAAGGCATAAGACAGTCGCTGCCCTCACACAAGGTAACAGCATGCAAATGACCAAGAACATACAAACTGTACAGGATACATTGGGGGCTGTCACAGAAGGAAGGCACTAAGCAATTGTGGGGAACAGAAAAGACCTCTTATGGAAGGTAGGATCTGAGTGGTCTTGAAGGTAACTAGGACATCCAGGAGGCCAAGGTGAGAAGGGGGAGCATTCCAAGCACGAAGAACAGTTAGGGAAAAGGAACGGAGTTGGGAGAGTTTGTGTGAGGAAAAGCAAGATGACCAGTGTTGTTGGCTCATAGAATACACAGTTCACAGAGGGCAGTAATATGTAAGAGGATTGGGGGCAGCTAGGTGGTACAGTGAATAAAGCACCAGCCCTGGGGTCAGGAGGACCTGAGTTCAAATCCGACCTCAGACACTTAACACTTACTAGCTGTGTGACCTTGGGCAAGTCACTTAACCCCAATTGCCCTAAAAATATATAAAATAAAATAAAGTGTTAGTCTGTGTCTGGTGGGGAGATGTTGATCAGATTGCAGGTGGTTATCAGGGCTTCAGTTTCAAAATAATCTGAAGAAGTAACAAGCGCCCAGTAGAGAGATGTGGAAAGTCCTAAAAGCCACCTTTCTTCCAGGAAGCCAAGCTTTGAAGGGAGCTCGGGAATCTAAGGTTAGACAGAAGCACATTACAGACATGAGGGATAGTCACCCATATCTAGGCAAGAAAAGTGGGAGATAGAATGCCATGTTTGGCAAATAGCAATTAGGTCAATTTGGCCAAAAGGGAGAGAGGATGAAGAGGAGAAACATCAAATAAATCTAGAAAGACAGGCTAGAGTTATACTGTCCTGGGCTCTAGATGTACAAGCTTGGCAGAAAAAGGAAGGAGAGGGAGAGGATGGTAGCTAGATGAATGGGAAGAACCAAAGGAAGGATGTTTTGGTTGGTTGGGCTTTGGGTTTTGGTTTTGGTTTTGTTGGGGTTTTCTGTGTTGTCTTTTTTTTTAAGATGGGAGGGATCAAAATATATTTGTAAGGAACTAAGGAGGGGGGGAGGCAGAGAGCAAGAGTTATATCAGCAAGTTCCTGGAGAAGACAAGAGAGGAAACTGAGGTACCCTTCAGGAAGAGTAGGAAAATTTCTTTCTCTGTGTCCAGAAAGAACAAAGTGGGTGATGATGCTAAGAGCTAAAGGTGCCATTGGAGGACTAAGTAAAGAGGGAAAGGCTGGGAACAGTGACTGAGTACAAAGAGAGGAGACAACAAGAACAACACAGAAATATAGGATCAACAGGACGGCCCTGCCAAGGTTTTTCCCCTTAACGTATTGTGGACAACTCTATAGAAAACCCTCAGAAGCCCAGGAGCCAAGAGAGGAGAAAGTGGAAGGAGGTGAGCAGGGTTACCCAGTGATGGGAATTAGAAACTCAAGAACTGTGGGATATTTGGGGGGAGGTAAGGAAGTTTAGGGTAGGTAGTAAAACATTAAAGTAACAGACTCAAATCAAGGTCAGATACAGAGATAAGGAAAACCAAATATGAGAGACTGACTGCAAGCTGAATCAAAGGACCCTGGGAGGCTAAGAGCTTATGTTGAACTTCAGGCCATAGCACAGTGCCAGGCATATAGCAAGAACTTAATAAAAAATGTTTATTGATTTATTATTGGAGGAAGAAGACTGAAGACTCTTTGATGGACGAGGCATTTGAAGTTGGTCTTTAAGAAGAGATGTGGACCCTGGAGTCAGGAGGACCTGAGTCCAAATCGGACCTCAGACACTTAACACTAGCTGTGTGACCTTGGGCAAGTCACTTAACCCCAATTGCCCTACAATCCCCCCTTCAAAAAGACAAAAATAAAAATAAAAAAGAAGAGATGTGGATTCAACAGACAAATACCAAACATACTCATGTTCAGATTTCTACCACCAAACTTAAAGGAAAATATAGAAAAAGAAAACAGGGTCCAGAGAAGGGGAGAAAATTAGTAAAAGGACTGAAAATAAGTCTTCTGATGAAAGGGATTTTGGTAACTGCATTAAGGAATTTTTTTTTTTACAAAAACTTCTCACTGGGCCCCTTTAAATACCACCACTTTCTGGAAATTCAGAGTCCTTTACCATTCATTTGGATTTGAGATCAAAATAAGAATTTTCTAATAATTTGTTGTTGATGTTGTTTAGTCATTTTCAGTTCTGCCCCACTCTTGGTGACCCCATTTGTGGTTTTCTTAGCAAAGGTACTACAGTGGTTGCCATTTCCTTCTGTGTTCATTTTACAAGTAAGGAAACTGAAATAAATGGGATTAAGTGACTTGCCCAGGGTCACACAGCTAATGTGTCTGAGATCATATTTGAATTTAGTTCTTCCTGATTCTAGGCCTAGCGCTCTATCCACTACACCACCCAGTTTTGTTTGTTTTTTAACAAGGTAATTGGGGTTAAGTGACTTACCCAGGTTCACGCAGCCAGTGTCAAGTGTGTGACTCCAAGGTTGGTGCTCTATCCACTGCTCCATCTAGCTGACCTATAATTGCCCTTCTAGTAATTAGAACTGTCCAAAAATGGAATGGGCTGCTTCCCAAGATACTAAACTTTTTGTCACTGGAAGTGTTCAGGCAAGTGATGTGGAAGAGAGGTGATGACCAATCAGCCCAGGGGAAGTGCGTGATTCACAGCTCTGTGGAGAGCACCTGAACCAGATTAAAAGGTCACTGAGAAACACTTAACAAAATAAATATAAACCCAACAAAACATAGATAACATTACATTTAAAACTGTCGATATACAACCCCCAGGGATCCTTATGTATGGATTAGTAGCATTTGATTCTATTTCTTATGTATGGATTAATAGCATCCATTCCTACTTCAGTCCTTTTAGTCAGTGAACCAGTGATATAGAAGGTATTGATGAATCAGTTAATGAGCTGGAAAAGAAGCTCTCTGAGGAAAGTTCCTGCCAAATTGCAAGTACCTAAGAATCTAGTCCAATGGATAAGATATTTACATTAACAAATAATTGCCAAATAACACTAGTACTACATAATGTCCTAGAACTGGTTGACATTAGCTGACCTACAGTCCTACCTTTTTTCCAGTGGTATGGAGATGCTGGCTCTATGCTAGAAGAATTTGCTTGAGCTCTATCAGATAGCCAGCCTCGAGGCAGCAACATTCTGTGATGCAAAAGATCTTTGTACAGGAACATAGGGAAAAGAGAAAGACATAGGTCTGGGCTTGAAATAGAGCTCAAAAAACCACATCACTCTCCCCTAAGAGCCTCAGAGAGTCAAACTCTTACATCAATCCTGTAGCACTAGAATGGCAGCTCTCTGAATTACCAGAGCCAGGTCAGAGAATTCAAGAACAGAGGGAGCAGAACACAATGCTTTGTTAGGGGAGACTGGGCAGCACTCCACTAAACCTGAGGGAAAGAGATCAGTATCCACCTGGGCCCAGTTCTGTGCGTTCAAAAGGGGCATAAGACCTAGGTTCTTGAACTACAAATTGTCCAGTGTAGGAAGAGGGGAAGAAGTATTGAGACACAGCCCCCAAAGAAATCACCACCAAAAAAGAACAAGTCAAAAAGTGAGCAAAAGGGGGGAAAAAAGGAGGGGAAAAACTGAAATTATCAAAGATCTCTGGAAGAAGAAAACTCCAACACTGTGATGATACATATCATCAGATATGATCATCAACAGATCATACACTAACTGCAGAAGGAAATATGGCCTCTAAATCTAGTAAACAAATTCAGGCATCTATGAATAAATACTACAAAACAAAGGAAAATGATTAAACACTTATCAGACCAAGGACCCTATGGAATTTGATAAGAATGTGGAACCACAACACACTGCTCCTCAATGGCTTAAAAAAAAAGAAATGGAAATTATGAGAGCAGAAAGTATAGCCTGCATAGCAAAAATAATGGACAGAATAGAAAACCTAGAATCTGTGATGGCAAATTTCACCAAAGAAACAAATGAGAGAATGAAATATTATTCAATACATAGTAGTGAAGGACAATCTAAAAGAAAGGAAGCCAAAAAAAAAAGAGAGAAACATTTAAAGAAAATATGTTCTCTACCTGAGCAAAACACTGATTTTGAAAGTAAGATGTGTGAGACACAAGAGCATCATAGGTTTCCCAGAAGAATGAGACAAAATATCTGAATATTATAATGCAAGAAGTAATACAAGAGAATTGCCCAGAAATTCTGGACCCAGAAAATGAAATACCATTTGAAAGAATTCATAGACCACCTCCAGAAAAAAAAACCCAAAGCTCCAAGACTAATAATGGTTAAATTTAACAATTCACTTCGGAAACAACTTCTGCAAGTAATCAGGAGAATGGCTTTCAAATACAAAGGAAAGGAAATTCAAATGCCACAAGACTATTCTGCACATACTAGAAAACACAAGAGGGAGTGGAATATGTTCCAAAGAGCAAGAAACCTCAGGGCATCACCCAGGGTGACCTACCCTGCAAATCTGAGCTTAACCATAAATGAAAAAAAGATAGATATTAAATTATAAAAAGTCATTTGAAACATTCTTAGAAAGAAAATTAGACATGGAGATTGTATCTCAGATACCCTAGACAGCAGATATTCAGGAAATGCACTAGCCAAGGAGAGCAACAGAGAAACCAAGAAGAAATTTCTTTCTAAATGTACACAAGGAGACAGGAGTAAAGCCAGAAGTCAGGTAGAGGCAACAGTGAAGAGGTAGGTCTAGGGCATTATGGACAGAAATACCTTGCCTACGAGGGAATTGATTTTTTGTGTGTGTGAGACTACATTACAAATGGGAGGGTACATGAAAAGAGAAGAATGCAGGGAGAATAGAGTGGCATGTGTAATGTGTCTGAGTCCTTGATTTGTCAAGGGCTAATAACGAGGGGAAAGTGACCACTGTGGTCTCAGGGAGAGAACTTGCAGGTAAGTGGGTAAGGAGAAAGGGGGAAAGTTTGAAAAGGAAGGAAGGAGAAAGGAAGTTCCAGTGACGAATGTTCCTTTGAGGAAAGAGAGATGTGCTGTGAAGAGAGCATGGGGACCCTGTCCTGGGTGTGGTCTGGGGTGTGTGTGAGAGATTTTTTGCTTGAAAAGATAACTCATCCAATCTTGGGAAGAGCAGAGTTAGAACTCTTTAGGGAACTTGCTTCTGGAGTTGTGGAAGGACATGGACCTAGAGAGATTTTGAGGCACATGGGGAAAAGGAGGTAACCAAGAGGAGAATATAGATCAGTCGTGGGCTGCATAATCAAGAATGTAAGGAAGAGAACATTACAATGGGGCAGTATCCTTTGTCACCTGTAGGAATTGGCTTTGTTCTGGGAGTGAGGCAAAATGGGAGGGCGGAGGGTGAGGGAGGGGAGAATGGAGAAAGAATCCAAGAGTCAACCTCTACAAGGCAGTGGCAGAAACTGCCTAGAAGAGAGACACCAGAACGGAGAGCTCGGAAATTCTGATTCCCTGGCCAGAAGTTAGAGACTAGATAATTACAGGGGCCATGAACTAGAGAATGATGTCTGTCTAGAACAGAGAAAAAGAAAAGATGGATAATCAAGACAGTGAGAGAAATCTCTTCTCAGAAAAAACAAAAAAAAATGAAATTTAAAAACTAATGAACAGTACTAGCTGAAGGGGAGACAAGGAAGAAGGAATATATATCACAAATGGAAAAAGAAGGGAAGAATTCGATCAGATAATCATATCAAAGTAGGAAAGAAGAAAAAGAAAAAAAGCTAAATCTCAAAGGGAAAAGGATACAAAGGGAAGAGTTAAGAGATTCAGTGGGAATAGGTCTGCCTTAAAAAAGACCAAGAAACATAGTTCCATACAGTATTAAGAAACATAGTGCTATATTTATAGTAAAAGAGATGGAGAAATCATAACTTATGGGGGGAGGGGGAACAATGTTAGAAATAAATGCAGGGAAATAGAAACCTAACTATTGGGTTAAAGAATCCAGTAAAATGAAAAGGTGACAGATCATATAAGAAAACAAAATGCTACAATCTTTTGGTTACAAACAACACATATAAAAAACAAAGACATACACACAATAAAACTAAAGGAATGGAAAAAAATCTTAATGTGTCATCAAATGAATCCAAAAAAGCAGGAGTTAGTATCATGCTGAGAAAGCAAAAACAAACACTGAAAAAATGAAAATGTATAAACAAAGAAACAATACACTTAAAGGAACCATAGACAAGAAACCAGTACCAGAAATAAATAAATGTATATCCTCCAAATGCCACAACACCAAAATTCATAAAGGGAACATTAACTGAGCTACAAGAAGATAGACAGTAAATCACTAGTGACAGAAGACTTCATGATTTTTCTTGAAGTTTTGAATAAGTCTAACAGATAAAGATAAACAGAAGGGAAAATATGGAACTGAACTAATTCCTGGAGAAACTAGAGTTAAAAGTCATCTTCTAAATGGGATTGCCAAAGAATAT
Organism: Pseudocheirus occidentalis; assembly: GCA_028646575.1. NCBI lineage: Eukaryota > Metazoa > Chordata > Mammalia > Diprotodontia > Pseudocheiridae > Pseudocheirus > Pseudocheirus occidentalis. The sequence continues at coordinate 308,403,765 of CM053593.1, forward strand.
GCATATTTCTCACCCACATGAACTTTTATAAAAATTGTCCATGAATTAGGGCACAGAGAAAAAGCAAACAAATGCAAAAAGGCAGAAATAGTAAACACATCTATGACTGAACATAAATTAAGAAAAATCATCATTGGTTCAAGGATCATAGACAGAAGATGCAGACTCAAGCAGAGACTTGAAAATGATCTAATAAATAACAAGTAAGTCAAAGAAGATAATGATGAATCATACCAAAATTTCTGAGCTCAGCTAAAGCAGTCCTAAGGGGAAAAATCATATCCATACAAACATACATTCACAAAATAGATGAAGAGAGGATTAATAAATTGTATATTAATTTTTTAAATGAGAAAGCCAACAAAAAAACTTAAAATAAGTGCCAAAAATGAGATACTAAAAATTAGAGGAGAAATACATAAATTGGAAACAAAAAAAACCCCATAGAAGTGAAAAATAAAATAAAAAATTAGTTGTTTCAAAGATAATAAGATTGATAAACCTTTAGCTAATCTGACTAAAAAGAAGGTGGCAGAAAATCACATCAATGAAGCAGCAAACAAGCAAGGTAAAATCACAATATCATAGTAAAAATAATAAGCAAAAAATTATACACAATTATATGCTAACAAAACTGAGAGCACAAAAGAAAGAGGAAAACCTTCAAAAATGTATAAGACCCAAACTATCAGAAGACCAGAAGATAAAGATTTTAAATAATCTGATTTCATAAAAGGAAATAGATCTAGCTGTAAAGGAAGGAAGGAAGGAAGGAAGGAAGGAAGGAAGGAAGGAAAAAAGGAAGGAAGGAAGAGGGGAAGGAAGGAAGGAAGAAAGAGAGAGAAAAAGAGAGAGAAAGAAGTTGAAAGTAATTGAAAGAAAGAAAGGGACAGCGAGACAGACAGAGAAACAGAGAAACAGAGACAGAGAAAAAAAAAAGAAAGAAATTGAAGAAGAGGTTAATGGAATGACTGGGAAAAGGGAGAATCCTAAACAATGGAATTTACTAATCCAGTGTTTGATAAAGTGGGAAAACATAAATTGCCTAAGGGGAAAAAACTATTTATATGATTTTTTAAAATGTTGGGAAAATTGGAAAGCAGTCTAGTAGAAATTAAGCTTAGACCAACACCTTATACAATATTCCACAATATGGGCACCTAGGTGGCACAGTGGATAGAGTGCTAGGAAGCAGAAGGACTCATCTTCCTGAGTTCCAATCTAGCCTCAGATACTTACTAGCTGGGTGACCCTGGGCAAGTCATTTAACCCTGTTTGCCTCAGTTTCCCCATCTGTAAAATGAGCTGGAGAAGGAAATAGCAAACCTTTCCAGTGTCTTTGCCAAGAAAATCCTAAATAGGGTCATGAAGAGTTGAATATGACTGAACAACAAACACTTCTTTTAATTCAGCTTAAAGTTGTACTATTCCACAACATATTCTAAATCAGTGGTTCTCAACCTTCCCAATGCCGCGACCCTTTAATATTTGTGTGCAGGCAGACCTGCCTGGAGACAAATAGAGGAGCGGTGTCTTGGTTCCCAAGACCATCGGAAATATGTGTTTTCCGATGGTCTTAAGTGACCCCGTTTGACCCTCACAGGGGTCACAAACCACTGTTCTAAATGGATATGTGACCTTAATATTAAAGACTATACTGTAAAAAAAAAATTAGAAGAGAAGCAGATCATATACCTCTCATAGCTAGGGATAGGAGATGCATTCTTAGCCAAAAAGAGATAAAGGAAATTTTAAAAGACAAAATAATTAATTTTTTTACACAAAACTGAAAAGCTTCTACATAGACAAAATTAATGTACCTAGGATCAGAAAAAAAAAATCTTTGTATCAAATTTCTCTAATAAATATTTGATATCCAAGGGTGTGTGTGTGTGTGTGTGTGTATGTGTGTGTGCATGTCTGTGTGTCTGTGTGTATATAAAAGTGTTTAGGGTTTTAAAAAAATTTATGTATTTTATATGTATATTATATGTATCATATATTATGTATGTATACATGTATAATATATTAATATGTATATTATATGCATATATTAATGTGTATATTATATATACATATATGTCTCCAAGGTGTATAAACTAATATATACACCTGCATATGTGTGCATGTATTTGTAAATATGGAACTATAGATATAGCCAATCACCATTCCTCACTAGTGACTAAATGAATGAATATTTTTAGAAAAATACTGGCAAAATATTCACAACAGCATGAAAGAATGCTCAAAATGGAAATGCAAACTAAAAAACCTTGAGGTTTTACCTCATATCCTTCAAATTGGGAAAGACAAAAAAAATGGCAATTCTTAATGATATTGTGGAACAATAATACATTGTTGGTGTGGCGGTAAAATGGTACAATCATTTTGAAAATTAATTTGTAGTTATACAAAAAGTATGACTAAAATATCCATACTTTTTGAACTAGAGATGCCATTACTCAGTATACCCCCCAAGGAAGCCATTGATAATGAAGTCCCCTACATACACCAAAATAACCATAGCAGCACTTTTTATGATAGCAAAAAAATTAGAAACCAAGTAGATACCCATCAACTGGGTAATGACCAAAATTCATGTGTTAAATAAGTAGAATAGAATACTACTGTGCTATAAGAAATATTGTATATGATGAATACAGAGCAACATGAAAAGAGCTCTCTGAACTGATACAGAGTGAAGTAGATCCAAGAAAACAATATACATAGTAACTACAATAATATAAATGGAAATAATAACCACATACACAAGCACAAAATTAAAAGTGAATGTAACAAAATTATAAGTTGAATGTAGAGATATGAGAGGATACACCCCAACTACCCTCTTCCTTGAGGGGAGAATTCTACAAGTGTTACATGTTTCATGTATTTTCAGACTTTTTCAATGTATCAAGATTTTATCAATATATATTCAGGCTCACTGCACTCAACATCTAATGCTCTTTGCTGTTGTTTAGTCATATCTGCTTCTTCATGATCTCTTTTGGGGTTTTCTTGGCAAAATGTCAAGTAAAGCTGGGCGTGGAGTCAGAAAGACTCATCTCCTTGAGATAAAATCTGGCCTCAGACACTTACTAGCTGTGAGATCCTGGGCAAGTCATTTCACCCTCTTTGCCTTGGTTTCCTTATCTGTAAAATGAGCTGGAGAAGGAAATGGCAAAATTACTCCAGTATATTTGTCAAGAAAACCCCAGAAGGAATAACAAAGAGCTGGACACAACTGAAGACAACTAAACAACAAAATAAGGCGTTGTAAGACAGGAGGCGAGCAGGGCAAATGTTTCAGGCACAAGGAAGGGCTTGTACAAAAAGGGAAGGGAAGGAGAAAGAGAATAGGCATTGATAAAGTCCCCATTTACTTTGTGCCAATGTTTTTACAAATAGTATCTCATTTGATCCTATAACAATCTTGATTGGATAGCTACTATTATTATCCCCATTTCATAGTTAAGGAAACCAAGAAAAGTCAGAGATTAAGTGACCTGTCCAGGGTCACACAACTAAAAAAATGTCAAAATTTGAACTCAGGTCTTAGCAATTCCAAGTCCAGTGCTCTGTGCATTATGGCACCACCTAGCAACCTCCACACATGCTTTCCATATTTCCTGCTATTAATGCCCTCTGCTGCGCCTACCCAACTACTTTGCACCTGTTTGGTGCCTATTTGGCACCCATTTATCTGGATACATACTGTGTGGGTGCCCTCAGCACAGGGACAATTTTTGTATTGTTTTGTCTTTGTTTTTCCAGTATCTAGAGCAGCCCCTGGCACCCTTAGGTACCTAATGCATGCTTGTAAATCTAAATTGATCGGCTGAGTTGCAAAGCAGTCAGCCCAGCTTGATGGGAGACAGAAGAGGGAAACCAAAGTACTGGGGCAGAGGGGGCAGGGTTGGAGACACTTCAACTTGGGAGGGAGTCCCAGGGGAAACAGAGCCTCTGGGAGGCTCCATGTCAGGAAGACAGAAAAAAAAAGTAAAGAGAAAAAGAAGGCTGGGGAGTGATCACATCTGGTCAGAACTGGGGCTCTGGTTTTTGTTTTCATTTTGTTTTTTAAGCTAGTTTTGAGAGTTCTCCTTTTGACTGGTTTCAATTGTCCTCTGGCAATTCACAGCTTTGGGATCATGCCAGGTCAGTTCATAGTTACTTGCATTCTACAATAGTGACAGTCATGTGAGTGGAAAGAAATATATACATACAAGAAATGTTACAGTGGTACAATCACTGTTGGCATTGTTCAGTCACTTGTGTATGACTCTTCATGACTCCATTTGGGGTTTTCTTGGTAAAGATATTGGAGTGGTTTGTTATTTCCATCTCCGGTTCATTTTACAGATGATGAAACTGAGTCAAACAGGGTAAAATGACTTGCTCAGGGTCACACAGCTACTAAGTGTCTGAGGCCAGATTTGAACTCAGGTCTTCCTGACTTCAAGCTGGATGCTCTATCCACTGCACCAACTAGCCACCCAAGAATCAACAAAATATGACAACTTTTTGATAATTGTTGAAAAAAGTGAAGAGTTCAGGGTCATTCTAACCAAGATCACAAGCCTGAGTAACCAGAATGTTCATATCCTAGGAATGAAAGTTGCGTGTTTGGTTTTTTTGAGGAGGGGATAGAGTTTACAAGGGAGGATATATTCAATTATTTTTAATTATGTATAGAAATAGGGTTCAGTCTCAAAATGGTATTATTTCAAAGGCCCGGAAATGTCCCCTTGCTCCCAAATCTCACTACCCTCATTGTCCCATATCAGCCCTTCCTTAAAGGGAGAAAAATTGGCGGAGAGAAAGGGAAGTCATCAGCCTTCTTGGTTACCTTCCACTCTTCATTCAGGAAGACAGGACAAATGTCAAGGGGTCTTCTCAAGTGAGACACTCTCTTTTCGGTCCTCAACAAAAGAAGGTTCTAGTTCATTTGCAACCTTTCTCATAGGACATGAGGAGAGAACAAGACTGAAGAATTAAGCAGGGCCATAAGCCTACAATTAGTGGAATTGAGTAACCAAGAGGGAGGATTGGTGATGGGGCTGAAGTTAGCTATAAGCTGGGGAGAGAGAAATTTAAAGAGAAACAAATACAAAGTCTCATAGCCCAGAGGGCAGGAAGCAAATCTCCCACCAGGGGACCCCAGCTTTCTGCTGGAAACTGATTAAGTTCATGTTGGTTGAATTCTGAACCCAAAGCAAGAGGTTAGGTTCATTAGTTCTCAGGTTTATTGTAGCCCACCCAAGAGCCCCAGGTAAGAATCTCTTAAAGCTTCATGTCCAGAGTCTCCAGAAAAGTTATTAACAGTGTTTATTCTAGGGGGCGGCTAAGTGGTGCAGTGAATAGAGCGCTGGCCCTAGAGTCAGGAGGACCTGAGTTCAAATCTGCCCTCAGACACTTAACACTTACTGTGTGACCTTGGGCAAGTCACTGAACCTCAATTGCCCTGTCCTCTCCCTTCCAAAAAAACAAAAGAAAAAAACCAGAGTCTCTTCTAGAAAGGTACTCAGCATACAACATAGATAAAACAGATAAAAGCAGCTAGGTGGCATGGTGGATAGAATGCTCCACCTGGAGAGAGGAAGACTAGAGTTCAAATGTAGCCTCAGATACTCACTAGCTATGAGATCTCTGACAAGTCCCTCAACCCTCAGTTCAGTTTGCCTCAGTTTTCTCATTTGTAAAATGAGCAGAGAAGGAAATGGCAAACCACAATACATCTGCTAAGAAAACCTCAAAAAGGGGTCATTGCTAAAATTCTTAAAATACTAAAAAACAAAATACTCACAAGTAACAATGAATACTTAGAGTATAATACAACCAATAATGCTTCTTAATTTTTTTTACCTTGTGTTTACTAATTTAGCAATCCTAGCAATAGCTGACATTTGTGTAGCACCCTAAAGTCTTTAAAGAATTTTACAGCCATGACCTCACTTAATCTTTCCCCAAACCTCATGAAGTACAGTTATTATTCTTATGTTCCAGATAAGGAAACTGAAATTGTCACACAGCTACCACATTTTACCACATAATCGTTGCTGATTTATACCAAAAGTAGGGTACAAGGCTTAAGTGAAGCTTTACTTACTTAAAAATCATTTATTACTTAACTGGACAAGATTAGGATACACAGAATACTCATGAATATACATTAAAATTGGGAAGATGAAAGTGTTGCCATATCACATGACTTACTCATGGCAGCTTTGTCTGTCTTCCCCTCCTCCCTTTCCCTTGCATCTTATAATGGGAATTTGCAGATCTTTCCTGGCCCCTAATAGGCCAAATGTAATCACAGGGAGCCTGTGGCAGGAGGAGTCTGCTGAAAGGTGGAGCAAAGCCCACAGGAAGTTAGGAGTCAGAGCAGTTAGAGTTAGAGGGAGGAGAGGACACACTCAAGGAGACAGCTAGCTTTGTGAGTGTTTGCCCCCTGCTGTGACAGCTAGGTTTGTGTTTGTATGTGGGATGACTAAAGGATAGTGTGGCTCTCTGTGGTGTTATGGTGTATTAACTTCTTTGTTACTATGATGGATTAGGCTTTCTGGTTTGGGGATTTGGTTTTCTGGTGTATGTCTTCTGTATAGAGACTCTGTTATATTTTGCAATTGAGAACTATGGCAGCATATTTGTAGTCACCGTCAGTTCTGTGAATATTGCATTGGAACTACATGCCTGCAGCTCTTCATTGGGTTGAATGACAGTACCATTAGTACTGCAGTGCTCCAAACAAACTACCCAAGTAGGGCTTTCAGAAATACACTAATAATTCAGATGGGCTGAGAATTCTAGGCATGCAGCTTGCAATGCACCAGAGATAAATGCATATTCATATGCCACTGGTGAATACATTGCTGCTCTGTTTATCTTTTAAACAGGGTGACAAATAGAATTATATCATTCAACAATACACAATGAAAGGTTATAGACCAATTTTGGACTAAAAACAATACACAGGGAGCAACAGGACTTTGTGTGGGAGGCATGATTTGAGCCCAGGGTCTTCCTGGTTCAAGTTAGGGGCTCAATCTACTGTACCACACTGCTCTCTCTAATTAAACCATTTCTTTAACCATGAAGTTGCAGTTCACATTATTCCAATTATACCCACTGTGAGACTGTTATGGGAATGGGAATCTGATGATCTTCCCTTCCCCTTGGCCCCCTGATAGGCTTAAGTGACTCTGAGAACCTTCCCTGATTTAAAAATATGCTTTGCCCCCTTAATAGGCTGAATGTGGTCACATGAAGCCTGTGGTGGGAGACTTGCTTTTCAGAAATGCCCACACCTTGTTAATTTGTGATTGGGCAGTGGGTCAAGAGGATTGTGACATTCTCTGACCCAGGAGAAGGCTATATATACCTCTGAGAAGAGGTTTTGCTTTGGGGCTCACTTTGGGAAGAGTTGTATGATTTGGCCAGATGAGACTCTGGGCAGCCGTCAAACCCCCTCCCTTTCTCCCCCTCCCCCGGCTTTCAAAACCCAGATGTTGGTGATTCCCTCTCTGGTAACTAACTAGGTATGGGTGTAATGGTCAGACAGCTGAAAGCCCTGTGTGCTGATCTCTTTCTCTGTCTGCTTGTAACTTCTGTTTACACTCTGTTTGTATTCTCTGAAGTTCAGGGTGTTGACTTTTTCCCCCTAAACTAGGTAAATGTTTGATTAAAGCAAGATTGTTAACCCTTTTTGAGTTGCTTTCCTTTAGAAAAGCAGAACTAAGAATTTGTGCTAGCAGCCATCCTGGGCATGCTAGGGTGCTTGCTGCTACAAGCTGATACTTAAAACATCAAAACATGAAACACTTTTTGGAATTATTAAATAGGTATTTTACTTTCACCTTAGATCTGTCCTCTTGGAGCAACTTACAATCCATACCTTCTGATAAATAATGGAATGGCTGGGTCTTATCTTCCTAGGAGCGATTATTTCTTCTGAGAAATTGTTTCCAAGGTCATCCCCCTACCAGGCAATCAGCCTAGGAGCTCCTGACCTCTCATTCTTAAGGTTGCCACCAAGCATAGAAACTCCCATCTTAGTATTTTTATTTGGTTTGCTATGCTCAGGAAAAGAAATAAAAAATGAAGAGGCATTCAGAAACTTGCCCAATCTCAGACTCTTCCAGACTGGCACATGTTCATTACATGTAGCAGCATGGTCTAATGAGAGAGACAGGGGTGGGAGTGCAGGGGAGGGTAAGATAACTACCTCAGCCTCTACAGGCTTGGATTAAAGAGTGAATTCTGGCAGTGGGAGTAAATTTGGGGGCATCTGGAGGACAGCCAGTGGGCAGCGCGGCTGGGACCATGGAAACCAAGAAGCAGGCCAGTGACTGACTAATCAATGGGATGAAAAACAATCAGGATCCCCCAGGAGCAACCAGAATCATTCTCCACAGCAGGCAGACAAGGCTGCCAAAGCTACAGCCTTGGAACGGAAGAAAGGCCTGATGAGTAATGAATCCTCACCACACCAGCCCTAGCCCCATAGAAATTGAGGGGGTGTCTCCATTCTCCCCTTTCTATCTAGGTGAGAGAAAACAACAACTAAATCTTGTTTTGATATCCATCACCACTGGTGGCATTTGGTAAATCTGATTGTCTTTTTATGAATTGGTTCATCCCCATTGTTGGCCATGCCTGTAACTTGAGATCAGAGTATACGGGAAGGGACAGTCCTGAGAGGTTTTGTATATTACAGGCTTTCTACTATACTAAGACCCTGTGATTCTAACAAGGGAGGTCAAAGACATTCCTGGAAGTGAGTCACAGTTTAGTTTTATGAATGATCCTATCACTCTCCCAGGCAAGAATCCTAAAAAGTGAGCCCTATATGGCTCACTGATGTTTCCCCTGGAAGAACAAGTCATTGGAAGCATTAGAGAATGGCTTCCACCCCAGGTTTGGGGGCTAAACTGTCAAAAGGAAAGGGAAAATAATGAGAACACAGACCCCAGTGGCCCATATCCACTGTTTGTGGGGTCACAGTGTGAACTGAGCATTCATTCCATGACGGCCAGTTGCCCTAACTGCTAGGAGTGGAGAGGAGGAAAAGTGGAGAAGAAAGAGGGAGAGCAAAAGTGTCTCCTTCAAAGACAAATGAGCAGCACTACTTCCTCCTCAATGTTCCTCCTTTCATGAGGGCCAAGGGCCCAACCAGGACCCTCAACTCATTTATGCTCTTCAACATGCCACTCCAATAGGCCTTATATGGGTCCACAAGAAGGAAGAGGGGCAAATGCGCAGTGCCATGGAAAGTACCCCAGACAGAGAAAACTAGGGGTGGAGGTGGGAGAGGGGGACATAATCCCTTGATCATTCCCATTATATAAGCAAACCTGGACTAAACATCTGACTTGGTCCACAAGGAAAAATAGTTTCCTCAAGCATGAGCACTAGAGTTATATTAAGAAGTCTTCCTTATTTACGATTCCTCTTTTCTTGGGGGTTTTTAGTTACTCGTGTTAAGAACAGTATTTAGGAACTTTGACATTTGGCCTAGCTTCGTTTGCTCTTCCTTTCTCAGATGCACAGCACCCTGGGGACATGGAATGATGTACTGTCCGGTGTCAGGGATGCAAGACATGATGGTAGGCATAGCCCTTGAAAAAGAGATAGAAACATCGCAGCAATGAAGAACGTCTCTTCTCCTTCCTTGTTCTTCTAGCTGTCAGTGACATGAAAGTCTGATCCTGGCCTCTGGTACAGGCAGCAAAGATGGGTGGCCTGAATACATCAGGGTTTGGGAGGTGTAGACCAGCTGAGAAGAAAGCAGTTTGGAGTAAATGACATGTAACAACCAGTATGTGCTGCCCTGCCCAGTGAGGGGTCTTCAAACAGCACTATGCATTCATGAGTTAAATGGCATGAATGACAAAAAGATTTTCCACTTCTGTGGTATGTAGAGATGGGAGCTAATTAAGCAAATGTAATTCCAAACTGTCTTTCTCATAACTCAGAGAGAAAGGAAAAGATACCAACTTGGGAAGCAGAGAGAGCTTTGTTTGGCAAGTTACATTTCATGATGCTTCTTGAATTGACCGTGCATTTATTAATTTTGTAATCCTAACAATAGCTGACGTTTACCTAGCATTCTAAAGTTTACAAAGCATTTTCTGTGCATGATCCCACTTGATCTTCCCCCAAATCCCGGGGAGTGCTGTAATTATTCTCATGTTAGAGATGAGGAAACTGAGGTTAAATCACTTGGCCACTGTCACATAACTAGAAAATATAGGGGGAGTCAAGATTTGAACCCAAGGTCTTCCTGACTCAAGTCCAGTGCTCAATCCACCCTGTAATGATGTTCTCTCTAATAATTAAACCATTTCTTCCACCATGATGCTGCAATGTGACTGAGTGAGCGTACTGGGATCTGGAAGGAAAAAGAGGGGCTATGGGTGAGGGCTGGGGTCTGATGAACTGATAAGTAATAGCTGACTGGTAATTTTTTAAGCACCTATTATGTGCCAAGCATTGCACTAAATATTTTATAAATATCTCATGATACCGACTTTTGTTGTTCAGGCATGTCTAACTCTTCATGACCTTATTTGGAGTTTTCTTGGCAAAGATGCTAGAGTACTTTGCCATTTCCTTCTCCAGTTCATTATACAGATGAGGAAACTGAGGCAAACAGGATTAAATTACTTGCCCAGAGTCACATAGCTAGTAAATGTCTGAGGCTAAATTTGAAGTCAAGAAGAAAAGTCTTCCTGACTCCAGCCCCAACACTCCATCCGCTGATATCGACAATGACTAGCATTTATACTTCGTAAGTATTGTCTCATTTGATTTTTCACGTCAACCCTATGAGGCATATGCTATTATTATCCCCATTTTATAAATGAGGAGACTGAGACTTGCCCAGAGTGACACAGTGACATATGGGCCCATGAATCTCAGCCATCTGGGAAAAAAATCAGGAAATTGTGCTTTCAGGTTGGGGTGATCAATTTCAAGAGAGCCTCCCCTCCCTCCCTTCCCCCCTTCTCCTGGTAATCAGTAACTCAGTCTGCTGTCACCCAGTAGGACACCCCCAAATAAATGAATGAATGGGTAGATAAATTGGGAGTTATTTCATTTGAAAGCAAAAAATTATTTGCTTTCAACTTGTCCAGTGAATTAAGGTTTTGGGTTGCTCAGTCCAGTAGGTTCCTACCCAGTCTAACGGAAGGGTTACCCACTGTAATCTCACTCTTTGATTTCATTGATTGTTTCTTCTTCCCCCGTGAAGAAGATTCCACTCCTGAAGATCTTTCTCCATCCTACTGTCTTGGAAACTGGAAAGGACTGCATAGAACAGAGCCGGGCTCTAGCTTTGAATCACAGATGTTTATTTTGTGGTGTAATAATGAAGTCTTGGCTGCCGGTTCTGGGCCCCCAGCCAGTGACAAAGCTGTTTTTACAGCCCTTGGTGACACAACAATGCTGTTGTGCAGCGCTCTAAACTTAGAACATCATCCTGGTGGCTGCAGGGGCCAAGATAAATCACCATCGTGCTAAGTGCCCTAATCCGATTAATCTCACCAAACCACTACCCTTGCCAGGGGAGCCACCATCTTCCAAGAACTGTTCTGGGTGTGCCCTCTTGGCAGTGCCAGCTGATAGCCTGGACCTTCACCAGCTCTGGGAATTCCCTCTGCTTTCTCCTCAGTAACCTGTTGCCCTCAAAAGCAGCTTAAAATACACATGGGCTAATGGGGCACAAAATGCCCCAGACAATGCAATCATATAATGGCAACTTTGAAACAGAATATGAGAGAGGAAAATAATTTCCAAACAAATAGGATTTATTCTCATAACTCAAAGTGCTTGCACAGTGTTTTAACCTTAATGCTGGCAGTTTTAATTTACCTTTAAGCAAGAGATTGGATTAATACTAACATTGACAAGTCCCTGATCCCCACTTTCTCCACTTAAAATTGAACTCACGACAGCGACTTTTTAAATGTATATCCAATTCCCTAATGACTAGTAGACACTAACTACTTTATGTATTCATATCAATTATAGGTAAGCAATTATAGTACAGGTAAGCAATTATAGTACAGGCCAATGCAAAAATGTCTTTTGCTTGACTATGCACATCCGTTACAAGGGTCTTGTTTTGGTTTGGTTTTTTTCAGTGTTGGGATGGGCGGGAGTGGGGGGGGTGGGGGAGGAGAAAATAAATGCTTGTTAATTGATTTTTTTTTTTAAGAATGTCAATAAGCTAGAGAGCATTCAGAGATGATTACCAGAAACTAGGAAGGGCCTCAAGCATATCCACAAGAACAGCTGAAGGACCAGGAGCTGAATAGCCTGGAAAAGGGAAGATGATGGGGTGGGGGAAATGAAGGCTATTTTCACGTATTTCAAGGAGTGGAAGAGAGATTGTTCCTTTTGCCCCCAAAAAGCAGATCTAGGGAAAAGGGAAGAAGTGTCCCAGAAGGAAATTTGGGCTTCACATAAGGAAAAACTTGCTAACAATTACAGCCATCTATCCTCTGGAGATAGAAGTTCCCCTTGGAGGTCTTCAAGCAGCGGTTGAAAGACCACTTAGGCTTTTACAAAGAGTTTCTTTTCTAAGTATTAGTTGGGCTAGAACTCTTAGCTGTATCCCACTTTTTCATTCTTTGATTCTATGATTTCTTTTTTTATTTTTTGCTTTTTGGAGGGGGGAAGGTAGGGCATTTGGGGTTAAGAGACTTGCCCAAGGTCACACGGCTAGTTTTTGTGTTAAGTGTCTGAGACCGGGTTTGAACTCAGGTCCTCCTGATTCCAGGGCCAGTGCTCTATTCACTGCGCCACCTAGCCGCCCCTAGGATTTTTTTTCTTAACAAATATTTTAGCACCAATTCTTTTTAAGACACCGATCTAGTATATGTATATAACTATGGAGAAACATATTTAAATTTTATTGTAACCTGGGGGGTGGGGGTGGAAGAATGGAGAAAAAAGAACAAAGTAAAAAAGTGCACAGTAGAAAACAGAAGAAAACTCACAAGGAAGCAAAGACAATTTCTAACACAATGAATATTATTTATCATATAGGCTCTTTTTTTAAATTTTAATTTATTTTCTTGGTTATATCATTCATTTCCACAAGGTTTTGAGTTACAGATTTTCTCCCCTTTTTGCCCCTACCCCCCCAGCCCAGAACATTGATCCCACTGTAAGGCCCCTCCCACAATCTGTTTCCTTTTATGCCCTCCTCCAACACCTCTCTAGCTTTCTAGCAGGACAGGGAGGGGCTCCCTGCCCCCGTCCCTGAATGTATT
>CM053593.1:308417538-308437052 GCA_028646575.1 Pseudocheirus occidentalis
AACATCTGATCAAACAAATTAATTACCATTACATCATCTGACCCAGAATTTGAATTCTAATCTTCTTTTACTCTTAATGTTCTTGCCACTGTACCACCCTACCTCCCTATAATACTATGTTCCTCAAATTTAGCCCACAGTTGTAGAATTAGAAATAGTTGTGTCAATCAACTTAATTTAGAGAAAATTTCAAAGAAAAGTTTAAGAAAAAGAAGTTAAACAACTGATTCATTTGAAAAATCCACAAATATAAAAACTTAACTATGAAACTGTGATAACTTTAAGTGGACATTTGGGTACTCACTCCACTAATTCAAATTATGACCTCTCTACAAGTTAGGAAATCATCTTCTAAAGTTGCGGTGGCTAAAATATTTATTACCTTCTAACCAATCTGGTGAGAAACCTCTCTAAACTTACTTAGATAGGTTACTTTTCAGGTGACAAATATAAAGTCCATGCCCGGGAACATTCTCAAAATGTGGAAGAACATGGCAAAACTTAAGTTCTACTGAGATAGTTGTCAAGAACCAATATTCATGACAGTCGTGTAGAAACTAAGTCATTCCAGCAAGTAATTGAAGGAAATAAGCAAGCATTAGTTGAAATCCTACTTCGGGTTGAGCACCAGACTAAATGTTTTAGGGACTGAGGATTAGCATACAAAAACTTAAAAAAAAAAGATCCCTTCCCTCAAAGAGCTTATTGCCTAATTAAGATGTGCAAAACTAAATATGAAACATCTTGGGATAAGTTTCAAGTAATGTTTCTAACATACATGTGTCAGGATTCAGTTGCCTGTCGATCAGACTTCTATCTGTTTCAGCCATCCAGTACAAAATTGGTAATACAGAAGCAAATTTTTAAAAAATCCAAGGTGGAGAATTATGGGTGTTGAACAGTGGATATACCATCAGACACAGTGGATGTGTTGGTTTTGTTTAGTTGATTTTTTTTCTTTTTAAAATTTTTATTACAAAGAATAGCTCAGTTGGGAAGGAAGAAGGGATATATTAAGAAGTGAAGATGGTGTAAAAAAAGTATTTTTAGAAAAAAATTACAAATAAAAAAAGAAGGAAGGAAGGAGAGGAGAGAGGAAGACAGGACAAGAGACCAAAGAGGAGGAAAAAAAGAACCCATGAACAACAAATAGTGGTCACAAATCCCTTGTACTTTTGCAATGAATTCAGATGATAGCCCACATAGATATATACAAGGAAAGACAGTATCAAAGGAGATGATTAACTAAGATAAGATAAGATTAAGATTTTAACAGCAAAGGGAGAAACTAAAAGAACTCTGAAAAGTAGATTAGTTCCTGTATCTGATGTCAAGTTCTTCAAACTCTGGGTGGCATTTTGCATAGGAGTGAGCTGCCCTCTACGCTTTAGGACCTTGAACTTTGGAATCAATTGCATATCATGGGAGACCTTGGCAAAAGATCACCCAGCATGGCATGCCTGCATCAAAGAAGGGACTGAAATCTATGAGGGAAGCAAAATTGCTATAGCTCAAAAGAAATATGAGATGCACAAATTTCAAGACATCTCCACTCCAAATGTTGTCGTGAACAATTTGTGCTCAACCTGTGGTTGGAGCCATCTGAACTTTTATTGGTTTGATCAGTCAAAGTTGGATATACCACACCTTGACTCCAACATAGTGATGCCATTTTGGTCCTCTTCAAAAACAAAGGGCAATAACAAATCAACCTTAGTACTTCTTCAGGATGTCACTATACAGTACAAAAATTGATGTTGATAATGGTGACTAAGTCACTAAGGGGAAAATGATTTATATTCAATGTAATTTATCTACAAAATTGGAAAGGATTGAAATTCCAAAGAAGGAAATTTAGAGTCATTGTAAAAAAAAAAGTCTTAATAATTTAAGTTGTTCAAAAGTAGGTTGGGCTTTTTCAACAGGCAGTTGAAGACCAAAGACCAAGCAAAGCCAAAATTCTTGTCAGATATCACAATAGGGATTACATAAGGATGTGGACTAGATTAAATGGCCATTGAGTCCCTACCAGCACTCAAATTCTGTAATTTTGTGATGATGCATTTTAGGAATATTTCCATCAAAAATGTTAAAAATTTTTGTAGTATTAAAAATGGCATAAGGCAAGACCTAAAGGAAAGAATTAAGTCATAAGAAGTGGCTGGTAAATAGATTGGTTTGACTTCAGCGACAGGAGCCATGGAGGAAAGTAAAGATGTAAAGGAGGAAGTTTTCAAAGAACTTAACTTGTCACAAAAGCAAAGAAATAATCTAAACCCAAAAGTGTTCTATGCAGGGAGAGGATAAAAATGCATTACCCTTTAGAAATTGTCAAATGACAGAAATAGCTTGACAAGTACAAAAAAAAATCTGAAATATATTATCAAGATAAAATAACTAACACCGGATTCAACCACTCAGATCAGGTGAAACTAGGACATTAACAATAGAAACTGAAGAGCCTGTCAGGCTTGGATTACCTGTACAGTTATCTGGAATCAGAGTTTTCCCATTTGGGAAACTCTAACGTTTCTCACTGGTTTTCACTTTTCCAATGAGAGTTGAATCAGTCAATGACCTAAAGTGCTTGTCTTTCTGCAAATTCCCTAATGTGTCCTCGTCTTTCAGCTTTGAGTGGAGTCAGTTAATATTCAAGAAATCTGTAACTAAATAAGTATGTCTGCATAACATATTTTTGTCTTCAACTTGATCTTACAGCTTAATCATCATTTATTTGTATCATTTATTTATATTTATTTATATTTATATTATCTAGGATTGATTGTGTTAAAGATTCTTTAGTTTTATCAATGGCCAAAGATTTAAAAGAAACTCTTTGAACTCATCCTTTTGATAAGTAACTAATATAGATGAAAGGGGGAATTTTTTAAAATGTAAATGCAGTTTTTGATTTGAAAATTTTAATATGTTGCCTTCTCCTCCAATGGACCTTGAAAGTCTGTTTCAAGGTTCTAATAAAGTGGCATAAATTGTTCCCATTCCCACTATCACTTTGACTCCTTCCTTTGGTAAGCATTTATTGCATGTCTGCTATGTATTATCTGCTGAGCAATGGTGTGGGTGCGGGGGGGGAATACAAAGATGTTATAGTTTGGTTATGCTAGAGAAGTCGCTAAAATGTCTATACCTTTTAATTCAGAGATTTCACTGTGAGGCATATACCCTAAAGAGAAAAAATAGATCCCCAAATACACCATAATATTCATAGAACGATTTTTTGTTGCAACAAATAACTGAAATCAAAATAGAGGCTAATTGGGGAAAAGCTAAATAAATTGTAGTACACAAAAATAATAGAGTATTACTGTGCTTTAAGAAACAATGAATGGAAAATATGCCAATAGCATGGAAATTTTGTATGAACTGATGTATAATAAAGAATAACCATGAAAACAATATAAAAATTTCTACAAACCATAAAATTGGAAAGAACATACTAAATACAAAACTCAATTGTAATGATCAAACTTATCCCCAAAGAGTAATAGGATATGCAGCTCCCTCCCTTCTTTGCAGAGGTCAGGGATTATTAGTATAAGTCATTGCTAATAGTTTTTTAGAGGATATTTAGACTCAGTTATTGTGTGTTTAATTTGGCTGAATTGATTTTTGTTCTGTTTTGTTTTTTGGTCTTTGCTTTATTCTTTTTTACAAAGGACGGGGAGGAATGTTTGGGTTTTTCTTTTTTTCAGAATGAAAGGGTCAGTAAATAAAAAGATATCATTGAGAATTTTTTAATGTTTCATCCATTTACCAAGCAGTTTTTCTTCATCCTCCCTCCCCCTTGTAAAGGAAAGAAAGAAGGATAGATGGAAGGAAGGAAGGAAGGAAGGAAGGAAGGAAGGAAGGAAGGAAGGAAGGAAGGAAGGAAGGAAGGAAGGAAGGAAGGGAGGGAGGGAGGGAGGGAGGGAGGAAGGAAGGAAGCCTATCAGATAAACATAGTCAAGCAATAAAAATGTCTAAATAAGTCACCTTCAAAAATGTGTTTCTTGTTCTGCTTATTACTCATCATCTGTCATGAAGTGGACAGTTTTTTTCTTTATCAATCAGTCTACTGGAAACATCGTTAATCTTTTAGTTGATCAGAGTTCCTACATCTTTGAGAACTATTCATTTTATAATGTTGATGCTACAGTATAAATTGTTCTTCTGGTTCTCCTCATGTCACTTTGAATCAATTCATACAAGTCTCATATCTTTTTAAAACTTTTTTTTCATTTCTTTCATCACAATAGTATCCTATTATATTCTCATGCCAGGGTTTGATCAGCCATTCCCCATTTAGTATAAGAACTTTTTTCAAAAAGAATGAATGATACAAAATGGGTACATGATTTATAAATAAAGGGTGATACCATAAGCAAATTAGGAGAACAAGGAAAAGTTTACCTGTCAGTGCTATGGAGAAGGGAAGGATTTATGATCAAACAAGAGATAGACGACATTATGAAATTCAAAATGCATAATTTTGATTATGTTAAATTTAAACATTTTTGTGCAAAGCCAATGCAACCAAAATTAGAAGGAAATCAGAATACTGGAAAACAATTTTGTAGCCAGCATCTCTGGTAAAGGCCTCATTTCTAAAATATATAAAGAACTGAGTCAAATTTTTTAGAATACAAGTCATTCCCAATTGATAAATAGTCAGAGGATATAAACAGGCAGTTTTCAGATGAAGAAATTAAAGCTATCTATACTCATATGAAAAATTATCTAAATCATTATTGATTGGAAAAATGCAAATTAAAATAACTGAGGATACCTCCTCACCCCTCTTAGATTAGCTAATATGATAAAAAAAAAAGGAAAATGATAAATATCGGAGAAAATGTGGGAAAATTAGAACATTAATGCTTTGTTGGTGGAGTCATGAACTGATCCAAACATTATGGAGAGCAATCTGGAACTATATCCAATGGGCTATAAAACTGTGCATACTGTTTGATCCAGCAATATCACTACTAGGTCTGTATCCCAAAGAGATCATGAAAAAAAAAAAAGAAAAGGACCCACATGTACATAAATATTTATAGTAGCTCTTTTTGTGGTAGCAAAAAAATGGAAATTTATGTGATATCCATCAGTTAAGGAATGGCTGAACAAGTTGTGGTATATTGATGTAATGGAATGCTATTGTACTACAAGAAATGATGAATGGGGCGGCTAGGTGGTGTAGTGAATAGAGCACTGGCCCTGGAGTCAGGAGCATCTGAGTTCAAATCCAGCCTCAGACACTTGACACACTAGCCGTGTGACTTTGGGCCAGTCACTTAACCCCAATTGCCCTCCAAAAAGCAAAATAAATAAATAAGAAACAAAGAAAGAAAGAAAGAAATGATGAACAGGAAGACTTCAGAAAACCTGGAAAGATTTATATGAACTGATGCTAAGTGAAGTGAGCAGAACCAAAAGAACAACATACACAATAACAGCAACATTGTGTGATGTCCAATTATGATAGACTTAGCTCTTCTCAGCAATTCAGTGATCTAAGATAATTGTAAAAGACTCATGATGGAAATTGCTATCTGAATTCAGAGAAAGAGCTATGGAATCTGAATGCAAATTGAAGCATACTATTTTCTTTCTTTTTTTATTTTTCATGGCTTTTCCCTTTTGCTCTGATTCTTCTTTCACAATGCAACTAATGTGGAAATATGTTCACATAAATAATATGAAAGAATGATGGAGGTGGTTTTTGTTGTGCTTCCATCTTATAACTTCCTGTTCTGTGACAGCAAGGTCTGTGTAGACAGCCTTATATGTTCATAAAGTGAAATAGCATTATGGTTCCACTTCTAACTCTGCCATTATGTGACTTTAACATATCACTTAGCTCTCTGGATCTCCATCTCCTCTTCTGTAAAATGCTGAGGAGCAAGATTTTAACTGGATGATTTTAAGTCCCATTCCTCTTGAAAATTATGATTCTTACAGATTTCTAAATTCCTCAAAAGGTGTACAATGGTCAGCATTGGACTACCTCCACAAAGTAAGCACAGAGCCACTTGCCAATGTTTTCATTCATTCATTTGATAAATATTTACTAAATATTAACTTTTGCTTTCAAAATTCTATACAAAATTGTTATGGGGATACAAAGAAATATAAAACATATCTTCTGCCTTCAAATTGCAAACAATCTAGAAATGTCTCAGAACATTGTTTTTCCATCTTCACTTTGGAAATGTGCAAAACTTATTCTTATGACAAATGGCCAAGTACCATCCAGAGTGGTTGAATGATCATCATGTACAAGAACAAACATATTCTCGAACCTAGACAGTCAGACAAGATGTTGTGATGAAAAGAGAACATTAAACATCTTTCCATGAAATCTATGAAGCATGTTTCTTCTCCAAGTCGTCCTGCAAACTCTCCTATTTTTTGGAATTGTATCTACTAAACTTAAAATAATATCAAATATGACATGACCCAGATGTTAGATTTTAATCTGCTCTGTTTTCTTCCTTAGGATATCAATGAGTGCATTCTTGAAAACTATCCTGAATGTTCAAACCCAAGATTATTTTATATCATACCATATTTCTGTGGACAACATCCAAGATGCAGGTAAGGACCAATATGTATATGTGCGTATATATGTGTATATACATATATACATATATATGAGACAATATAACATTGTATTGAAATTGAAATAGAACATTGTATATTGAAAGCACACTGGTCTGAGACCTTTGTATTAAGCAGTTTCATCCATGACACCCCACATTTCTGACATTCAATTAATAATAAGGTTTAAATACTAAAAATAGGACAGATAGCCTGGAGAATAGGTACAACACCTGTGATTTCATGCATATGGGGATCTCCCAGATGAAAAAAAAACTCTCTCTGAGAATGCAGATCACATTCTGTGCATTTTCGAGTCTTAAGAAGTTTTCTTGGATCGCTGGTGTCACACTCAAACAGAAATTGCTTCTCATTCGCATATTGACTTAAAAACAACAAATTAGCATTATCTATGTTATATTGCATTTTTACTTATTTTGCTAAGTATTTCCAAGTTACATTTTAATCTGCTTCAAACCTCAGGAATTTGGAGGCTGGCCTACTTGCCATAAGCTTGACATCTTGAGCTAGATCATAGACAGGTCAAGTGACTTTTTTCTGTATAACATTTTTATATCTTTAAAAGACTCTGAATCCATTATTTCAATCCACAAGTATTTATACATCATAAAATTTAGGGATGTCAGGAATCTTGGAGGGCACCAAGCCCAGTTCCCTTATTTTATAGATAAGGAAACCAAGACCCAAGAGGTTAACTAACTTGTCTAAGGTCACACAGGTTACAAGATGCAAAGTTGGAATTTGAATACAGGTCTTCTGAATCCCAATCCAGTCCCCCTTTTACTTTGTCATGCTGCTTTTCTAAGGTTCACAACTTTTCCCCCATTTACTTGCTTCTGAGAGATCCCATCTCTCACCCAATCCAATGGCCTAAATTTTTTAATTTTTAATTTTTAATTGAGTTTTAAATTTAAGCAACTAAATTTTTAAAGTGATCTGTTGTTTGAAAATACAACATATTATTTATTTATTTTAACACAGAGCAAGACATCACAGAAGAAGGTATTTATTGGTCACTCACTATAAGGAATCATGCCAAAAGCTGTGGAATATATATGAGAAGAAAATTCATTCCTTAGGGCCTTTAGAAAGATTACTTTTCAGTCCTATAGGCACATGGCTGCAGCTGGGGAGACTAGGATTCCCTCACATGCTACTACCCAAAAAAGGTCCTGTTTCCAGCTGGTGTGTTACTTGAGACCCACTGTCCATCATCATTGTTTTTTATTTCCTTTCCTCTTTGATGTTTCCTTGACCTTCCTCTCTGCACACACACTTTCCCTCTTCTCCTTCCCCCACTCGTGGTTCTTTTTTATTTTCAAACTTAATTCACTGCTCTATACCTAGTGTTTGTGAGCCCTTGGCTTTGATCTTTGCCTGCTTCATTGTTTGCTTGCTTTTCTCTAGCCTTAGACCACAACGTTCTTCATTCTCCAAACGTATTCGTTGTTGTTACTCAGCATATACTAACCATACTCACCCCTCACTTCCACACTGCTTTCAGCTTAAGAGGAGACGAGACCAACAACCTTATTTAACACAAAAAACAAAAATAACTCCTCCACCCTGTAGTTCAGACAGTGAGAGGGCTGTTTTCTACTCTCTTGGCTTGTCTTTGAGCCACTGAAATTGCAGTCTCAGAACACTGAGCTCCAGTAACAGTTGGGCCAGACCACAAAAGAACTGGCTATGCTCTGGGGAGCCCTTGAGGCCTTGCAGGAAGTGAAGAAATGAAACAAGAAGGGCAAGAGACCATGGTAGAAGATGCCAGCTCCTTAACAAGAAGCTGAGGTAGGACACACCTGCCTGGACTGGTCAACTTTTACAAAAACTAATGATAAGTAGAGAATGTCACCAACCAACTGCGCTATTCACATACACACACACACAAAAACCTTTTATTTTTCAAGGGCGAGGTGATGCTGTGAATACAGCACTGGCCCTGGAGTCAGGAGGACCTGAGTACAAATCAGACTTCAGACACTTAACACATGCTAGCCGTGTGACCTTGGGCAAGTCACTTAACCCCAATTGCCTTGCCTTCCCCCCCCCTCCAAAAAAACCCCAAACCTATTCGCAAGTCATTTGGCCTGCATAGGATTCTGTCTCTTGCCGGTTACAAGGTTTTTATAGGTTTTTAAGCCTTTTTGTCTACTTGTGACACATTGGAGAGTCTATGTACATTGGGGAAACCCAGACTCTAAATCTACTGTTATAGTCCTGAATACAACCAAGGAACTAAGCTATCATTCACTTTTGCAAGTGAGTAGGTTTCAGAAGAGTTCCTTCATTCCCAGGCTGACCAAGTGCTAACAGCATTCTCAGCAGTCCATCTAACCTTTGAGACTGAACTTTTTAGCCAGCTGGTATTATGGGCCCCATCTTAGACAGGGTCAGGGGCCTCTGGAACTTGTGTGGACTAGGTCCTCATCCAGCAAGAATAAGTGCTACCATTGATACCAGGATCCTCACAACTCAAACAATTTATCAAAGACACTGATCCATCTACTTTTTTTTTTTTTTGGTGGGGAGGCAATCAGGGTAAAGTGTATGGCCCAAAATTACATGGCTAGTATGTGTACGAGGCCACATTTGAACTCAGGTCCTCCTGATTCCAGGGCCACTTCTCTACTATACTATCTAGTTGGCCCTTGATCTGTCTATTCTTGCAATGGGTTCTAGCTGATCTTTCGCGGAGTATGCTGCTCTCTGCTACTCCATGGCCCTACATTCAGTTCTTCTGCAGGTTAATCTCAATTGAGCAAAACTCAGGCAATGGGATCTCCCCCAGTATATAGTAAATTAGGAAGGTCTAAATCTGAAGGGAAAATGTAAGAATTGGCGTACAAATTGTGTGCCCTGGTATTGGTGGAAGTCTTCCCATCCAAACATCACCTTGAACTTGAGAACAAGTCTACAAAGGAGGGAAGATGTTTAGACTCACAACAATGAGGCTACATCTAAGGGAAGAAGAGAAATGACTGGCCCATTGCTTTTTTAAATGAATACTGTCTCTTGTTGAAACAAGCCACCATTGGCCAATGCTCCACTTTCTTCCCCTTCCATGTTGTTCATTGACCTTATGCCCTGTGAACCTCGCCTTGACTTCCAACCTTTTTACTCTCAGATTCAGTTTATTATTTTCTATCCATCCCTCTGGAGCAGTTACCCTTACTAACTCTGATCTTGGCAGTGCTTCCTGTTTATCCAGTTGGTTCTGAACTTGGACCGTATTCTAGTCAGTCCCCAAACTGTTGGTCCCTCACTCCCAGCCTAATGGTTGCTTCTAATATTTATTACATGTTGGCCCCCTCACTCCCTCACTCACTCCCCTATTCACTCTACCACTTGGGGGCCCAGAGCCAACACTTACAGTCTATTATGGTAGAATACATGTTTAAAAATTAAGAAATCTGGGTTTAAGGCAGGGAATAGAGGAGAATGACTCAGGGAGGGTGGAGTATGGTGAACTTTAACACCTTCCCTACAACTAAAAATAGCTTATAGAGTCAAGAGACAGTTTTTTTCTTAAAAGTGCCTGTCCTCACTGCTTAGAAAGTGGTTCAAACAGGTCTGAAGTATATCTTCAAGTTTTTTATGGTTTTTACTTTATTTATGGTTTTGCTTTATTTATTGATTTACTTTATTTATGGTTTTACTTTATTAGCAGTTTCATAATTCTAACAAATCAGTGTATTGCAAGAAAGGTATTCCTAGTGTTTTCAGATGAGTGCTCACAAGAGGTCTTAGACACATGTACAGATCATAGATTTAGAGATGGATAGGATCTTATAGTCCATCTTGTTCAAACTGCCTGTTTTATAGTTGAGGAAATTGAATCTGAAACAACTGAAGTGATTGGTCCATGGTCACCGGTCGAATTTGAACCTGGGTCCTCTGACTATATCCATTGCTTTCTCTACTCAAAATGTGCCATCTTTCTTCCTGATAACTTCCTGAGAAACCTGCTTCCCTGAAATATGAATGAACAGTTGTTGAGGAGGGGAAAAATATTGCAATCCAAAGAAAAAGTGATGATAGCAACCTGGAATTCTTTCTGTGGCAGAAAATAAATCTTTTGATTGAGAGATTAGTTTTACCCCAGAGGTAAACTTTGGCTAGAATAGGGATTCCTTCCAGGGGTGGTTTGCAATAGATGGCCTCTGAGGTTCCTTTTCATTCTCATACTCTGTGATTCTCTGTGACTCAACATTTGACAGGAACTTAGGGAAGCTTACATTCTTCCTGATTTCATTTCTTTTCTTACTTCTTTCTTACTTCCCATTTCTTTTGCTCTTAACCAAAGTCATCTTTGAAGTCTCTGATGGAAATGTGGCTGACCATCTTCCACCTCATCATAGATTTCTTTGAAGAATGAGTCATTTTTTTTCTTGGTAGTTGATGTTAGCTTGTAGAGAGCAGAATCTGTTCTAATTTTGTGTTTCCATTTCCAATTCCCAACACAGTGCCTAGTACATAACACTGTACCGTAGTACCATAGTATTTACTAAATGTTTATTGAATGACTGATTAATTCCACAGGGTAATCCCACAATAGCAGGATCTTGGACTTGAGAAGCCATTAGAATAAACAGATTAAGAGGATCTGTATTCCTGGGGTTTTTATGACTCCATAAAGGACATCCCAAGAGTCTGAGTTCAAACTTCAGTAGCTTAAAACTGCTCCAAGATTTTTGGGATACCCTGTATTATTATAACTTTTAACATCAGTTATGTATTTTTCATGATTTGGGATAAATATCATATTATATTTTTATAGTTAAAAGGACTTCTGAGACTATCTAATCCAAGATCTCCACTTAATAGATGAAGAAAGAAGAGAAGTGATTTGTGCAAGATCCCATAGTTAGTGTCAGAGGCAGAATCTGAACCCAGATCTTCCCATTCCAGAGCTGTCTCCCATTTCACTATACCATGCTGTCTCAAAAGTGTGAATTCTCATTTCTAGAATCATATCATGACTTCCAGAGCTGACCAGATGTACTTTCCATTAATCCAGGCATTATTTGTTAGTAAGTTCCACTAGTTACTTAAATCCCTTTTTAAAAAAACATTCTGATTATTGGGTAACCAATTGCAGTATTAATGATGTAAATGGAAAAACAACAATAATACAATTCAGACTGAATACTGTCAAATTTTAATGACCAGTTTTGGTCCAAAAGAAGAGATATAAGAAAATACTCACCCACCCTGCTTCTTTACAGAGTGGAAGACTATAGATGTTAATACTGTGTGTAATATTAAGCTTTTTCAAAATGTTTGGTTAGTTTTGCTGAATTTTTTCTTCGTCCTTTTTACTCTTTGTTATAAGGATGTATCTCTGAAAGGGGAGGGGGAGGACTATATTGAGAATGCAGGTGATGTAAAAACCAAACACAACAAAACAAATTTTTTAAATCAGAAAACAAAGAAATTGGGGGGGGATGTTACAGTTATACCTACGTATCTATAGAAGTATACAAGTGATTTTCAGAGTGTTGTTCCTGCATTCCTAGACAGAACCTTGTTATTTAAATCTGATGTCTGTCTCCACAAAGGGAGCCTGGTGAATGGGCCCTTGAAAGAGCAAAACTGAACGTGAATGAACATTTCCTACTTGTGGGGATCCTTGAAGAGCTGGAAGATGTGCTGCTTTTACTGGAAAGATTTTTACCTCATTACTTCAAGGATGTGCTCAGTATCTACAAAAACCCAGGTAAGGTCCTTTGAATGAGTTTTCTCTTTCGACAGGCAGTTGTCAGAGAATGTTCTGGAGCAAAGGGTCACATAGGCTAATTGGTAAGAACTTGAGGTCAAGAAGAGACATTGTTTGCTCCATTAATAAAAGAAATTCCTTCAAGCTTGAGCAGTGATTCCTGGAATATGAAATTCAGGGTTCATGTTCAGATACTGTAACTGTCTTATAGTAAGATAGTTGTAGTATCTTAAACTCTGTTTCTGTTTCCCTATTTGTCAAAGGAACTTGAGTAAAAATATAATTTTTACATACATCTTAAGGATACTGGTTTGGAGGAAGGGTGATGGGAAGAAGAGGTTCATCAACAAAAGTGTTATATTAGCAAGCACTGTAGCACACCCAGGATGGCCTGCTAGCATAGGTTCTTTGATCTGCTTTATAAAGGAAAGACAGCTTCAAATGGGGTTAACAATCCTACTTTAATTACAGAGAAAGTAGTGAGTATAGAAAATACAAGCAGAGAAATTAGCACAGAGATCAATAGACAGGGTTCCAGCTGTCTGAACATAGCCATATTGCTATATACTTTACATACATCATGGATCAAGGGAGCACAAACATCTAAGCAGTCAGAGGGGCTCTGAACATACAGCTATTTAGTGTCTCAACCAGGAAATTGAAAGATCCTTCTCTTGAGTGAACCCCCAAAGCAAAATGCTACCCTCCCAGAATATATAACAAAGACTCAGCTTCTGATTGACTGAAGTGCTGAGGTGCTTGAAAATCCTTGTGCCCTAGAACTTAATTGGAAACTCCCTGTAGCACAGAGCCTGATTAGCTCTGGGCCAGGGCTCTATGTGCCTATTAATGAGCAGGGAAGATCTTCAAATTCCCTTAACATTACAAGTGTCTAAGACCTTTTAAATCCATAAGTGAAAAACCATTTCACATGTGATCAGTCCCAGCTCTAACACTTAGCTGCTGTAGGACCTTGGACAAATCACTCAACCTCTCTGAAACTCAGTTTTCTTATCTGTAAAATAGACATAATGGTAATAATAATGTTCTGCTTAACTCATGGAGTCATTATGGTCATGATAATAGCTAGCATTTTGATCCAATACTTCTGGTCCTACTTCTGTGGGTCAGAAATATCCTGATGTGTTCATTCCTTGCTATTGATCTAAGAGCCAAGTAAAAAGGAAGTTGAGTTACATGTTAAATGCCATGCTGACAAGTTAAGTGGCTTCCAGATAAGATTAAGAGAAACAATACAATATGGCAGGGCTTGTATGAGAACAGGTTATAGCATCTTCTAGAGCAGTAGTTCTCAAACTGTGGGTTGCCACCCCTTTGAGGGTCAAATGACCCTTTCACGGGGGTCACCTAAGACCATCTGAAAACTCATATTTCCGATGGTCTTAGGAACTGAGACATCGCTCCTTTATCCACGTCCAGGAGAGTCTGCCCACATGCAGATATGCCCAGATACTCCTACATACGAGTATTAAAGGATCATGGCATTAGGAAGGTTGAGAACCACTGTTCTGGAGCCTGTAAAGCTTAAACTGTCCTTTACAGCATCAGGTTGTTTTTTTTTATTATCTTTTTCATACACAGGAAGAGACAAGCAACCTTTCCTACTCTCTTTAATCTCTTTCCACCTGAGCAAACTTTTCGCGCTGACATATATAAGGGTGGGTGTGTAGAAAACATATACATACATAATATGTGTATACATATTTATATCCATATGGATAGAGAGTGATAAGAGCGTGAACTGAGTTTTGAGGGACATACCAAGGTAATAAGGCATAGTCCTTATTCTCACAGAGTATGCTCTCTTGTAGGATATGATTCAAATACAAATAATTTTAATAATGGAAAATGTGTGGCAAGTAATTAAAAGAAGTGCAAAGAGCTATGTGAAATCTAAGGAAGGAAAGACAGGTTTTTACTAAGTAGGAGGATCCTAGCAGGCTTCTTGGAGGAAATGAGATTAAAGCTGGACTTTACAGGGCAGAACATAAGTAGGTTGAGAGGCAGGGAAGAACATTCAAGGCCTAAGCAGATATAGAAGGAAAGAAATTGTGGCACACATTTTGTGAATAGGTGAGAATTTCATAGAAAATATTACTAATTGTTTTCCAACTTAGAACAGATATTGCTAATAATTGAGGCAGATTTCATGGAATGAATGATTTGGTAGGTTTTGCTGCCTCAGTCACTCAAGGTGGGTTATGGCCTAGACTTAAGAGTCAGAGTAAAGCAAGCTAATGATGGAGAAGAGCACTTCAGTTGAGTTTTTGGTTGAGCAAATTATTTACAACTTCAGTCTCTTTTTTACTCATTTTTTTACTATGCTTATCTTTTTGTTGTTATTCAGTCATTTTTCAACTGTGTCTAACTCTTCACGACCATGATTTGGGATTTTCTTGGCAAAGGTACTAGAGTGGTTTGCTATTTCCTTCTCCAGTTCATTTTACAGATGAGGAAACAGAGGCAAACAGGGTTAAGTGACTTACCCAGGATCATATAACTAGTAAGCATCTGAAGCCAGGTTTGAACTCAGGAAGGTGAGTCTTCCTGACTCCAGGCCCAACACTCTATCCACTGTGCCACCTAGCTGCCATGTTCATCATTTAGTTAACCTTTAAAAAAAGTATCTATTAAAGACCAAAGATGTTAAGAGATAATTTACAGCTCTTCAATGAGACATGGAAATGTGTCCCAGAATGCTCCTTTTACCAAAAGAATTCCTACCCACCTTTCAAAGCCCAACTTAAATTTCACCTCTTCCTATAAAGCCTTTCCCTGATCTCCTTCGCCATTGATGAGCTCACCCTAACTCCCAGCAGCTGGAGAGAGTATCAACTTGTCATTCAACAAATCACATCTCCCCTGCAAAGAACAGATTATGATCTGTGATCTGCAGCAGCCCCAGAATAGAAACCTGCAAGATGATGGAGTAGCCCAGGACCTGGATGCTACCACTAGCTAAACAGGAAACTGGCATGCCTTAAATAAAAATGTTTTTAATTTTTCAACTAATATGGCATGGAACAGTAGAGAAGCTTGAGGAAAAGGTTCACACTTTTGCCATTATCAGCAATAATGCCATTACAATTGCCATTAGTAATAATAATAACAATAGCACACTTTCAAGTTGTGCTTTATGGCCACGAAGCACCTTAAGTACATTATCTTTCTAGGTCCTTATGACACCCTTTGTAAGGTAGATGGTTTGAGAATTGTTACATTCATTTTTCACACAAGGAAACACAGGTCCAGGAGGTGAAATGAAGAATTTAACTTTCAAACTTTCCTGTACCAAACATGGAATTCCCCAAAATCTGATCACTTGCATTCAGTGACCTGAAAACTTCCTTTTTCACTTGAATGGATCATATCGATGTCAATAAGCTCTCCATAAGTACAAATCCGAAACTCTCCATGCCTTCCTATCCTGTGCAGTTTTTCCATCAGTCTTCCCAGTATCATAATTTCATTCAGAGCTTCCATCCCTCACCTAAAAACACATTACTTTGCTTCAAGTTACTATAGCGCCTTTATCATTCAGTACCAAGTAATGATAGTCATTTTGTCCCCCTCTTAGTAAGTAACTTGAAGGCAAAAATTGGGTCTTATCTGAATTTTTTGTATCTCTCCTAAAGATTAGGATTCTGTACACAGTAAGCACTTAATAAATGGTGAATGAATGAATAAATATCAAATTCGTTGTGTTGTTGTTCAGTCGTTTCTGTCATGTCTGACTCTTGATAAAAATACTGGAGTGGTTTACCACTTCCTTCTCCAGCTCATTTTACACGTGAGCAAACTTAGATAAACAATGTCAAGTGTTCTGCTCAGGGTCACACAGCTGGTCAGTGTCTGCGGCCATCTTTGAATTCAGGTCTTTATCTTATCTTATCTACTGCACTATGTAGCTGCCCTGATCAAATTCATGGGAGTGTAGACTGTAGGATATGAATTTAGTTCTCTTCCTATCAAGGACTAAAGGATTAATTGGAAAGATAGGATATCTGTAAGTTGAGGAAAGGGACAGTGGCTGCAAACTAAGACCAATATCTCTCTGCATTGAACTAACAAAGGAAAGGAATTATCATGAGGGAGATGAAGGGAAAGGAGAGAGAGAAAGAGAGAGGGGGGGAAAGAGAGAGAGAGAGAGAGAGAGAGAGAGAGAGAGAGAGATGGATGGATAGATGGATAGGTAGGTAGGTAGGTAGATAGATGTTTTTCAGTTAAGTCATGTCTAATACTTTATGACCCCATTTGGGGTTTGGCAAAGATATTGAGTGATTTGCCATTTCCTTCTCGAGCTTGTTTTACAGATGAGGAAACTGAAACAAATAAGTTTAAATAACTTGCCCAGGGCCACACTAGTAAATGTCTGAGATCATATTTGAACCCAGGAAGATGAGTCTTTCTGACTCCAAACCCAGTGTTCTGTTCACTGCATCACCTAGTTGCCCCCAAGATATATAGATGGATGGATGGATGGATGGATGGATGGATATGGATATGGATATGGATATGGATATGGATATGGATATGGATATATGGGGGGGTGTGATGGAGAGAGCGTGTGTGTATTTGTGTGTGTTATATATTCATAAGCACCAGTATTCACCACAAATCAAGACAGTTGTCTTAATGGATAAAATGTGAGACTTGGAGTCAGATAGAGCCAAGTTTGAATCCTGTCTCAGACATTTATTAGATGTTTGACAAGTCCCATAACCTCTCTTTGCCTCAATATTCTCATCTATAAATAAGGATAATAATAGTACATATGGCACAGGGTTATAATGAGGAACAAATGAGATAACACATTAAATGCCATGTGAGCCTTAAAGCCCTACATAAATGCTTGTTATTATTATTATTAAACTGAATAATAGTTTGCTAATTTTTTCCTCTATTTTAACTTCTAGCAGTATGGCTTTCAACTTTTTTCATTGCTAAAGAATAATATTGAACCTACATTGTAGGTTTTGTCCCTACATTATAGGTACAAAATAGGCTTTTGTAGACTGGTTGGTGAAGTTAACCACTAGTTTTAACACTGATTCTGTGGGAAAACATCCTAAATTCCAAACAGGTATCTAAGAATTGTTCCTAAATACCCTTTGGGGTAAAACCTGTTTGTAAAATGGGAACTTATTTTTAAAGGACTATGGCTTTTTATATATTTTAGTGAAACAAGAATGATAAATAGAACTCAGGTGTAAATACTGTCTTCTTTTTATTTTGAAGGAATGATAATTGAGCCCCAGATTTACAAGTGTATTAATCCACTTTCCGGGAGCATATGCCTGCCAAAATACACTAATTTGGACGTTATAAAAACAGTGACAAATATGCAGTACAAGAAATTTCAGTGACCAATTCCTGCAGGAAAATCAAAGTTTTCATGATCAATAAAAATGTCATATTGAGCTCCTCCACACACAACAAAGTTAAAGTCTGATATTTTATAGTGAATAGTGATATATTTTAATTGTTTTGAAGGACAGCATTTCAGAAGCAGTATGGTATAGGAGAGAATGCTGAACTGAACCAGGCTGGTGCCAGTTCTGCCTCAGGCTGACTGTTTGACATTGGGCAAGACTAACCTCTATGAGATTCAGTTTTCTGGAATATAAAATGATGGGGTTGGATTAAATGAGCTCTGATATCTTTTCCAGCTTATCCTATTTCATTTTTTTTAAACATGCACCTAATTAGCATCTAGAATATTGATATCCTAGTATCAGTTCTCTCACTCTCAATGTGACATTGTACAACCTACCAGAAACTCAGTTTCCTAATATTTAAAATGGGGATAATATCTGTCTTTCCACCCTCACAAGATTGTTGCAAGGGTCAAATGAGATAATGGATGTAAATGCTCATTCCTGACTCTAAAGTTTAGAATGTAGGATATTCATAATAAAATAATAATACATTTCTACCTTGTAGAATGGTTCTAATATGGGCATATTTTAAGAGAGAGACAGAGAGAAGAAAGAAAGAAAGAAAGAAAGAAAGAAAGAAAGAAAGAAAGAAAGAAAGAAAGAAAGAAAGAAAGAAGGGAGGGAGGGAGGGAGGAAGGGAGGAAGGAAGGAAGGAAGGAAGGAAGAAAGGAAGGAAGGAAAAGAAAGAATTCAAAATATTTATTGGATGCTTCTGAAATTGGTCCATAATAATTTCCACTTAATAGAGAAGCTATCGTAGTTATTGTTCCTTCAGTCTGGGAAGTTAATGATTAGTGTCAAAATTCTAAACCTAATGCTCCAATTATAGCTTTTTTCTCCTGTTGCTAATGAATTTTCATTTTTTCAACATCAAGGTTTTCACCCTAAGGTCACCTCCAACTCTGCTCTCATATTGGTCATCCCATGCTCTCAGTTCTGCATAGCCTTCTGCATTCCCGTCCACTTTCGTCACAGAATAGACATAGTCCCTACCTACTGGACAGTAATATCCTGTTTCTTTGCGGGGATAAAAGAAGGTAGGACAAGTCCTTTAGCCAGTTGGATAAATACATAGGTCACATTGTTGATATAACTCTAGACTTGGAGTCAGCAAGACATTAATTCAAATCTGACCTTAGACATTTGCTAGCTCTGTGACACTGGACAAATTATTTAATCTCTGTCTCAGTTTCCTCATCTGTAAAATGCCACCTACCTCCTAGGGTCATTGTGAGATCATATTTGTGAAGTGCTTAGTACAGTACCTGGTATATAACTACTTGTTAAATCTTTAATAGGGCTAAATTGATCCCAGGCTTATTTCATCAGCTACAAACCTGTGAAATAGAATATCTCTGCAAATGCTCAGCATAACTATAGAAGCCTCCCTCTTTCCAAATGATGTCAGGTTTAGACTTGTCTTTTATTCAATGACCTCTTCACCAGCCAACCACAACTCCTGGAAAAGACCATAGACTGATCATTGGGACTGAGGGTCTCACATCTCCATTTATACGCTTTTTTATTCATTAGTAAAATGATATTGACTGGAAAGGTTATCAAAGTGGTATTCTCAACAACTGGTGAGAATTCACAATCCAAGTAAAAACTGTATTTGTGACAGGAATTTTTGCCCTAGACCTTATTAGGAGTATGTATAATAAAGGATTTATCTAAGGTCATCTTAAAATGAAATCTTTCAAAGTGTTATTGCT
>CM053593.1:308437552-308484233 GCA_028646575.1 Pseudocheirus occidentalis
TCTGAATTCAGTTAGTTCCTATTTCATAGAGTTTTTAGTTGAGCTTGACAGTAATATGACCACAAGTTATGCATTAAGTAAGTACACTGGGACAAAATTAGTCATTGCAAATTTCAGTTCATTGACTTTCCCGATAACGTGGCAAAACTGTTCTATTTTTAAAGCATGGAAGAAGCAAATGGAAGCAGTAATATAAGTGAACTCTGATGACTTACTGGTTCATATAAATACCAAGTGGTCATTGTCACCTCATGAACCAATACACTCTCTAACCTCCTTTGGACCCCAATGACATGATTATGTTCTAGGGCTATGGTAAGAGGACATATTCTGTCTCAAGCTTGAATTGGGGGGAAATTCTATTTTTAGTCAATTATAATTCTACCTAAGTATATACCTTTTTTTGTTCTGTATCATGGATAATTTTTAACATTTTGTTCAAGAGATTTTCATTGACAAAAAAGTTAATATTCATGATTTTAGGCATGTTTATATCCTATAAATTAAGTTAAATTAGGCAATGTTGCAGTAAAGACCTAGATACATATGTTTGCAAGTTGATGCCCTTATATTTCATTCTTTTTATGGTTCCTTATATGTGATATCTTATACTTTCATTTTGTTATTCACAATTCCATGGTAGCATCCAACATGATTCCCCACTGATGAAAAAATGATGCTTACATAGGAGCAGTCTTCCACTGTCTGAAAGTCCCACCCTTGTGATCTTATGAGAGAACTTGTGTGTGGCCTTCAGGACCTTGTTGTATCATGGGACCAATCAAACTGGATTTTTTAAAATGACAATATGTAGTCACATTTGGTCTTTTGTGTTGTAGCTGCAGCTCCTTTTATATGAATCTTTTGTTGTGGACCACTGTGATCTATGATATTAATTAGCTCTAATATTTGTTCCGTAGTTCAGCCTCGCTTTAACTCTGACTGGTTTGAGTCTATACCATAATACTCTTTGATAAGTGAATTAATTAGTCAGTCCCCTAGGATCATAAATCTAGATCTGGAAGTGGTCTTAGAGGCCATCAGTACAGCTTTGTCATTGTACAGATTAAAAAGTTGAGTCTCTGAGAGATGAGGTGAATTACCTAAGGTCAGGCAGGAGGGAGCAGCAGGCCAGGACTTAAACACAGTTTCTACAATTCCAAATTCGGGGCTCTTCTACTATATCATGATGCCTTCTTGTTCAAGTCTCTTTGGTTCTTTAGTAATGAAATTTAGTAATTATTAATTAATTCCTTGGGCAGAGTCCAAATGGAGTTGCATCTTATTGAATTCTGTTCTAACATCAACCATGTTATGATAACATTTCCAAGTACTTTCTTTAAAAGCGTACCTAGTAAAGACATCTGAGCACAAGCATCTTTCCTGAAGAGGGAACAATGCAAATCACAAGAACAGATAAAAACAACTCAGCATTCTCAGCAAATACCATTCAACATTATTGAAAAGGTTTTTTCATCACATGTAATTTTGGAGGAGTCTATCTTCCAGCCCCACCAAGGATAGTCAGAATAGCATCAAAGACGGGGAGTGTTAATTCTTCCTGTGGATCCCAAGCCCAGTTCGTCAACTCTCTAGACCAGGGAACAAGAAACCATTGAGCTGGTTTCTCTAGGGCAGCTGCTGCTCTAACAGCAGCTCATATAACAAATGTTTCGTGACGAATGAGAACAAAAGCCAGCTCTGAAATTCCAGCCATGCTACGTACAAAGCCAGTTCAAAATAATATAACCACGCAGTTCAAGCTTTCTCTCCTCTCTAAATACATTCCATATGAGCGATGGTGTTGGGTCCACTGGGATCTCCTGGACTCCTCCAGAAAAATGTTTTTAAAGCCCAGGCTGCAAGGAAAGCAAGTCAGTGGGAAAATAAGCTCAAAGAAAACGCTGAATTGCGGATGTGTGAGGTGTGTTTCTCTTCTAGAACCAAGCATGTCCCCATTCTCTCCCTTCTACCCCCACTCCAAATGTCATGAATTAAAACTAAAACTAAAGGCTGTGAAGCAGTTAATGATCCCCTTTCAAAGAGACCCAGAGAAACAGGCACTTACGCGCGAGTGTGGCCGCATTTCTGCAGGGAGCATGTGACTGGTGGGCTTGAATACTTCAGGCACAAATTGTGCCCCAAACTATAGGTTGCCATAGATCATAGAATCAAAAAGTTGGAGGGATCCTGAGGCAGGGCTACTCCTAAACCATCTCCAGGTGATTGGCAGCCGATCCTCCTATGTACTTTTTTCTTCTTTTAAACTTACATAAATTGTCAGGATTTGGCACTTTTACATGTGACAGTGGGCAGGTAGGACAGAGGGCTGACCAGGCCTGGAGTCAGGAAGACTTATCTTCATGAATTCAAATCTCTCTTCAGAATTCCTAGCTGTATGACCCTGAGAAAGTCACTTCACCCTGATTGCCTCAGTTTCCTCACCTGTAAAGTGAGCTAGAGAAGGAAATGAAAAGCCATTCCAATATGTTCTCTAAGAAAACCCCAAATGGGGTCACAAAAAGTCAAATACAACTGAAAAATGACTGAAACACTTAACAATATCTTGCTAAACCAAGGGTTCTTAACCTGGAATCAATAAACTTGTGTTTTTTTAATATTTTGATAATTATATATTAATATAAACTTTCTTTGTCATCCTATGTACTTAATTTTATACATTTAAAAACTTTATTCTGAGAAGAGATCTATAGGTTTTGCCTCAGTACCAAAGGTGTTATATGAAACACAAGAGGTTGAGATCCCCTATCTGGACTGGACATCTCATCTTTAACCCTTGATGATCTTTGATTTCATTATTGGAAGTCCACCTTCAACCGACACAGATTACAAAATTTATAAGATTTAGTAGGTTATAGGCTAATATGATCACAGATTTAGGGTAAACGGGGAGATCAGAGGTCAGTTGGACCAACATGCAATTTTAGTGATGAGGAAACTGAGGTCCAGGAAGATTAACTGATTTGACAAAGGCTATATGGGTATAAGGCAATGTGGAAAAACTCTTGTAGCCTTGCACAAAAATGTCACCCAAAGGGCAGTGCAATAATCCCTCTCCTAAATGAATTAGGCAGGTCCTTCTTAGACAATAGACTCAGTCCTTCATCAGAACCATAATCAAAGCCTCTCCAGCTTGGTAGAATGAGCTCTAGCTTGCCTTTGAGAATTCAGGACCACCTTCCCACAACCACAAAGAATCAGAGGACAACTATACTGAGGGTCAGTATTTGGTATGGGCTCAAATCACAAATGATGAAAGTATGCTCTTGACCTCATGCCATGAGACTGGAACTGAATAACCAATAAAGCCTGATTTTTAGGAGGATTTTTTGGAATGGAGCTTTGATAATCCATTGATTTATAGATTAAAACCTAAAAAAAATCTGCCCCAGCCCTCTCATAAGACCCAAAGAGTTAAAATGATCTACCCCAAATCATGCAACTAGTGTGTATCAAGCCCAACATTTTCAGCTTTATGATTCAATCAGCAGGAAATTACAGAGATTTCCATCAACATGAAAGATTTTACATTAAGGAAATGAGATTGCTCTCAAACATCTTCTCATCTAAGAATCAGTATGACTGAAATCTTTCATGACCTAACACACACACACACGCACATGCACACACACACACATGCACACACAAATATATTAGAATATTACATCTTACCCACTCAAAAAAGGCCAAATTATTTTTCTTTTCTGAACCCAGATTAAGTTGTAACATTGTGTCTGTTCAAGGTAGCATTTAGATAAATCATATACAACATTGTAACAAAGAATAGTAAATGTGAGTTAATGCTAGGCCCCAAACCTGGAAGTCTAACTAATTTTCTGAAATCCAGAATCAGCTTCTATGGCTGTCAAAAAAGACCACACAAGCCTTGGAACAGACACGAGTATGATATTCTAACCATATATGCTATTAAACTTCATCTTAGTATATGGTGTATTCAATTTTGCCTTAGCTGAACATGGCTCCATCACATTAAGATAGAGTTTAATGGTCTTTAAGTTACTTGAGTATATCCTTCTAAAGACATGTTTCCAAAAATAAAAAGAATGTTATATCTCAAATACATTCTTTGGTGGAATCTTTGCTTTTAAGAATGCAGAGTCAAAAATTGTAACTTAATTCCTTGTAAAAATTGAAATCATTTTCATAAGTGCTCTGCTAAACAGTTCCCTCTGCTCTGCTTGAAATGTCTCCTAGTCCCCCTTCTTCAAGAAATATTAGCAGAGCCTTTTAAAATGTCAACTTTTTTCTTAAAAAATATTTTGATGTCAGGATCTGATTTCTGTTGACATACAGTAGCTTATTTGTGGCTTTATATGTGGTTATATTTCTTCCTTTACCCTCCCTTCTTTTTTCCTTTGTACCAAAATAAAGGGAAAAAAACACTGTCCCAATGATGATCTGAGCTCAGTCCACTTCTACAGGTCCAGCAACCTCTCTTGGTTTCTTGAGAGTTCTCATAAAACTTTTTTTGGGGGGAGAGAGGGAGGTGCAAAGGAGGAGCTGGGATAAAGGAGGATGGTACTCATATATTCCCATCTATCAGCATACTTTCATATTAAATAAGACTGATACAATCTAAATCTCATTCAACCATGGGATTTAGTGGTGAAATGGAGTCTGCTACATGCCTGTGGCTCCAGTGTAATACCACCAGAGACAGGAACGCTCGGCCCAGCTGTAAGTCAGTAAAGCATCTGGAGAGTTCTTTTAAGAGATCCAAGTCATTTTCAACTTTGGCTAATATAAGACTCCCAGTAGTCAAAGTCTTTCAGGATGAAGATCCAAAATCTCTCCCAGTTATATGTGTGCTGGATATCAAATTCATTTGGACTAGGAAACAATTACACAAAGAAATATGGGAATAAAGAAATATTGAAAGAGGAAGGAGGGAGAAAGGACGAAAGGAAAGAAGAAAATAAGGAAGGAAAAAAGAAAAGGGAGAAGGAAGGAAGGAAGGAAGGAAGGAAGGAAGGAAGGAAGGAAAGAAGGAAGGTAGGAAGGAAAGAAAGAGGGAGGGAAGGAAGGAAGGAAGGAGGGAAGGAAGGAAGGAAGGAGGGAAGGAAGGAGGGAAGGAAAGAAGGAAGGAAGGAAGGAAAGAAGGAAGGAAGGAAGGAAGGAAGACTATAAAAGAGAAAGAAGAAAAGACTATAACAAAAGGAAGCCTAGTATTAAAGTCCTATATTGGTATAAGTCAAAAATAGGAAACACTTTTTTCAGTAAACCATTAATGGTATTCAATGATTGGGTAGATATAGGTGACTGAAATCTACCCCATTAGACCATAAGCTACTTGAGGGCAGCGACTGTCTTTTGCCCCTTTTTGTAACCCCAGTTTTTAGCACAGGTGCCTGGTAGTAGGTATTTAATACGTGTTTATTGATTGAGTGACTAAAATGACCATAATCAATAGCTTGTTCTCTTCTATCTGTGGAATAAGACTGCTTCAGTTTTGTAGTCATGTTTTTTTTTTAAATTTGGAAGAAGACTGTTCAAATTTGTTACTGTTTGCCTGATCCATATATAAGAATGGGAATTGTGCTAATAAATATTTAATAACCAGGTCTCTGAAAATACATGACAGGCTTCTAAGTTTAATCATCAATATTAACATTTTGTCTATCACTTTCTTAAAAACTTTTTATGAGTTGTTGTTTGGTTGTGTCCAAATTTTTATGACCCCACATGACCCACACATTTGGTTTGGAGTGCTTTGCTGTTTCCTTTTCCAGTTCATTTTATAGATGAGGAAACTGAGGAAAATAACGTTAAATGACTTGCCCAAGGTCACACAACTAGTAAGCATCTATGGTCAAATTTGAACTCAGATCTTCCTGACCCAAGGCCCTTTGCTCTAGCCAATGTACTACCTAGTTGCCCTTTCTTAAGACTAGAAATCAATAAAACAAGCCCTGGTGTATAACACTTATTGATTTCTGATATGTAAATGGTCATACTGAAAATTTAACAGTCAACTACAGCATACCTATGTAAAGGATTTATAGACATCATGCAATTTAACCCTGATTAGTTTGCAGTTGAGGCTCACTTTATAAATTACGGCTCAAAAGTGGTTAAATGATATGTCCAAATTTAAACAATTGCTTAGTGCTGTTGGATACTCAGTCCAGGGTTATCTCCCAAACTTGGTATTCTAATATCATCCTTAATTCCATGCCTTTGCAGAGAGTGTCCTTCATGCCTAGGATATACTCTTCAAATTGTGACTCTTGGAATCCTTTGATTTCCTGCAAGGCCCAGCTCCTTTCCTATAGGAAACCTTTCCTGATCCTACAGAAGGAGTAATTAATAGCCATTTGTAACCTCTAGGAGAAACTCCTTGAGTATAGGAACAGCTTCATTTTTGTCTGTTTCCATAATGTCTCATAGTGCCCTTAGGTGTGACATGTAAATGTCTGTTGTATTAAATGAGACAATTGGACTGGATTAGATGTACTGAATCCTAGTTCAGTGTTCTTCCCCATACACTACCCACTCCCAAAAAAACTATAAGAGATGTGCCAGTTGTTGAGGTGACAAATCAGTCCTCTAGAGGAGAGGTGTACATTCCGTGTCTGTGTGTGTGTATGTGTGTGTGTGTGTGTGTGTGTATTAGTCAGTCAATCCCTTTCATAACAGTGGAATAACTCATTGGCACCTTTCTTGGTCCCTCCTCTTGTGTGGTTCTAGCCTACTGATCCTTTGAGACTATTTCTACTTTACTTGGACTCATTCTTTGGCTCAGATCCCTAGCTTATACCAAATCTTGACCTTGACCACATAGTGCCCCAACTCTTGGCTTGGAACACCCACCCTGACTCCAGACCACAGATTCATTACAGCTTCACTCATGAGTCTTCTTCCCTGTCCTGAAGTCTTATTTCTTGACTTTGGCTCATGAGCCTCTGCCTCATAACAGGTTCTGCTATAGTTCTTGACCTTTGACACCCTGCCTCAGATTCATGGCTGACCGCAGATCATTTAACCAAATAACTATTTTGTTTAGGTGTGTAGGACTAAGGAGGAAGTAGCTGCAGCTACTAGCTGTATACATTGGAAAAAGTCTTGGTCTTGGAATAAAAAGACCCACCATTTACAGGCTGTGTGACTTAGAAGAATCACTTATATTCTCAGAGAAGCAGTTTCAACATCTACAAAACATAGGAAATTCTTTTACTGCTTACTTCAGGGTTGTTGCAATGATTAAATCAAAAGATGGATATAAATGTATATATAGATATGTTGTAGATAACAAACTGCTCCTTTGAGAGAATAGGTGAAATTATACGTGTGTATATTTTTATATGTGTGTGTATATATGAGAGAGCCATGAAGTGCTATACAAATCCAAGCTATTATTACTTTATTATTGTACTTTCCCTCTCCCTTGACAGGTCACCATTTCCCAAGTGTCTTGCAGAATTCCACCACAGGAAAATTTTCAGAGAGTCCTAGGGAAACCATTTTTCTAAAAAATAATATTCTGTTTTGTGGGCTTGCTGAAGGCAAGGACTATGTTGGGGTTTTTTTTTCCTTCCTTTGTGTCTCAAGCATTCAGCAGAGTGCCTGACAGAATAAGAACTTTGATAAATGCTTGGTGATGGTGGTAGCATCTTGAGAATCTGCCTCAGTAGGCAGAGAAACCCTAACCAACTGCATAGTCCCCTGACTGCCACACACAAGGATTCCATGACTACCTCTGTTATTCCCAGCAGGCCACGTTTTTGTATAAAGGAGACATAAGCCAAGAAAAACTTAGTGGTGAAATCATAAGTAACTTGCATCTTAAATCCACACACAACTGCTCACTTACCAGATTAGATGTTTTAAATGTCCTGGGGTACATAAAATCCTCCTCTCCCCCAATTTTTGGAGGCTACTTGCCACCTTTAACCAATCTATAAGAACCACTAAGAAACTACATTGGATCTAGGACTACTCGGGCAGTTTCATAAAAATATGCCATTGGATGTCCCCTAGACTAGGCATCCTAGTGTCATCTCCCAAGAGACCTCTGGACATGGGACAGCTCAGGGCCTTCCAAGGGCTGAGGCTCTGCTTTAGTAGGGTGTTTGTCAGCCTCTCTTTGCCATCCTATGTGTCGCCATTCAATGGAGGAAGTAAAATCCATGACCCTTCACAAATAGCTTCTTGTTCTCCAGCCACTCCTGTCTCTTTGTTTCAAACACAAGACCAACATAATAATTCCACAGCCTATTTGTCTGAATGCTGAGTTTCAGAATTCCCTGGCACAATATCACAGTGGTATATGGAATGAGAGCTTTGCTGGCTCCAATTCGTTTCGTGGTTATGGAATAGCCCATATAGAGCCTCCTGCTCTGGGCAGCCTCGACTCCTTGGAAGTTGTTTGTGTTTGCAGTTACTGACAAGTTCTTTTCCTTGGTCCTTATTGTAGAAAGAGCCCTTGAAGTCCCTTCCTTTCTAATGCAAATGTTTAGTTCATAGAAGATATGTGTTGGTACTACACACCACTTACTTACTGTGGCACATCTCACTTGCTCATCAGATTTGTTTCTCATATACATGCTTACCTCATCCCTGGTACAAATTGAAGCCTGATTTGTTCACATCAATGAACAATTATGAGTTATCTCATAGGGAAAAGAGCTACATAATAATTTGGTGCATTTTATTACATGCTATTCATGCTAAATGGACACTTAAACTTTAAGTGAGAGAATACCTTGTGATCCTGGCATAACTTTTAGTAGAACTGTGTAATAAATTTTAACACTGTCTTAATAGTCAAGGTTAAATTAAATACATTCTCATAATCATCCATAAAGCATGTAAAAGCTGAAAAAGATATCTGTTTGGCCATTTTTACATTATAATAGCCCTCTTGAGTGCCTGAAATCTACACAGCACAAATAACACACCATCTTTCTGTTACCCCCTTAGATCATATTTAAAGTGCATTGAATGAGCTGAAAATGATATCAGATAGTTCAGTCCGTTGAAATGTTTTCAAAAGTTTTTATTCTTTTATAAATATAGGTCACAGATAAAAATATAAGAAATACACTAGTTAGCAAGATTATGGGGCACTTAGGTGGCACAGTAGATAGAGTGCTGGGCCTGGAGTCAGGAAGACCTGAGTTCAAATTTGATCTCAGAAACTTACTAACTGTGTGACCCTGGGCAAGTCACTTAACCCTGTTTGCCTCAGTTTCCCCATCTGTAAAATGAGCTGGAGAAGGAAATGGTAAACCACTCCAGTATCTTTGCCAAGAAAACCCCAAAATGGGGTCACACAGAGTCAGACATAACTTAACAACAAAAACAGGAATATCATATATGGGGAATAGTAAGTATATATCAATATGACTGGAATGTAGAGTTTATTAAGGGAAGTAATGTGAATAAGTCAGGAAAGATAGGTTGGAGCTGAACAGTGAAATTATTTTTGAACAAAAGAATTTGTATTGTATCTAGAGGCAATGGGAAGATATCAAAGTTTCTTTTATGGAAAAGTAACAGCAAGACGTGTTTCAGGAATATAATTTTGTGAAGGGGAGAGATTTGAAGCAGAAAGGACAATTAGGAGGAGTCCATTGTAATAGTACAGATGAGGGATGAGGAGGAACTGAAAAAAGTCAAGTCAATGGAGAAAAGGTGCCAGATGAAAGAGTCTTTGGGAAGATAGAATCAAGATTTGTCAACTGCTTAAATATGGGTTGTGAGGGAGAGTGAAGGGTGAGTGAAGAATGGAGCATATTGTAAACCTAAGTGATGAGAAGGATGATAAAACCTTCCACATAAATAGAGAAGCTTGGATCAGGCGTAGTTTTAGGAGGAAAGGTAATGAATTCCCTTTGAGTTCTTTAGTTTGAGATACCTATAAATAGAGATTTCTACTAGGCTCTTATTAGTAAGGGCAGGGTAGGTGGGGGTGGGGGGAGAGGCCAGAAGGAGAGTTCAGGAGAGCAATTAGGGCCAGATATCTAGATCCAGACGTCATCTGCATAAAGATGCTGATAGAACCTGTGGGTGCTGGTGAGAACAGAAATAACAGAGAAGAGAAAAGGGTTCAGGATAGAGCCCTGGGCTATACTCATTCACAGGTCATGGGGTGATGTTATAGCAAAGGACACTGAGAGAAAGTAGTCAGCGTGGTAGGAGGAGAAAAATGAGAGAGCGTTGTCAAGGGTGTTGGAGAGGGGTGTTCAATATTGTTGAATGCTGCTCAGAAGTCAAGAAGGGTGTAGAAGGAGAAGCCAAGTAAGATCATTGGATATGGAAACTGAGACCGATGGAAACTGAAGAGGACATTTTGTAGTGAGTTGATAGGGGCCGAAGTCAGATTACAGGGGCTTGAGAAATGGTGGAGGGGGTGGGGGGAAGGAGAAGTGAAAAGAATAGGAAAAGGAAAGAGTTTTTTCAAAGATATTTGTCTGTGAAAAGACAATAGCTAAAATCAGGTGGCAAAGTCAAGTGAAGGTTTTTTGAAGGATGGGTGACATTGGGCATGTTTGTAGGTAGCACAAGATGAAGTATTAAACAAGATGAGAGAGGAAGAGGGGGAAGAAAGAGAAGAGAAGGGGGGAGACAAAAAAGAGAAAGGAGAGAGATGGTAGAGACAGACAGAAAATGACAGAGAAAGAAGGGGGAGAGAGAGGAGAGGAAGAGGGAGGGAGAGAGAATGGAGAGGGAGAGAAGGGGGGAAAGGGGGAGGAGGGGAGGAAATGGAGAGAGGAGACAGAGAGAGAGGAGACAGAGGGACTGGAACAAAGTAGAAGAGAAGGAAGAAAGCATTACCTAGCACAAGTATCATAAAATAGTGTATATTAGACTTTGCTGATTTCTTCCCAGTAAAATTTCCTTTAGAATTAAGGTATGAAAATAAGAAATAAAGGATTTTTTTACTAAATATATAATAAGCATAATCATCATCACCACCACAGAGTGTTAAAGTTTGAAGGGACATGAGAAATTGTTTCCTCCAATGAACATTTATTTCTTACTACTCCCCCCATACACATACACATGGATATATACACTCAGAGATTCTATAGAGCATCATAAAACTACAGAGTTTTTACTAGGCATCTATAGATCCTGAGAGCTTACCTATCTACAAATCAAAGCTGGCACATAGAAATGTATTATTAGCACGTGTCTTTCCACTGCATCTAGATTGCAACTCAGCTTTTGGTCTATATTTTGCTAATGCAAAGGAGATATATTTTGTGAACATCAGGCAGTAGCATTAGGGACTTGTAAACAACTGAGTCATAGAATCAGTAATCCCCAGCTATTGGCATGATGATGATCTGTGTAGGCTTAGGACCTGGCGTTGGGAATCC
Organism: Pseudocheirus occidentalis; assembly: GCA_028646575.1. Lineage (NCBI taxonomy): Eukaryota > Metazoa > Chordata > Mammalia > Diprotodontia > Pseudocheiridae > Pseudocheirus > Pseudocheirus occidentalis. Next base: position 308,448,919 of record CM053593.1, read on the forward strand.
CTCAGGGAGGAATCTCTACCAGGGCAGGTCAGTGCTTTCTCTGCAAATTACAATCTTAGAGAGCTCCCTAAAGCATTCAATCTAACTAAAGTTAAATGACTTGTCTTGGTTCACACAGCCAATACGTGTCAGAGGCAGGTCTTCTTGGCAATAAAGCCAGGTTGATATCCACAGTGCCAGGCTATCTTTCTTTCAATATAACAAAACATTCAGTTGGGGAAGTTATTAGTACTGATTTTTTTGGCATCCATCTTTACTCATCTTATATTAAAAGAAATAAGAATAATAACTAGCATTTTTATAACTCTTTAAGACATACAAAGCATTTACTAAATATCGTCTCATTTTATTCCCAGAAGAACCCTAGAAGTGAGGTGGTGTTATTTTTCCCATTTTACAAGTGAGGAAATGGAGTTAGCAGTTAAGTGACTTACTCAGAGTCACACAACTAGTGAATATCTGAGACAGGATTGGAACCAAGGTCTTCTTCGCTCCGAGACCAGAGCCTTATATGTCCCTTAGCCACCTAACAGGAACCAAAAATAAAACCAGGAGGCCCAGGACCTAGGAGAGGGCTGAATTTTGTATTCAGATCCTGCCTTAAACACTTCTTGGCTGTGATGCTTTGCGCATCCAATACCTTAAAGTCTTGTTTTCCCATCTGTAAAATGGGAAGAATAAAAATAACTACATTACATTGTTGCTGTGAGGTTCAAATGAGATCATGTATATAAAGGACTTTGAAAACTTTAAAATGCTATGTAAATGTCACCTATCATTATTATTATAGTAAAATATAAAATTCTATGAAGCTTTGGTTTGCAAAGGGCACATAGACTAGGACTGTCCAAGAAAGTGATTGGTTCTAGTTGTGGTTTGGGGTTCACTATATTTCTTGGAGGTGGGTTGCTTTGTTCTCTTATTTTCTGAGAGTAGCGAAGGAGAGAATGGAATCCAGTAGCTGAGTTGACTGAAATTTGCTTCTTCATTAAAAAGTGCTTGCAAAGATTCCATTTGGTTAACAGTCAAGCCTTTTGCTTCAGTTATGTCAACAACATTGGGTTTCATAAAGACTTTAGTGAATGGCAGGGAAAGAATTTAAGAAAGCAAATAATTTAAAGCAAAATTATTTATTTTAGTAAAAATGGTGAAGCATAAGCGGGAACCCTCTCTGGCCCAATGGATACCAATTTCTGTGTTAGAAGCTCCATTTTACTCTACCAAAACTTGTTTAAAAGCATTTCTTTCACATTTTTTAAGCACATCATAGTTCCTTTAATGTTGGAGTAGGCAAGGTGTGTTGCCCAGTCCTCGAATCCGCAGAAATTTTTGAGTTTCCACACTTAAATATATTCCATCATAAACCACTGCAGTCCCATACTTAGTGGAACATAAATATATCTTACACACTATCCATTTCAGAATTGGGATAATGTGATACTTGATAACATTTACTTAAAAAGCTATTATAAAAATAAGAATTGTGCTAGAAATAAACACAGCCACCAATTGGTAAAAATATATGTTAATCAAATTCAGAATTTCTGGTAGGATATAAAAAGAAATTTTAACTGAGTAACACTTTGATTAGGTTTTTATTAATTAGTCACTGAATTGGGAAATAGTTCGGTATAGTGGGTAGACCATTCAACAGGAAAGGGTAGACATAACCTCTAGGTCCTGTGCTGATAACAGGTAGCTGTATGCATAGGGGACAGCTAGATGGCTCAGTAGATAGAGTGCCAGGCCTGGAATCAAGAATACCTGAGTTCAAATCTGGTCTCAGACACTTACTAGCTATGTGACCCTGAGCAAGTCACTTAACCATGTTTGCCTCAGTTTCCTCATGTGTAAAATGAGCTGGAGAAGGAAATGGCAAATGACTCCAGTATCTTTGCCAAGAAAACCCTAAATGGGGTCACAAAGAGGTGGGCACGGCTAAAACGACGAAACAGCATTTACCGTCCTGACTTCCTCAGAATCAAATAAAATATTATATGTAGTCTTTTATAACTGTAAAATGCTATGTAAATGGCACTTATTATGATGACCTTGAAAGTCTCACTTACAATTCTTACATCATGTAAGTTTACAGATGAAGCTAAGAACAGTTAAGATCAGGATCCTTGTAAAAGTTCTATTAATCAGTGCTCTGGGTCATATTCTTAAATCTATTAAAATTCTTATTTGCTGCTATCTGATTTCTTCCAGGTCTAGACCAATTTCTCTTAGTCTTTGTGTTTGTGTACCTTTGGCAACTTCCATATTTTCCCCTTATGTCAGGTACTATATTAGCGTAGAGGCCCCAGGATCATTTGGAGGTACTCTCTTGAGTCTATTATCCATCCATAAATCTGGAACGTAGTCATCCTAACTGGGAGGCAAGATGAGTGGGAAGAGGGGCCATATTCTACCCTTCCCACAGTAGCCAATCCTGGGTCTTATCCCCAACACAATTGCATGAAACTTATTAATGAGCAATACCCCACCTCCCTTCAGGCCTCTGCAGGTTCTTAGCTTTTCCCTTTCTGCTCCCCATCTCCACCCCTCCCCTTTGCAAGCCCCTCAGTGGGGCTGTGGATTGACCTTGACACAAGCACCCAGACCAGCTCCCTGGGAATCATTAGGTAAATGACTCTTTCCATCATGCCCATATTCTGCCACCCACATCACGTCATGGCTGCATCAGAAATGTTTAGATAGCTCTGCACCACCTTGCTGTGTCTCTGTACCAAAGAAGTAACTGATTTGTAAGAGTGCCACACAACCCCGCCTCTTCACTCTCAGTGAGGCTGAGTAAGCCTTACAGGGTAAGTAGGTATAGATGGGTTGCAATCTGTGTCAGAGCTCTCATTACATTGTTGTTATTCAGTCATTTCAGCTTGTAACCCTGCAGACCATGGAGTTTTCTTGGTTCACCATTTCCTTCTACAGTGACAGAGGTTAAGTGACTTGCCCAAGGTCACATAGCTAGGAAGTTTCTGAGGCTGGATTTGAACTCATATCCTGACTCCAAGCCCAGTACTCTATCAACTCTACTACTTAGCTGCCCCTTCCCCCCAAACCTTACCCATCTTCTTTATTATTATCCAACATACCACCGTGCTTCCATTCATCCAGCTTAATTTAACTGTCATCTTTGACTTGTTACTCTTACACTAACATCCAGTTAGCTGCCATATCTTATTGCTTCCACCTCCACAAAATCTCTCACATCTGTCCCCTTTCATCACATAGCCTCCACTCCAATTCAGACTTTTATCACCTCTTACCTGGACTGTTGTGGTAGCCTTAATCATTCAATCAACAAATATTTATTAAACACTGCTATGTATATTTCAAAGGATAAAATAATCTCTACTCCCAATGAGCTTACATTATTTTTTTGAGCTTACATTCTAATGGGTACATAAGACAAATCCCTATGAAGAGACATACAGCATAAATATAAAGTTAACCATTGTATATGTTCTCACACACAAGGTAGTTAATTCAGGGTAATTTGGCAGGGAAGGCACTAGCAGTTGGGAGATCAGGTCCCTCTGTCTGAGGCCCTCTATAAATCTGGCCTTCACCTGTTCTCTCTCGGTAACTTTGAGTTGTGCCTCTCTCTCTCTGTCTCTCTCTGTCTCTCTCTCTGTCTCTCTCTGTCTCTGTCTCTCTCTGTGTCTCTGTGTCTCTGTGTCTCTCTTCCTCTCTGTCTCTCTGTCTCTCTGTCTCTCTCTGTCTCTCTCTGTCTCTTTCTCTCTCTCTCTCTGTCTCTTTCTCTCTCTCTCTCTCTCTCTCTCTCTCTCTTTCTCTCTCTCTCTGTCTCTCTCTCTCTCTCTCTCTTTCTCTCTTTTTGAAGACAGGATAACTGGGGTTAAGTGGCTTGCCCCAGGTCTCATGGCATGTACGTGTTAAGTATCTGAGGTCAGATTTAAACTCAGGTCCTCCTGACTCCAGGGCCAGTGCTCTATTCACTGCACCACCTAGCCACCCCAAGCTGTACCTTTCTTCATAGTGTCTTCCTGTTCCTATAGAATGGCTCCATGTCTTGCTCTCTGCTTCCCCAAGCTCTTAGCTCCAGGATTTGCTCTCTTTTTCTCCCAGCTGCTTTCTGAAGTTCCACATAACATTGATTTCCTGTTCTACCTTTGGGTTTTTTATTTTGACTTAGTCTGTGTTGGAATGCTAAAGAAAAAAAAAACTCAACTTGTTTTTCTTGTCTGGAGGAGGTCACACCTGACTTCCTGAAATTATACTCTAGGAATGCAGAACAAGAGATTCACTCTTTCTGAAACTAGATCTCTTTCCCAATTCCTCCCCATCTCTATGTACACAAAGACTTAAAGCCTGCCCCAGCAACAAAACCTACGGCTGCCATCCAGATTCATAAGCATTCCTATTGCAAACTCTATATTTCATTAAAGTGATCCAAAGTCAACATAAGACATTGTTGTTCTCCATGTTCTTCTCTTTAAGCTTTTTAGTAGTTATTTAAATCACTTCAGACTTCAGGGTAGATCTTCTAGGTCAGTCAATAAACATTTATTAAGCACCTACTGTGTGTGGGTCAATGTGCTAATTGCTGAGGATATAAAGAAAAGCAAAAATATAGTCCCTGCTCTCAAAGAGCTTACAGTCTAATGCAGAAAACAACACACCAACAAGTATGTAACAACAGGAAATTTACATGATAAATGGTGGATAATCTCATAGAGGGAAAGAACCAGAATGGAGGGAGTTTAGGAAAGGCTTCCTGTAGAAGGTGGGTTTTTAGTTGGAACATGAAGGAAATGAGGGAAACCAGAAACTAGAGATGAGGAGGAGACAGGGCATAGCAGGCATGGTGGGCAGCTAGTGACAATGCCCAGACTTGGGAGAAAGTTTCTTATTTGAGGAACGGGAAGGAGACCAGGACCTCTGGATAACAGGGTGTGTAGGACTGTGTGAGGTATAAGAAGACTGGATGGGTCGTGGAAGGAAACGAGATCATATAAACCTTTGAATATCAAACAGAAGATTTTCTATTTGAGGTGACAGGGAGTGACTGGAGTTTATTGAGTAGCAGGTAACATGGTCAGACTTATGCTTGGGGAGATCATTTTGACAGACTGTGGAAGGTATACTAGAGTGAGGAGAGACTTGTGGCAGGTAGAAGAGCCTGTAGGTTAAATCAGTAGTCCAGGTCTAACATGATGAGGGTCTTTATGAGGGTAGTGATAGTATCAGAGGGGTAAAGAGATAGTAGTTGAGAGATATTACAAAGGTAAAGTCAACAGTATTTGGCAACAGACTGGAAATGGGGTTGGGGAGGAAGGGATGAGTAGAAAATGGTACCTGGGCTGCAAGCCTGAGGGACTGGAAGGATAATGGTACCATCAACAGTAATGGCAAGAAGGTTTGGGGAAAAGATAATGAGTTCAGATTCTGACATGTTGAGTTTGAGATGTCTACAGGATATCAACTTTCATATGTCTGAAAGGGAGTTGGAGATGTGAGACTGGAAGTCAGTAGGAAGGTTAAGGCTGGGGAAGCAGACCACTGAGAATCATTAGTGAAGGGATAATAATCAAATCCACAGGAGCCGATGTGATCACTAAGTGAATTCGTGTAGAGAGAGGAGATGGCCAGCAGTCTATGGGATGCCTCTGGTTAGAAGGTGCAGCCTGGAGGAGAATTCAGAAAAAGGAACTGAAAAGGAGCAGTCAGATAGTAAAGAAGAGAATCAGCACAGTGTTGTGTTATGAAAACCTAGAGAGAAGGGAGAATCAAGGAGAAAAGAGTGTGATCCTCAGTATCAGAGGCTTAAGAGAGGTTTAAAAGGAAGACTAAGAAAAGTCTGTTCAGTTTGGCAATTAAGAGATCATTAGTGACTGGAGAAAGTTACAAAAGCAGAAAGGAAAGGCAAAACCGAGCACCATCTACAAAGAGTTTTACCAAAACAGTTTCTTTAAACTAGAATTTTTCATACTTCTAGAAATGATATAATTGAATGTACTGACTTATTCATAAGTGTAAACTTAGAATCTTGCTGATTCCAACAGTACCCATCTACTCTAGCCAGAAAGAGTAGTTATTTTGTTTATGCAAATCCTAAATAATTGTCCTCAATGGAACTCATATATAAGGCAAATTTTGAACTAATTCCATTATAACCACTTTAAGGCTACATAAACAATTACATGCTTAAATTTAACTATTAACACATAGAGGAATGATGCACCATAGGGCAGTGAAAATACAAATTATTTCAATGAACAGAGAAAAGAAATAAAAGTCTCCAAGAATCATCAGTGTGTGATTTATTTAAGGCAACACGAGGCACCAGGAGGACTTAGGAGGACAAAAAGCAGAGTGGGATGATCTTATGAGCCTACAATGCCCTGTTCTCAACCTATTTGTGACTTCCCTTCATCTAGCCTGATCACACACCTTTCCTTCCCATGCACTGAGGAGATATCACTACCTTTATAAAGTTCTCCCAAATCCTCTCCCACCCCCAGTTGTTAATTCTCTCTCCCTTTTTAAAGTACTTTTTAGTTAATTATCTGTGCAGTGTTGCATTCTTCCAATAGAATAGAAGTTCTTTGAAGGCAAAAGATGTTTCATTTTTGCCTCTGTCTTCAGCACCTAGCACAGTGACTTGTGCATAGTACAAAACTTGATAATATTCATTGAATGAATGAATATATGGATGGATGGATGGATGGATGGATGGATGGATGGATGGATGAGTTCTTTGGACTTTGTAGAGGAAAACAAGAAATAAAGAAAATAAAAAATAACCCAGTGTCATTTGAAGCTGCTTAGAAATTTGAGGAATTAAATTTATCCAAAAGAGAATCGCAGTGCTATTCCTTCTCATCTCAAACTTATCCTGTTAGTTGGTACCTTTGATTCAACATGTATTTATTTAACACGTACTATGAGCATGTATTATGCTAGGCATTTGGTGATATAAGAAGGCGATTAATATAGTTCCTGTTGCCAAGAAGCTCATATTCCCATTATAGTAAGGGAGAGGTGAATCAAAAAATTATAATGTAAAGCAAAACATGATAAGTGAGGAAAAATACCCAATCAAGAAATTAAGGAAAGGTTCGTGAAGGATCTGATTATTAAAGATGCACTTTAAAGGATCCTGGAAGGCTACATGGGGGGGGGGGCAAAGATGGGGGAGGTGGAAGTCATTCCCGGAAGAGCATGGACAAAAATTTTACAGTAGGAGAGAAGAAAATAATGAATATGGTACAGTTTGACTACTAAGATACACATAGTAGAGCAAAAGGTGATTGTAGTTACTAGAAGGATGTGTGACTTTTTGATACAGATTAGATTTAACCATTCTCCCATTTAGTAAATAATTTCTAAAGCAAGGGTTCTTGGCTTGGGTTCCTTGAATTTTTTAGGTTAGATGGAAAAATAAATATAAAACTATATTCAATAAAATTGATTTCTTTTGTAATCCTGTGCATTCCATATTACACATTTAAAAAACATTCTAATGGGCAGCTAGGTGGTGCACAGTGAATAGAACACTAGCCCTGAAGTTAGGAGGACCTGAGTTCAGATCCAGACTCAGACACTTGACACACTTACTTGCTGTGTGTCCTTGGGCAAGTCACTTAAACCCCAATTGCCTTGCCTTCCCCTCTCCAAAAAAAAAAAGCAAACAAAAAACAAACAAACAAAAAACCATTATTCTGAGAAGGCGTCCACAGACTTCATCAGACTACCTAAGTGATGCATGAGTTTTAAAAAGGTTAAAACTTCTATCACAGGGAAATCTTCATTGGGGGTTCTTCATAGAGCTGAAGTCTTATTGGCTAAGTTGATAGGTATCATATATTAAGTCTGAAATAAAATTAATCTTTTTTGTTAAAGTTGAATGAGGTTAACAAAATAGTTCTTAATAACCTCATTTGTTAATAGTATAAATAATTTGAGTAAGAATATCCTCATTTGGGGAATTTTCCGTTCCTTCTGTGTGACACTCTTTAATTTCCATAACCCATACTCAAAGTGTACACCAAAGTCTTTTTTCAGTGCCAGATGACTGTGAGGAAGAAGACCCAAGGTTCTCACAAGATCCAATAGTAGAACACAAGGTCGGTCAAGATTTGTCCATCTGCAAAGGTTTAAGTACAGACCTATCACAGGCTACACATTTACTATCTAGCCAATTTAGTTCACTTCAGATCAATAAGCATTTATTAAGCACCAACTTTGTGGAAGGCACTGGGGATAAAAAGACAAATGTGAAAATAAAAGACCCTGTCCTCAAGGAGCTGACATTCTCTGAGAAGATAGTAGCTGAGCAAGGAAAGGCTCATCATCAGAAGAATGATCACCATCATCAAAGTATGAATGCTTTTGGAGAAAGAAACTCACACAAAGACCATCTTCCAACGTAGAGAGAGATTGTAATCTGTATCAGTCAATGGAGTTCTGACATCAACGAAATAATAGATCTTTACACATACTTTAAATGTGCCCTAAATGCATCCAATTGCTTTACAACTTCTCAGATTCTATAATGTATGTATCTAATATATGCTCTGTGGCACGTGGTTATACCATCCTTACCCTATACCTTTACCCAGGTTCTCCCCCATGCCTTGAATGCCCTCTGGCCTCACCCCATTGAGTCCTTCATTTCTTTCAAAGGCTACAATGTGAGACCTTTCTTGTCCTCTCCTCAGCTGTTAGAAAAGGAAAGGGAGGAGAACAAACATTAAAAAGTGGAATAAAGGGGAGTGGCTAGGTGGCGCAGTGAATAGAGCACCAGCCCTGGAGTCAGGAGTACCTGAGTTCAAATCTGGCCTCAGACATTTAACACAAAAACTATCCGTGTGACCTTGGGCAAGTCACTTAACCCCAACTGCCCTCCAAAAAGAAAAAAAAAAAGAAGTGGAATAAAGGAAGAGTATAAGCTTTTTTATTTATTCTGTTCTAGGCACTATGGAACTGTTCCAGGTGTTTTACAAATATCTCATTTTTGCCTTAAATTTATATTTTGAGGATTTATTTTATATATTCAATACTGCAGTACTCAAAGGGATCTATAATCTCATTTATGCTCTAGTTGCCTTTAACATATGAACAGCACAATCCATACAAGCCTACCCACCCTGTGCCCTCTTGTCTAGTTTGTCCCAGAAGTTAAGTAGGGACCCGCTCAACAAGCAGAAGACCTTTCTCAGTTTCTCCTGATCCTGAGGATACAAGTGGTGCACTATCACCTTCCTATATTTTGCATATGTGTTATAAATAAGAGAGGTATCACGGTGGACCAGAGGGCTAGCCCTGGAACCAGGAATACATGAGTTCAAGTCCTGTCTCTGATACATGCTGGCAATGTGACCCCGGGCAAGTCACTTAACTTCTTGGTGTTCTAGACCCTTAAGTTGCAGAGAAGATGTTAAGAATGAGTTTCCTCAACTAGGGTTCCCCATGTTAATGAAATCATAGTCCCTAAAATAGGTCCAATCCCTATCACAGTGATATGCTACTAAATGGTTAGCAATGGACTCTGCAAAAGGGAAAAAATATATCCAAAACATACTTTCAAGATTGTGCCTTATTAATATTTTCTTCATCACTTTCTTAAGTCTATCCAATCAACAAAACAATAAGCCAGTCCATGATTTGTAGCGTTTGATGATTTCTGGGGTGTGAATGCCCACACTGAAAATTTGACGGTCAGCTTTCACAAGCCAATTCGAGATGGTTCCAGCACATGCTTGCACATCCTTTGTAAGTACATGTGTATATGTTCATTTCCCCCATTAGGATGTCAGCTCTTTGAGGTCAGGAACTATTTTTGTGTTTTTGTATGCCTAGTCCCTAGTATGGTGTGTAGCAAACACTAGATGCTTAAAACATTCATGTTGTTAATCCAGAAAGAATATTGGACCTAAAGTCATGAAACAATTGGGTTTGAATCACAGTTCTAGCTGTGTGACCCTGAAAGAGTCACTGACTCTGAGCCTTGTGTCCTTCTTTATAAATTAAAGAGCCACCTGTAGTAGTAACTTCACAGTATAGTCGTAAGATTCAAATGAGATAATATATGCATGCTTGGCAGTCCCTACAAACATTAAGCTTAGGTCACAAAGGGTTAAGTGAATCACTGTATCACATTGGAGAAAATGCCTTGCTCAATAACTGTTTGTTGAATTGAATTGAATTCAGGCTAGACGGTGAAAAATGGGATTTAAGATTCATTATTCCCCAGACTCATGATCAAAAAAATCCCACCCTCAGTGAAACCAAAGAGGCCTGTACATATTGATGAATAAATATAGGCTTTAATTCTCTGAGTTGCAATGACTACAGACAGTCCAGATACCAAATCAGCCCAGCACAGACCAAAGTAAATAATTTGGTGAAAGCCCCTGAAGAGCAAAGGTTATTAGAAAGTCATAAATCAAAGAACATATTTATATTCAGTTACGCTATCCCAAATGTGAGAAATGTAGGGAAAAGGTAATGTCTCTGAAAAGTGATTCATCAATTACTCAGACATTTGACATATTTATAATATTTGAAGAAGAATGCTGTATAATACAGAATACTGTTTAGTAGTTAATTCATATAATTCAAAGTTGGCAAAAACAGACATATTTGTATATCACACAATGTTTAGCCAATTGACTTGCTCAATCAAATACTTTAAAGATATGGTAGTAGTGTGCGTATCTGCATACGTTTATATGAAAATTCATCTCTTGCTTAAATTTGGAGAAACTCGAACTTTTCAGTTTAATGTTATCATTTATTTCTTCTTTCCCTCCCAAACATCTGTGAATGTCTGTCTTCTGAGCACATTTTGAATAGGATTATGACTGTTACTTACCCATACTCATTCCTCCTCTCCACTTCTCCCCCAGAGCATTAAATTATTTGTAAAGTTAAAGATCTCAGTAGTCAATTCCCCCTACTAGAGATATTCTGGGAGACTTTTGTCAACACTTCACTAGATTTCTTAATTCTACTTTGATATTTTCATATTCCAAGACTGTGATTATGTGCAGAGAACTCTCTTCTGATCTCTGCAAAAGGAGACATATAAGCTGTTGTCCCCCATAGGAAATGGATTATGCTGTTTCATTTCAGTAGCCTCATATCCTTTGATTTTTTTGGCCCCTCTACTTGAATTCCTTCATAATGGTTCTGATCTCTCTCCAATTTTTGAGCATTTAGCTAGTCTAACTGCACTAAATTACTCTGCACTTAATACAATTCTATACATGTTCTTATGTCATATGTATGTGCATGTTTTAAAGTGTTAAGTTCTAAGGACAGTGAACAGGTATTTTTTTTTTCATTTCTACGCTATTAAACCCCTGGTGCCACAGCGCCATTTGGTGTTCCACTCATGTAAATGCTTTTTAAAAATGTTTCTTATTTTTGTTAAACAACAGGTATCCTCTAATCACTGTGCAACCTTTACCATCTTATTTATATTTTGATTCGCAGTTTCATTACATTCAATCAAGGTCCTTTTTATCCCCATGGTGGAGGGAGAATCGTGATTGTGTGATTGCTCTCTTATTAAATAATTTCTCTCCAGTATGAGTAGGTTGTTAGAAAGCATTTATTAATGGCATACTAAGTACCAGGTGCTGTGCCAGGCTATGAGGATAAAAATACCCAGAATGAGCTAAAAGTTTTTTCAGCACTTTCCCTCTTTTCAAAATAATTCTTTATCAAAGTAGATAAAGAGAAACAGCATATAAAGTTAAATTTACTCATCCATGTGGCATCCACCTAGTAAGTATATAGTTCCTTTAAGGACAAGGAAAAATGTAGTGTTTTATTTTGTCCCTTTATCAACAGGGTTTAGTACAATATTATACATATATATATATGTATACATGTATGTGTATACATATATACTTAGGACTCAACATTTTTCTTTCAAGAAATAAGAACCTACTTCCTGTTATCAGTTTCATAAAATGTTAATCATATTTCCAAAATTTGGTTAGATTGCTTTTTTATAACTTACCCTGACCTCATCTTAGAGAAAAAGTGCTCAGAATGGGTTAATAGCTCCAGCTTCAAGTCAGCTTAGCATCCAAAGCCATTCTGACAGCTTTTCCTCAACCTTCCCATTGCTTGGTGTCAGAGCATTCTTTCACCTCACAGCTGCTGGCAATCTGTCACTCAGTTTAAAGAATCATCCATGTGTCTGCCCTGCTTTACTAGTCTGAGGCCAAAGTAATTTTCCACAGGTTTCTGTGCCCTCAATCTACCATTTTTTTCTCTTTTCCATGTGCCATATGGTGCTGTGATCTAGAAGCTCCCCGTCCTCACTTTTTGTTCTAATCAGAAGGAAGAAACTTTCTTATCTACTCTTAAAAAGAGAGAAAAAACACTTCCCTCCCCACCAACTCTTTCCAGAAATAATTCAATGACAATACTTGTTTCAGCAGTTCCCAAGCAACTTCAACGTTGATGACTTGCCTTCTTTAACATGGTTCCAATTATATCAGAACAGTTTCTAGGCAGACATTCTTCAAGCTCTTTTTTCTTTTATATCATATTCCATAGTTTTAAAAATCAGGTATTTTACTGCTTAAACTTCCATGAACTTAAAAATCCAACGCATGCTATCTTTAGCAAGTCTTAATAGCAAACATCAACACCATTCTTTCTGGTAGAAGCTCAGTGTCCTGATATTTCTTCTCCAGATCATTTTGATGGCGCTTGCCTTATCTAGTTAAATGTAGAATTTTTTGTATATAAGCAAATTGCTAGGCCCGTCTTTGTATGATCATATTCCCATGCAAACAAGCATGTTTCATATTCGCTTTATTCTTTTTACAGGTCACTTTGCAAAAGCATCCTTAACTTGCTCTCAAATACACCAAAAATGTTTTGGAGCATCCCTTTGAAAAGCTTATATTAGGTTGCTGATAGAGGGAAGAGGAGGGATTCACAGTGGACAAACTTGCATTTACTTTCAACCAAGTGAAATCGAGTGTTTGTAAAAGAGTTTTGTATTATTCTGCATGATCACCTTGACAATATAAGTTTCGTTTTAAAGTTGCATTGCAAAATCTTCCTGTAGGACTGACAGCATCCTTGGAACTTCATCTCACACTTTCCCTGCTAGGGAATGGGTTATTTTGAGTGGCGCTTCTCCCTAAATATCACTCCTTAATGCCTAGACAAGAGTTTAAAGATCTTACTTATCTTCATGTCCATAAACAGCTACTTCATCCAAAGCCTCTCAAGAGTTTATCAAAATTTTACCATATTTGGCATTCCATAGAGAGCACACGAATTATTAGTTTTGATGACTGACAGCCATCTGTTCATTCAGCCATAATGTACATATTCAACAAATGTAACAGAGGCACAAGTATAACGGGCCTTGTTCTGGCAAATGACGTTAAGATTGACACCTACTTATAAGGGAAAGAGGTCTGTGAACAAAAAGTTCACTGTGTACAGGACGTCAAAACACATTTCATTGCCATCACTCTTATCAAAAAGGATCACTTATTAGGTACTTTCATTGATGTGTGTACTTAAAGATCATGCTTATTGAGTTGAATGAACTGATCAGCAGAGTTTCAGTCCATTTTTCTTATGAACTTGCTACAGGGAGAGTATGGAGGAAAGGAGATGGTTATTTCAGAGCTCTTTTTGACTGCTTTTGACTGAGAAGAAACAAATCAGAATTAAAGCTACCCAAAGTCTAATCTAAATATCAGTTCCCCTGCTATGCCCTGAAACACTCGTGTGCAGATGTTTCTGAAAACATGTGACTTCATCAACCTGGTGACATTCCTAAAGGGTGTCAACACCTGCAGTCATTACAAGAAAAGCAGGTCGACTATTCCACCCCATAGCTGTCAGACACCTCTCTCCTTTTAGTGTGCCCTTTCACAGGGTCGTTATAAACTCAATCCAATCCAACAAGTATTTATTGTCTACTGTATGTTAGGCACTGTTCTAGGTGCTGGGTATACAAAGATGAAAATGAAACAGATTCCGCCCTCCAGGAAGTCATACTCTACTTGAATAATGCTGGTGTTTTCTTAGTAAAAGATCCCAAGCACTAGCAATCAGTCACCCAGCACTGATTAAGTACTTTTTATATATCAGAAACTGTGCTATGCAGAGGGGATGCAAAGAATGAGACAATCCTCACTGTTAAGGAGCTAACATTCTAACAAGCTCCAAGACAAGCAAAAAAATAACAAATCTACTCCATGTCACATAGAAGTAACCAGTGAAGAAAAGGTTCATTTTACAATTCAAAGAGCTATATAGTCCCAATTTATTTTTTCAATAAGTTCACTTATTTATTTTTGCAATTATTTATATTTTTCCGCTCCACAAAGATGACTGCAGAAACTTCTGTTTACTTTACCAGACCTCAGTACTGGGTCTGCCATGAAGCTCTTTTTGTTCCTTCTCCCTTCTAATTGGGTACCTCTGCAAATATGGGCTTAGCATCCCATCGATCATTTGAGTGACATATCAAACGAGGGCCCTTCTCAACCCGTACATCACTGAAAACCACAGTGACACATATTTGCTTCCGTTGGATGCAGCTGCAGGGGAGTCGGCACACACTGTAGCTATATTTCATGGGTTTGAACTGTGTGGCCTCCCTCTGTAATTCAGGAAATGAATTTACTCAATCTGTGACAAGCATCATGTTCACACTGTTTCAGGACGGCCCAGCATGGTGTGGGGTTTTATGGGATCAGCAACCATTTGGCCAGCCTTCAGATGTGTGTGGACGCTGCTTTCTTTCTATCACACAAATGCTCCAGCTATAGCCAGGCTGACCTTGACTTTCATCACAGCTATTTCAAAGAGAAAAATCAGTATTATCCCCTTTCTTGGAGATATCTTAAAATTTGTTTGACCCAAACACATCAGGTTATACTTTTTCATTTCATTTTTATTTTAAATATTATTTTCCCAGATTATATATCAATACAATTTTTAGCATTCATTTTTATAAGATTTTGAGTTACAAATTTTTATCTCTCCCCTCCTCTACAATCTTCTGAAAAATGGTGGGCAATTTGATATAGGTTATACATGTGCTATCATGGAGAATATATTTCCATATTAGTCACAGTTGTGAAAGAAGAAATAGATCAAAAGAAAAAAAACACAAAAAAGAATAAAGTAAAAACAGTATGCTTCAATCTGCATTCAAAGTCCATTAGTTCTTTATCAGGATGTGGATAGCATTTTCCTTCGTGAGTCCTTTGTACTTGTTTGGGATCATTGCGTTGCTGAGAAGAGCTGAATCATTCATAGTTGATCATCCCACAATGTTGCTGGTACTGTGCACATTTTCCTGCTCGTTACACTTTGCATCAGTTCATACAAGTCTTTCCAGGTTTTTCTGAAAATCTACCTGTTCATCATTTTTATTGCACAATAGTATTCTATTACATTCATATGCCGCAGCTTGTTCAGCCATTCCCCAATTGATGGACATCCCTTCAATTCCCAATATTTTGCCACCACAAAAAGCTCTGCTATAAATATTTTTGCACATGTAGGTTCATTTACCTTTTTAATGATTTCTTTGGGATATAGAACTAATAGTGGTATTAATGGATCAAAGGGTGTACACAGTTTGGTTGCCCCTTGGGCATAGGTCCAAATTGCTCTCCAGAATGACTGGATCAGTTTGCAACTCTACCAACAGTGCATTGGTGTCCCAATTTTCTCTCGTCCTCTCCAGCATTTATCATTTTCCTTTTTTGTCATATTAGCCAATTTTATAGGTATGAAGTAGTAGCTCAAAGTTGTTTTAATTTTCATTTCTCTTAATTAAAAGTGATTTAGAGCACTTCTTCATATGCCTATAGAGAGCTTGGGCCACACTTTTTTAGACAAGCACAATATAGAAAAGTATTTGGAGGCTTCTCACGTCTGTTCCTCTGAGGAGTCTACATTTGATAATATGATGATGATGATGATGATGATGATGATGATGATGATGATGATAGCTAATATTTTTATAGCACTTACTCTGTGCCAGGCACTGTGCTCAAAAGCACATTACAGTTATCATCTCATTTGACCCTCACAATAATCCTGGGAGGTAGGTGGTGATATTATTCTCATTTTACAGTTGGGGAAACTGAGGCAGACAGAAATTAAATGATTTGCCCAGGGTCACACAGATAATAAGTATCTGAGGCCAGGTAAGTCTTTTTGACTCTAAGCCCTGCCCTCTATCCATAGCCCCACTAGGATACGATGTTTCTATTCTTTACCCATAATAAAATTTGATTATGCTCTTACTTATGAAACTTGTATTTATTCTTAACAAATAATCTCCATCAAACCAGGTTAAGATAAGCTTGAAATGCAGGAAGAAGGAGGTCTTGCCCTATAGGTTTTGGTCAGTTTCGGGTATCTACTTTAGGGAGCAATTAAAGGAATGCTTATTATAGAACCCCATAGAATTTGAAAAATATCATAAAAGTGAGTGGTAAAGTTCTGTGATTTTGCATATGGCCAACCATCTTGAAGGTCATAAAAATGGGGCCCCATCCTCTGGTGCAACAGCTGGGTTTACATAGCATTTCCACAGTGTTTACTCTGGCACAGAGCCAGGCCTACATCATTTTTCCATTATGCTTGTTTGACAGATGAAGAGAGGTGGTAAGGGTGACTTCAAGGAGCAGTTCTGTGATTTCCTTTTTATTTACATTAAAAGACCTTTTAAGAGCACTGAAGATTATGGACTAGTCCAAACATAATGTCACTGCAGCCTAGGAGAGGACCATTTCTTTTGCAAAATTGCTCAAGTCCTGGGCAAGAAAGCAAAGTTTCCTTGTTGCCGTGGCTTAAGTCCAATTTTAGGGTAGAATCCTGATCATTACCCAGCTTTAGGCAAGCAGGTTACTAATTAATAGTTTTAGTTGTTACAGTCAAAAGAAATCTTTCCAAGATTTGCTTAGTGTTGCACGTACACAACCTCAAAATTCCCCACCCACATCATGAACAGCCCGCTGACTATCTGGTTAATCTACCCATTGGCAAACACTCCGTTGGCAAATTCAGGGCCAGGATCTGGAAGCTTATTCGAAGAAGCTAGTCAAAGTTGTCCTTGAGGAAAAGGGACCTCAGGCACCAGCCATCTGGGGCTCAGGCTAACAGCCTGGCCTTCCTCTCAAGTTAGATATGTATATTATCACTTGGTTCTGACGGCTGGTGAAAAATCCATAGTTTCAATTACAACCATGGCAGGCTCATTTGCCGCTGGGTCAATATTTGCTTTCTAAATGAAGCATTTTATTTTTGCTAATGGGAATGCAGAATTCAAAAGCATTGAAAAATGAGGGCAAAATGTTCAGTAAATGAACCACATTATTGTAACCGTGTTTGGTTGTGCACGCAGATGTTTTTGCTTTAATAGAATTGGCATTTGTATTAAATTAATGCAGTCAGTGATATGCACCTGGAACAGGGTCCTTGTCTAGAAGGAGGTACATACACTTTTATAAATGTATACTTATGTTATCATAGAAGATGGTAGTATCTTCTATCACACCTTTGCTACCTAAGCATCAGTTGTTTTATTGTTTTGGTTCGGTTGTTCATGTCGTGTCCGACTCTTTGTGGCCCCATTTAGAGTTTTCCTGGCAAAGAAAGTAGCGTGGTTTGTCGCTTCCTTCTCATCTTTCATGTGAGGAAACTGAGGCAAAGAGGGATAAATGGCTTACCCAGTATTACACGGTTAGTAAGTGTCTGAGGCTAGCTTTGAACTCAAGTCGTCTTGACTCCAGGTCCACCACTCTTTTGACTGCACCACTTGGCTTCCTTAAGCATTAGTAGCTCTATCTAAGCTTTCTGGCACTATAATGTAGTGCTTTTCAAAAAGGTTAGAGGCAGAGTGAAGGAACATTAACAGTGCCCCCCTCTTTCCATCCAGAGGGGGTCCATATGAACCTGGCCTATTCCCACAATATATACTAAATGAACCTGGTCTCTCAAATAGAAAATTTTACCAGGCAGTGCCCTCAATTGAGCAGGCTAATAACACACTCAAAATCATTCTTATGTTAATCCAACCTCAGTGTGCAAGGGCAAAAAAAAAGCTCCCAGGATTTCAAATACTTTTTTTCCCCTAAATTATAGAACTTTTCCCCAGTCTCTCCTAGACTTTTCTTTTTTTTAGCCTCAGTCTCCCTATGTCACTGAGACTAGAAATACAGCAGCCACTCATGGACCTGATCT
Source organism: Pseudocheirus occidentalis (assembly GCA_028646575.1). Taxonomy (NCBI): domain Eukaryota; kingdom Metazoa; phylum Chordata; class Mammalia; order Diprotodontia; family Pseudocheiridae; genus Pseudocheirus; species Pseudocheirus occidentalis. Next base: position 308,467,141 of record CM053593.1, read on the forward strand.
CATTGCTGATTGGTACAGGACTTTACTCTTCTGGACCAATTCACCCCTTCTTAGGCAACATGGTGGCCCTCTACTCTCAGGGACTCACCATACAGGTGCAAGACTTAATGTGGACACCCAATTGGCTTAGCCCACTATAGCTCAGAGCCCCTGAGCTCAAGCAATCTACCTGCCTCAGTCTCCCTAATAACAGAGATTGCAGATATGTGTCACCATGCCTAGCCTCTTCCCAAATTTTACCAAAGGTTTCTCCACGTCTCAAGACAGAAAAGTACACAAGTGTGTACACTTCAAAGTCAGAATGTATAATGTTGGGGGGAAAAAAAGTAGGTGGTTTTGAATTAGCCTTGAAACCAGCCCTAGTCCCTGCTCCACCACTCCATCACCCATTATATGACACTGGAGAAGTCATTTAGCTTCAGGGGACCTTGGCTTCCCCATTTGTAACATGAAAAAACTGGATTAAGTATTTAAGTTTCCTTTCACTTCTAAATCATCTGATCTTAACTGCTTGCTGGTCTCCTAGGGTTAAGTGTAAAGATAAAATTAGAAAATATATGTAGGGGTAATTAGGTGGCACAGTGGATAGTGCAACCAGCCCTCAAGTCAGGAAAGCCTGAATTCAAATCTAACTTCAGACACTTACTAGCTATGTGACCCTGGACAAGTCATTTACCCCTGATTGTCAAAGAAAAAAGGAAGGAAGGAAGGAAGGAAGGAAGGAAGGAAGGAAGGAAGGAAGGAAGGAAGGAAGGAAAGAAGGAAGGAAGGAACGAAGGAAGGAACGAAGGAAGGAAAGAAGGAAGGAAGGAAGGAAGGAAGGAAAGAAGGAAGGAAGGAAGATAAAGGAGGGAGAGAAGGAAGGAGGAAGGGAGGAAGGAAGGAAGGAAGGAAATGTAATCATGGTTTTTTACATATACATACATATATGGATGTGATCATATATAGATTCCTCTGTCTGGGTGTGGGTATGAGTGTATGTTTGCATGGACCTCCCAGTGACAAATTTCCTCCACTAATTCAGGTTTGGAACTTTTTCTGTAATTCATAGTCCTGAAGATTTACCTGGGATATTGTGAGATTCATTGATTTGCCCAAGGTCACACAACCAAACATGAATAAAGTGGGATTTAACCCAGGTCTTCCTGAATCCAAGGTCAGCCCCATATCCAGTATTAGTATTATTATTTTTATTATATTTAATGACAAAAGGAATGTTTTTAAACCTTATTAGCAAGGTTAGAGCAATAAAGAGATAACTTTTGGTGAATTTTCAGCCGTGTAGATTAAGAGTCTACTTCTTCTCTGTTCATCCTTATTTACGGAGCCTTCTTTCCCCTGTGAGTACAAAGCCACAAGTAAATATCCATAGAGTAGAGAAAATGACCCAACATATACTGCAGTATTTTAACAATAATAATTGTGAGGATTGTGGAGTGAGCAAAAGTGTCCATTTCCATGTAGCTCCTACTCTAGGCCATTCATTCATAATTTCAATGTCAATTCCCAATCTACACCGATTTTTGTGACTTTTAAGAGCACATGAGAATGATCATTGTAATAATTGTACTCTTTAGGTAAAAAGAAAAAGGAAGCCCCTGAGAACTGTGTGATGCCACAGCTTCCCTTTATCCATAATGCACTGGGGGGGAGGGAGAGGGAAGCTAAAAAACCAAAAACAGCTAAAGCCATATAGCATGGCCAGTGCCTTCATTCTCAAAAAAATAACAAAGTCAGAAGCTAAGTAGTGGAGTAATCATCATGTTCCAAAAGTCTTACTGCAGTTTTAAGCTTTAATAGCTATTAATGTTAGCTACCCCCCTCATATTTTAGCAATAAGTGAATAAAGAATTTAATTTCAGCTTTTAAAGCTTAAAATTGCACAAAATCTTTTGCAATACACTGTATAGACACCAGTGGAAGCCACAAAATCCCAAGTGTTGGGGTAGAGTATGTCCTGATAAAAAGTCAAAGTGCTCATGCCACTTTTAAAAGTTTTTGTTTTTAAGAAAACACATTCCAAAGTGAAATCACTTGTCTTTGTAAGACTTTGTCTACATTGTGTGGGGACTATTATCAATTCTATTTTTTTTAATTCACCTTAATGATTCCATTGGATCAGTGGAAGCATTGAATTTTCCAGTAGGTATATTTAGGTCAAAAGTCAAGGGAGACATTCTATTTCCTATGTAGCCTCCAGGAAAGTCATCAATAAATGACTGGGTCTCATATACATTCTGTTTTCCCTTAAAGCTATTTGTATCCAGAAAGTCCTTGCCATTAAATAATACAATGAGAAGCACATACCCAAGGTGAATTTCAATATATTCTCCAGTCATTGGCTCAGAAATGTGTACTATAAGTACCTCTACGGAGCAGAAATCACAAGTACCTTCTGTTCATGGCCATAAAGGAAGGTATTTAGTGTTATACATGTTATAGACAAATAATATCATTTTTAAAATGGAGAGTTGGTGTAGCCATTAATTCGTTTTCACATATTCTAGCAACCAATTGCACACCATGCTATACAAATTCATGAGCTGTGGTCCCTCCATCAAGGTAGCCTGTTGTCACCTATTTCTCAGAACATTTTGAGCCCTCTTTTGAAACTCTCTTCACCATTAGTGGTATAGTCTTTGAACTCTTCCCAATGACAGCACATCTCAAGATCTGCCATATCACATAGACTTTCAACTTCAAGTCTGGAGACAAGACTCAAATATGACATTTTACTAACATGATCACATGGTTAACTTCTTAAGTTTCTGCATCTATTAAATGAGGATAATATTATCTGCCTTGCTTCCTTCACAAGGTGGTTGGGAGGAAATGATTCAAAAAATTATCTTTGTCTGTTGTGGCTAGATTTGAACTTCAGTGGAGTTTGCCATTTAAAATAATTAACACTGCAGACTTTTTTTTTTAAAGAAAAAATGGAAATTCTATCCATACAATGACTAGAAAGGTAGATATTATTACTAAAAAAGATTTTCCATGGTATCAGGGGATTACATAGATCACGTGAATGGGGCATAACAAAACCTTAATACTGATTCCTAGTAACGGTTTATTCATAGGGAAACCCCTATGATATCAAGTTTCAGAACCCTTAAGAAAATAGCTTTCTGACATATTTTAGTGCTTATATATAAATGAGAGACAGACATGGGCCATTTAAAAAAAATTTTATGCTTACAGAGGCATAATTTATTTTACTATCTCCATCTCCAACCCTCCCCCAATAAGACTTAAACAATGTCTTCTCTGTCCCAAGATAAAAAAGATACAAGTTCACACTGGGGCTGTTTACAGTCATTTCTCAATTCTTCTTATACTTTAAAAGAAACTTCTGAGATCATAGAATTATAACTTTGGAATTAAAAGGCCATCTAATCCAATTCTTTCGTTTTATAGATAAGGAACCCGAGGCCCAGAGAGGTTAAATGACATTCCCCAAGTAAGAGATAATAAACATCAGAAGAAGGATCTCAACCCAGGTCCTCTCTCTCCAGCACCAATGCTCTTTCCACTAAACCACACTGGCTTTCGGTTTCTTGATTTCTTGGTTTTTGCTTTTAAATAACTCATCTTCATTTAGGAATAGTGCTTCATTCCCACTTCCCATCCCACCACTCCTCTTAACAGCTCCACAAAAAGAAAAAAAAGCAGTAAGTATATTTCCTAAAGAATGCTTGTTTTATGAATTGCCCAGAATAGTCTCCACCCTAAAGCCCTAATACCTTCCTTTAGAACCATTTATGGAATTCAGGACAGAGTTGGATCCTGCTTCAAATAACCAAGCTGGTAACTTACTCAGATCTATGTTATGTTTGGAGGGAAACCCTGGGGTTTTCCTAAAATCTGGAGTACATAGCAATTGACTGACTCACCTGTCCCACTGACAGCACAGAAGGCATACATGGACAAGTTTCTAGTGCAGTGTTGTTTTGGGTTTGTTTGGTTTGGTTTTTTGTTGGTGTTTTTTTTTTTTTAAGAATTCTTTATTAAGCATGACTCATTGACTTTTAGTTCACCAGAACCACCAGGACTTTTTCACATTAATTATTGTCTAGCCACACCTCCCTAATCCTGTGCTTGTGTAGTTGATTTTTGTTTGTTTGTTTGTTTTTTAAAGAAGACCAGCTGCAGAATTTTGTATTTACCCCTATTATATTTTATCTTATTAGTTTGAACCCAATTGGCCTAACCTTTCATGATTTGGAGAGATCCCAATTTTGTCATTCAACTTCTTAGCTAACCCTCCCAGCTTTGTGTCATCAAGAAATTCAGTACAGAATGCCAGCTACCAGGCTCCTTCCCACCCACAGAAAAGCACTGGGAAAGCCATCTGCTAGGTAGTAGGAAGACTGACCATATGGGCGAAGGAATAGCAGTATAGGTGAAATAAAGATATTTTGACATACTGAGTACACAAGTTCATCTCCCAGCCTGTCAATAGAAAAATCAATGACTTCATGTGGATTTGCACAAGCTCCATAGGCAATGCCACAGTTTACAGTTAAATAGTACCTGTGATTTCATCAGCATTTGGGCCTCTCATGGAGGAAAAGCTCCCTGACAGGAGAGATCACCATGTTCTATAACATGTCTTCTTGCCTATTAATCCCTTACCAAATGATATTGCTAATGAGAAGTGATATAAGTGACAGGGTTTTATGGAGCTGGGGGATTCTACTGAATTTCTTTTTTTTTTTTTTTTGAGGGAGGAAGGTAAGGCAATTGGGGTTAAGTACATAGCTAGTAAGTATGTAAAGTGTCTAAGGCTGAATTTAAACTCAGGTCCTCCTGACTCCAGGGCTGGTGCTCTATTTACTGCACCACCTAACTATCCCTACTGAATTTCTGATGCCAGAAAATTATACTTTTTTCCAAATAAGAGATACATATTTAAAATATTGACAATATCAATGAATTTGGTCGTATATGACTGCTCTATAGAAAGCCATAAGTGGGAAAAATTAGCAATGGCCACATAGAGACTTTGGAGTTTTCTCCCCCTCCACACCCCCTCCCGGCAAAGGCAATAAGGGTAAAGTGACTTGCCGTGGGTCACACAGCTAGTAAGTAGCAAGTGTCAGCGGTTCGGATTTGAACTCAGACCCTCCTGACTCAAGGACTGGTGCTCTATCCACTGTACCACCTAACCAGCCCCTTCTACCCATTTCAAATAGCACATTGTTTTATTAGAGGATAGAAGGTTAGCCTTGAAACTAGGAGCACCTGAGTTTAAATCTCACCTTTAACACATACCAGCTTTGTGCTTCTGGACAAGTTAGTTATCTTTTTAATGCCATTGGCAGCTTTTTAAGACTATATTTTTTTACTTGCCTTGACAGAGCACTTTGCTCACTATTGCCCATCCCAGAATTTATATGTGACTCTCCTTTTTCTCCCTCACCATACCTTTATCATTTGTCTTTCTTCCTTTTCCTTTTTGATTCCTTCCTATTTTTTTCACCATCAATAGCAACTGATTTTTATTTCTGATAAATTGAAATTACTTCAGAGCAAATCATGGTTAATAAGAATAATAGCTGACATTTATCTAATACTTAAAAATTTGCAAAGAACATCATGGGCTAGTTTATCCCCATTTTACAGAAGAGGAATCGACCAACAGACATTTAGTAAGCCCCTACTGTAGACCAGGTACTGTGCTAAGTGCTGTCTTGCCTAGGGTCACTCACTTAACAAATGTTAGAGGCAAAATTCAAATTCAGGTCATTTTGACTCATTTTAGCACTCTATCACCTACAGCATAGTGCTAAACAGAGTGAGTTATGCAAGGAGTAGGAAAGAATTCTCCCATTTGGAAATACTTAAGACCTAGAAGGAAGCCTTCCAATGGGGAGAGAGGAGAGGGAAGAGAGAGGAGAGGAGAAGGGAGAGGGGAGGAAAAGAGGGAGGAGCAGAGAGAGAGCTGAAAGAGAGAAAGAGGAGGAGGGAAGGAGGGAAAGGGAGAGAGAAAAAGAGAGAGAATAAATAGAAAAATACAGAACAATGTTGTAGAGTCTACCACGTCCACTATTTTTCCCCTTTTACTAAGGTAGCATAACAAATTAGCATCCTCAGACTCTTAGCCAGGATCTTCTTATATTTCTTCAGAGGAAGGATGACTTAAGGGGGAAAGTCCATCTAAAGTTCTCTTGTGTTCCTCCATCCCCCGTCACTGGCTCTGTATAGCAACCAATTTAAACTGCCACTGGCTGATTTGTTGCAGATTGATGGCACCACCAGTCTGTTATTTTGGTAGCAGAGGAGTGAGGAGTGAGGGGAACAGTCTTCTTTTCTTAAATTTGTATGTTCCCTATAGGTCATGCTGAAGCCTCATTATACAATCCCAGTATCAATAATATTCATATGCAGGAAGAGTTAGAGTATAGATTCATTGTCTGTCCACATGAAACAAAGCAGATAATTGAGGGAATTATTTATGTAATTGCAGGCCCCAAATAAAAATCCTTTTTCCTAAAATTATCTAGATAATGTTCTTATTCCATCACTATACTTTCAAAGTATAATGAATAAGTTGCATTGTGCATCATTTGATAATAGCTGCTTCCCCTGCTGAGCTGATATTTATTATAAGCAAATCTGATAATTCAGGTACAGGGAAATTGTGTAGATATGACAAGATATTTAAACTGATTCCCAAAATCCTGGCATATTCAAAGAGCAGAATTCATAGCTATATTTAAGTCTAAACTTTTTGTAGGAATCAAAGAACCACAGAACCTCAGAGTTTGAAGGGACCATGGAGGCCATTGGGCAGCTAGGTAGCAGAATGGATACAGTGCTTGGCCTGGAGTCAGGAAGACCTGAGTTCAAATCCAGCCTCAGACATTTATCTACTGTGTGACCCTGGACAAGTCAATTAACCCTGTTTGCCTCTGTTTCCTCATCTGTAAAATGAGCTAGAGAAGGAAATGGCAAACCACTCCAGTATCTTTGCCAAGAAAATCCCAAATGAGGTCATGAAGAATTGGACATAGTTGAAAAAGGACTGAACGATAACAAAAAGATGAACATAGAAGAAGAAGAAGGAGGAGGAGGAGAAGGAGAAGGAGAAGGAGAAGGAGAAGGAGAAGAAGGACAAAAAGTTGCATCAGGACATATTTTGGGGAAGGCAATCGGGGTTAAGTGACTTACCCAGGGACACACAGCTAGTAAATGCCACATGTATGAGGTTAGATTTGAACTCAGGTCCTCCTAACTCCAGGGTTGGTGCGCTATCCACTGCACCACCTAGCTACCCCTCCATCAGGATATTTTTAATCTGCTCCTGACTCACTTTGTGACCTGTGCAAGTGACTTCTTTTTTCTGAGTGTCAGATTCCTCATTTTGAAAATGAAGGTATTGAGTAAAATAGTCTAATGTGCTATAATTCTAAGTTCAAATTTCCTTTTAAAAAGCCGGGCTATGAAGGGAAAGCCTCTCTGGCACATAGACCTCCTTCTACAAAATGGTATTTTTATTAGATTGTAAGCTCCTTGAGGGCAGGGACTGTCTTTTGCCTCTCTTTGTATCCCCAGCACTTAGCACAGTGCCTGGTACAAAGTAAAATCGTTAATAAATGGTTATTGGTTGCTTGACTGATTGAAAGGAGTAGAGATGACAATTACTTACTCCCTAGGTTCCATCACTATTTCCCTGTTGAGTCTTCCTCCCGTCCCAAGGAGGAAAAGGAGGTGTGTAGTCCATATATGTCCTGGGCTTATGTGTCCACCTAGTGGAAAGCAAAGAAACCACGAAACTGTTCTGGAAAGGGCAATCCACTTCTTTATGAATTAGCCTTGCAAAACATTGGCAAGGTTGAAACAATTAAACTGGTTTAGATTCAGTGCATTCTTAGAAATCCTTGGGCCTTAATTCTTCTATGGCAAAGGGGAAACCATTAAATTATGTAAGAGCCTTAAGGGAGAGGGGTTGGTATCTGGTGAGTGGCTCAGATAAGAGACTGAAAATTCCTGAGTTTTATCTTTCTCCCACTCTTTATTTAACTAAAAGGAAATCACACAAGTGGATGCCAACAAATCTATTTTTGAATGTTATATAATGCAAATTCATGACATATTGAGATGATTATAAAGTCTTAGATAGATTTTTCAAAATAAAATACTAGAATATACACATCCCAATGAATGACAACCTTCAGAGTGGTCTTCATGCTTATACCAGTCCTAAAAAATCTCTAGGAATCACATCCCAGCCTAATCTTTCTCTGCAAATAGATTTGGGTTTTGTTTCACACCAATTATTAAACAGCTCAGTGCAATGAGACAGAGAGAGACAGAGACAGAGACAGAGAGAGACAGAGAGACAGAGAGAGACAGAGACAGAGAGAGACAGAGATGGATAGATAGATAGATAGATTTTTCCAGTAGGATTAAGACCATTTTAGGTCACAATAGGATATGACTATAAAATATGGGGGTGGGGCTGGGGGTAGGGGTGGGAAAGGGATATATAGTTCATCAACCAGCTTTGAAGAGGAATAGCATTAAAATTACTTCAAGAATAGGAAAAAATTTAAAGCACCCCTTTAAAAAAATTAAAGCATTTCCATTTTTTTTCTCAATCTGCATGTATGTGTGTTGTGTGTCAGGCAATGAACATTTCATTAAGCACCCGCTATGTTCCCCATACTGTGTTCAGCACTGGGTATTACAATATTAAAAAGAAAGGAGCTCGCTCAAGGAAACTAAAAACCAGGAGGAAGGGAGAAGGAAGGTTCCTAGCACTGGGGCATGATGGAGTCTAGTCCAAAGGAATGCAGCCAGCTAGGAAATTAAGAGATGGCTGACCTACAAACTGTTTTGTAATGGAGAATTTGGAAGGATTTCTTTGTCCTACCCTCCATCAGAAGGGTAGAGGGTACTAAGAGTACTAAGAAGGTGTGAGTACCAAGGTTGACACAACTTCACTCAATGATGAGTTCCCTGATGATGAAGTTCCTGCAGGCACGATGGGATCCAGTCCAAAGGTATGCAGCTAGGTGGGGAATGAAAGGTGAGCTAGCCCAGGAGTTGTCCTTAAAATTATGTGTTTCAGTCCTTAAGACTAAAATCAAGGCTGAATCATAGACACACATAATCTCAGAGTTGGGATGAGTCCCAGAAGCTGTCTAATTCCATTCATACTTGAACAGCAATACCTTCCATAATTTCTCTGACAAGTGGTCATCTAGTCTTCCCTTAAAGACCTTCAGCAAAAAAGAACTCACTCCTCCTGCAGGCAACTTCTTCCACTTTTCTTTGGCTCTATTTAAAAAAAAAGTTTTCCTTACATTAAAACTAAATCTGCTTTTCCACAACCTCATCTACTACTCCTATGTCAGTTTTCTGAGGGCAAATATCCTAAGTATAATAATTCCCCATTCACATGTCATTATTTCAATACTTTAAGTCATATGGAAGTTGGGTTTGTTTTTTCTTTTCATGGTCAAACATCTTCCATCCCTTCAGATGATTTTTGTAGGGCATAGTCTAGAGACTTCAATCTATTAGGTTACCCATATCTGCATAGTATCCAGTTTGTCAATATGGAACCCATTGTAGGAGAAGGAATAAAGGAAGAACATAGGGTTTAACAGGCTCAGGAATTAATTTACCTTCCATTGACCTTGCTTCAAAAAGTTTCTCACAAGGCCTAGCTAGGTGGTACAGTAGATAGAGTATTGGCCCTGAAGTCCAGAGGACTTGAGTTCAAATTCATCCTCAGACACTTGACACTTATCTAGCTGTGTGACCTTAAGCAAGTCACTTAACCCCATTTGCCTTGCTTTCCCCCCTCAAAAAAAAGTTTCTGATGTATGTTACTGCCACTGATTCCTTTCATCAATACATAAGCATAAATCGATAGTCAGTTTCAATGGAACAATGCAGCTATGTGTTGTGTATTCTACTTTGAAGTCTAGTACCTTCATCTGTTTTGGAGTTCTCTCCAATGATGCTGATTACCACCTATTCATGCCTGCCCCTCTTGTGCAATGTTGTCTTACCAACATTTTCTTATTAGCCAGCAGCAGTCCACCTATCATGCTAGATATCTTTCTTTCTCCTTACACCATAAAGATAACAGTGAGGCATATTGGCTACCTGCTTGTTCATCCCTCACTGTAACCTGCCTACCTTCCTTTCTTTTCATACAAGTCCTCGATGACATCTGTTCAGAATTCCTCATTGGTTTTATGGTTTGACCTGTTTACAACCACCATGAACTTCTACATTGCTGTCTGTATAATGTTCTTTTTCTGTTTTTAATTCTTTGGGGTCTGTGATAGTCCATTCCTCACTAAGAAACAGCAATGCCAGTTGAATATTTTTCTTTAAAAGATGGTCCTTTTCTTTCATGCACAGCATCTTCAAAGTACCTACTTTTTTGGCTAAGACTATTTAACTGTTATAAAACATAAAATACCACATTTCTTCTTGTCTTTGGCCGACAAGATCATCTAAAATAAAATATTTCAAGAATTTCAAAACTACTGATTTTACATATTTATCGAAAAAATATGTTCTTAAAATGGAAAAGTACTGAATATCATGTGTTATAATTAAAAACTGACATTTAGAATGTATATTATACATGGTATGTTTAAACAGCTAATGTCAATATCAGTATTTTCTAGGTCCTGTTAAGAGCACACCTTTCCCTCCTGTTTCTTTGTCTCCATAGCTGCTCTTTTCAGTCACCATTAATAACATAGTATTCTAGATTCTCTTATCCAGACAAAACTGATTAATGAATTTAGGCAATACATACATCCACATATATGTATGTACACATACATGCATGTATGTACATATTTTTATTTAGGCATTTCAGTAAAATATAACTCTTTGTGATTCCAATTAAGGCTAAAAATACTAGAGTGATTTGCTATTTGCTTCTCAGCTCATTTTACAGATGAGGGACTGAGGCAAATGATTCAGTGACTTTCCTAGCAACACAACTAGTAAGTGTCTGAAGCTAGATTTGAACACACAAAAATGAGTCTTTCTGACTCAGGTCCAGTACTCTGGACACCGCGCCATATGTGTATATGTGTGTGTAGGTATATATGTATATGTATGTTGTGTATATGATATCCCAGTCTGGTCTCTTTCTTTTTCAGAACATAGGAAACTTGGGAACATGACTGTGACAGTAAAAAAGACCGTCCCTTCTCCTGAGGCCATTCAAATTCTTTACCAACGCATGAGATATGAGTATGAATTCTACTACTTTGTCAAAGAGCAGTTCCACCTGCTCAAGCGCAAATTTGGACTCAAGTCTCACGTCAGCAAGCCACCTGTGAGGCCACAGTTCTTTATTCCTACTCCACTGGAAACTGAGGAACCAATAGATGATGAGGAACAAGATGACGAAAAGTGGTTGGAAGACATCTACAAGAGGTGATGCAAGCACCATGCCAACCTCCAATGGACTCATCCCTCTTTCTTGAGAGCTTTTTTGTTTGTTTCAAAAAGAATCCTTAAGGGACTAAATTAATGCACAGTTGCATTAAAAAAAAAACATTCCCACATGATGGGGTGAATGGGAGATACCCGGTTTTGCGGGTTTTATTTGTTTAATTTTATTGTATGTTTTTCTTGGCTCCCTAGGATCGTTTCTAGGACACCCTAGATGGCTCCAACTCAAAACATCTCATCATAAAATAGCTTTCCTCAGTGTGTTTGGGAAGGACACTCTACCTTCAAACAGCCTGCCATTTGCAAAATAATTTGTGCAAAATATTATCTGCTTCCATGGTAATAGAAGCATCTTTGTCCATCTCAACAAGAATGCAAGTCAGTTTTGACAAAGTCCAGGGGAATTTGAAAATTATATGATAGTCCAGGTCACAAAGGAAATAGGACAGCCAGCTTAAGTCACAATAGCTTATAAATAGGAAGCATTTCCCAGAGTGAATCAGGCCCATTAGTATGGAGGAACTTTTGCCTTGGAAGCCTCAAGAATTTCAGTTGTCAAATGGAATTAAGTTGTCTTGTCAGTACCTTTGCTCTAGTGAGCACCAAACAATAGCATCAGCATAAGTCTCTATGGGCTATTTGTGCTGAACAACCAACCAATTTCATGTTTTGCTCTACTTTGAAAGTTCAAAGTACATGCCAGGCTCCATTGAGATAGCTAATTATTAAGAATATTACTCATGGGTGATAGAGTCATATGGATGAGAAAGGAAGTCACTGATGGATCCATCTGAACATCTGGAGTCTGTATGAACAGTAAGGAGAAAGACTCAGTAATGAAGTTCTAGGGCTTTAGGGTTCATTAGGAAATGGCCATAATCTTGAACCATTTCTGGCCACTATAAGCATCCTTCCACTTAGTATTGCTTTAAGATGAAATCCTAAGTCATCACCTTAGGGACAACACTTCAGGTTTTCTGAAGAAATCCTCCCAGTAAGGAGGTTTATGTTCATGTCTAGTCATGGTGACCATATCTAACTCAGCTAATAAAAGGCAAGCAATAGAGGGTGAAACTTCTTTTAAAGATAAAAGGGTTACAAATCCCATGAGACACTCTTGAAATATGTAAGCAGAGCTAGAAAGGGCCTTAAAGGTCTTTCTAATTCAGGGATTCTTAAGCCTTGATGTGTTAAGAACCCCTTTGGCAGCCCAGTGAAGTCAATGGCCCCCATTTCAAAATATTAATTTTAAACACATAAATCAATTATATTGAAATACAGATACAAAAGTATTTTTTTAAGTTCCATAGACAGCTTAAGGACCCCTGATCTAATCCAACCCTTTCATTTTACAGAGGATAAAGCTGAGGCTGAAAGACTGACCCAGAATTACATACGGATTAAGTGGCAGAGTAAAACTTCCAGCTCAGGTATTCTAGCCCCAAATCCAGAACTTTCCACTCAACCGTCAATACCAGTTATGTTTTTGTCTCTGTTCCCTCAGTGAGCAGTTCCTTTCATAGACAAGGGTGATGAAGTCAGCGCAGGTAACAGTAGGACCACAGCCCTGCCCCTGGCAAAAGAGCAGCCTGGTATCGATCACCTCCCAAAACTACCTTTACCAACAGAAGGCCGCCATTATAAGTAGGCATGATTTCTGTGGTACTGCTTGAGACCCCAAGTGCTGAAATATTTTTTTTCCTACTGACTTGACTCCCAATATTACACAATGTGAGATGTATTCTTTTGGATTGAAATGCAAAAATCCCTAGAAAAGGTTAAATCTTAATGAAGATTACTTAAAAACAAGGAGGAAGGTAGAAGGGAGTGAGCTAACCAACTTTATTGACTCCACAGTTGACTTACAAACAGGCCTGCAGGTGGCAGCAGCAGTGTATTAGTGGGGTCCAGTTTACACTAAATCATACTTTAGGCTTTTTACAAACCACATAGTTTGAACTTCTTCAAACACATATAAATCGTTCATGGTCCCCTCACCCCCCCCTTATATTGGACAGTAGTCAAGATCTAAAACAAGTCATTTGACAATAGGCAAGTCCTCCCCAAAGCTACTTTATCATGAGATGTATTAAGAAGTCCCCACACCCACAGGAAATCAGCTTGGCCTTGGACCAGCCCAACTGTGTGAGTGGTACTTGGCATCCTTACGGGTGTGTTTTCCATCCAAAGAGGGGTGTAGTTAAGAAGAGCTGTAGTGTTCAAGTAAGATAAACATTTGGAAGAAATGTTCCTAAAAGAGAAATGTCCTTCATACTCATTTGAGGGATTTATGCACTACAATTAAGGTACCCTAACAGAAAGTGGCCTGGCTAACAGCCAGTGTTGGGACACAAAATGAGAATCTGCTGCCTTGTGGACTTTAAGTGGTTTCTATGAAATTATATGTAAAGAAGAATTAGTTTACACACTGTGGAACCTTGTAATCAAATGAGAAAAACCGTATCCTCACCTTTAACATGAGCAAAGGTATTTTAAATCACGCCACAGTCAGAGCAGTAGAGTAGTGGGTCATCAAATTCATTTGGCCCCTTTGTGGTACTTGCTTGGAGTTTAATTCCAATCCATTAGCCAGCTTCTCTTATCAATTCAAAGGCATTTCTATCTTGACCACTTTAGAACAAAAAAGCAAAAACTGTTGACTGATTTACTTGCTGGGCCATAATGTTATTTTTACCTAACAAACTGCCTCTAAGTTATGCCTGTTTCTCCCTCAAAGGCAAGGTACTTCGTAAATTTATTTGGCACTTAAGGAAAAGTCTTTCTGGCTCTGGGCCCACACACGGTTTGTACATCGTGAAATATATTGTACATTTTACATAGTTTAATTTAAAAGAAAATACATGTTAAGCTGGTTAATCTTTGACTGCCTTATTTATTATAACTTTTCAGCACATTCCAAGGTTTTAGTTACTCAGGAAGGAGTTAATTAAAATGATTTTATTTTAGTCTGCTGGATGTTTTTTAAAAAGCAAAAGTCACTATTATGAGCCTTTAGCCTACTTTGTGTTGAGTGCCGTGTAAGTGCTTGTAAATCTTTTTTTTAAGAAGAAGAAAAAAAGTTTGGTGTTTGACATTAATGAAAATAAGAAAATATATAAGGAACCAAAACATTAGCTTAACTGAAATGAAAGCAATCTGTGTTTGGGATGAAATGTTCTTTAACTTATTCAGTACCCACATTAAGGGTAAAGGAATATAAATAAGTTGACCTTTTTTTCCAGTCTGTTGATAGCTGAAAATAAAACCTTGCAATTCCACACACACACACAGCCCTTCAGCTTCCTTGGTTGGCCAGGTTTTCCTTCTCCTAACGTGATATTAAAATGAGACCCTACTTAGTTTTCACACAGATGCAGAAAGAGTTCATTGAACACCTGGTTTGTTTGTTTTTTGTCTATTGGAACAATTGGTTTAATTGGTATTTCCACTGAATCAGCAGATCATTCCAGTGTCAGGAAGCCTCAGCCTGAATCACAATATTTTATGCCCATCAGGTGGATAACTTCCAAGCCTATACATATAAGCTACAGTGTGATAAAAGGCAAGACATTTCTAGCCTTGAATTGACCGCCTCAAACCCTCCCCTTAGAGGGTCAGAACCTTAGAGGTTTCTCTAAGATCTATTGGAACTTTTCACAAAAAATAAAATGACTCCACATGCTTCCTAGGCACTGTGGACATGACAGTTCAGTGACATGTTATTTGAGCAATGTAATGTCTACTTTTTACCAGGGAAATAGTCTACCATACATTGATAACAAATGGAAGAA
The DNA here is from genome assembly GCA_028646575.1 of Pseudocheirus occidentalis. NCBI lineage: Eukaryota > Metazoa > Chordata > Mammalia > Diprotodontia > Pseudocheiridae > Pseudocheirus > Pseudocheirus occidentalis. The sequence goes on from CM053593.1 coordinate 308,482,371, forward strand.
TAAGTTATTGTTCATCAGAGAATGCTTTGTGATGAGAGAAAATAAATTAGTTGAGTCTCTAATGATGAGTATTAAGTAGTGGCCTTTCCTTGATGCTGAATGTTGTTCTGTGGCCTAAGACAATGACGTAAGGACCTGGGGGGACTTTCAATGGACTCTTTTAACAATGGAGCAAACTCTAAAAATAAATAAATAAAAGATGACACTGACCAAAAAAAATTTTTAAATAATTAAATGTAGCAGAAAAAAAAGCAATGGAGCAAACCAACAAGTAGTAATGGCAGTGTAAGAAACTAAGGATGCTTGAAATGAGGGCTATGTGGGGAATGGTGTGATTTTTCTGTGGGTTTTGTAATCAATCAAGCTAGCATTTGTTAAATAACTAGTGTCAGGTACTATGCTACAAGTACTGGGGATACAAGTCTAGCCCTTGAAGAGATTGCATTCTAATGGGGGAGAGAACATATACAAATATAGGCATAGGGACTGGGCCTTTGACTTTGCTGCATAGAGAACTTCATGATAAGGAAATTCCTTCTATGAAGGCATAGCAACACGTTTTCCTCAGTTTAGAGTGTTTTCAACCAGGATGTGTCAGAGGAAGGATGTGAACTCAGGTCTTCCTCACTTCAAGACCTGTTCTCTATTTACCATGTATGTATAGAGATAGAGAAAGAGACAGAGATGTATTGATATAGATATAGATATAGATTATATGTAACATATATCACTCAACTCAAGGTAAACTAGAAGGGGAAGATCCTAGCAGCTGGGGAAATCAAAAAAGTTCTCACATAATTTAGTCTGTCTTGAAGAAAACTGGGAATTCCAAGATGAAGAGATAAGGGTAAGGAGAGAGAACATTTTGAGAATGAGAGATGGTCAGTGCAAAGTCAAGGACTTGAGAGAGAGATTGTCTTCTTATGTGAGGAAAAGTAAGTGGGCCAGTATGGCAGAACCAGAGAGGAAATGGAAGAAAGCAATATATCAAAAGAGGGGCCCAGCTGTGAAGATCTTCAGGTGCCAAACATGGTAGTTTATTTGATTCTATAGATAATAGAGAGCCAATGGAATTTACAGAGTGGGGATGAGATAAGTGATATGGTCAGACTTGAACTTTAGGAAAACAGCGTTGATGTCTGTGAAGCCTTCATTGCATGGCAGAGCTTTTTCTGGGGGATTCTTTGGAGATGAATTACTCTGGTTTTGCTATACTATGTGGTAAGTGACAACAGGAAGAAATTAAATGGGATGAACATTTGTGACCATTCAGAAGACTAAGGGGAGGGGGAATTACAGGTCCATTCTATAAAAAAACCACCTTTTTCTGATACTTGTAGAGACATTTCATATATTGCCTTCCAAAGAGGAACCTATTTGGGACTAAAACAAACGTTAAGAAGCAATGAGAAAAGACCCACCAAAAATACTTTTAGGGTAAAACAGAGTCACTGTGGTCCAACATAGATTAAAATAGAAAACTCATAAAGCAGAAGAATTAAACACAACAGAAAGGAAAGTAAATTCGCAATGAGAGGATCTTAGATATCAGATATTGGAAACATCACAGAAAAGGAAAACACCCAGTTCCTTCTTTTGAAGATGAAGAAATTGAGGACCAAAAAAGTGAAATGACTTGCTTGTGATCACAAAAATACAAAATGCAGAGCTAGCTCTTCTTCTTCACTAAAGATCTTCCTAAACGTCAATCGATCAATCAATTAATGAGAATGTATTAGGCACCTATTACATGTCAGGCACTGTACAACATGGCGGGGATTCAAAGACAAAAGCAAAACTTTCCAACCTCAACAGCTTACATTCTACTAAGGGGAATACATAATGTTCATGTGTGTGGTGTGT
>CM053593.1:308484333-308525679 GCA_028646575.1 Pseudocheirus occidentalis
ATATGATATGTATTGTTATATTTGTTACATATATATTTCATATTACACATACTATATGTGCTATTCCATATTATGTATAACAATACTCTGGACTCTTTTAGAATGAGGCTGTCTCTATCCCTTGCCCCCCCCCAAGGTTCTCAGGGTATTCTCTGAGGTGTTGAGGGTGAATTTTCTCTATTGCTCTCAGCTCTGTCCTCTATTCCAGTCTACTCCCCGCTGTCAGCCATCAGGGATGTGTCCCACTTCCCATGACCTAATTAACACAATACTCTTTACTAAGAGACATTTACTGAAAAGATATGAATGAGGACAGCAATATAAACACACATACTCCCAACACTTTGGCCCCCCTAGACATCGGGCTCAAGCCTCATCCAGTTTCTACACAGGATTCATCCAAATGAGTTCACTTCCAAATGCAACATAGCCAGTTGGTGTATGAATCTACATCTTTGCTGTTACTAGACCAACACGGCTGGGTCACTAGGGGCCTTACCCCTCACTATCTGTCTTCAGGAAAATTCCCAGCATAGAATCTAGGTCTTGGATTCTGATGGCTTGCCCTCTTGCCCTTTGAATCTTACAAGGTTAGAACCATTTCTAATTTCTTTTGCCAAAAACAGAAAAAAATAAATACATAGAGGCAAAGAAAGGAAGCCCATATTCATGGGCCTCATGTCAGGCTGGAAGAAGGAAGACCTAAGACTTCTTTTACATTGTCTAGAAGACTGAAATTGGTTGTAGACTGTCCAACTCTGGGAGTGGGGCTCATCCTTTGCCTAGCATAATGCCTCCCTGGAAGCAAATTCTCCAGGCTTTTCCTCATGGGGAATGCATCAGTCCCATCCAGTTATGCACAGAATGTTCAGTAACAAGTCACAGTACTAGCAAACGGAGAATCAGGAAAGAACCCTTGAAGAATATTAAGATGAGTCTTAAAAAGCACTATGGTTGCTGATAGGTAGAGGTGACCAGGGAGAGCATTCCAAGAATATGACAAAGGAATGGTAGTAGAAGATGGTATGCCAGGCATCGGGAACCACAAGTAGGTTAGTATGGCTGAGGCTGGAGTAGAGTAAGGAAGACAGAGTAATGAGTAATGAGCCCCCAAAGATAAGCTGGAACCAAACCTGTGAAGAGTTTTAAATGACACGTAACAACTTTTACCATGGCTTAAAGGAAATAGGAAACGTTGAACACTTCTTGAGTAGGAGCATGACAGAGCAGGGAGAATTTTTTTCTGCATATGCCTAGCTGCAATTGTTAGGTACGATTGTAGAGCCAAATGATAATCCTGCAAAGGATTCTAGAAGGGAAATATATAGGTTGTATTTAAGCATTTCTACAGAACACAATACACTGGAACCTTGTTTAAGTTATTCCTGGGATCCATGAGATATCTTTTAAAGCAGTTAAATACCTTATAGGATGGTGTTTGATATTGTTCATTCAAAAAAATGTTACTATGCAGAGGAGAGTGATAAAAATGTTATGTGTTTGTCGATGGAATTCTATGCTGGCCATCAGTGCGTTAGTTTTTAAAGGAATGTTACAGAATCATGGGTGACAATGGTGAAGTCATTTTAGATCTAACTAAATCTAAATTTGGAAATTTATCTAATTCTAAACTCGCAAAGTACAATTAAAATGTGGCCCTTAGGAGCAGATGAGAGATGAGTGCAGACCTTTTAAAAAACATGAATGTTTGTAGGATGCTCTGAACTCCTTCCAGACTCTATGTCACTTTGGAAATCCTTTCTACATGTAGCAGGCTTGGCTAGTGATGCAACTCCCAAGTATCACCCAATACCACAATAGGTCACTGGTCATGGAATGACAACTGGTCACTTGTGTCTTGTGGGTTCCAACTTATAAATAAAGGGATTGCCTTAAAATACACAGATAAACACATACAAACACACACCATATAATGGGGAAAATATGGCCTAGACTTTTATTTTCTAAATCTTGGTGCTTGAATGGAACAGTCTCAAATCTAGGAAAAGAAACCATTACGTCTTTCATCTTGCACTGTATTCTGTGGGCAGGCATTGAGCAATCTCCCCCACGTTGTCCTGCCAAAACATCTCAAGCCTGACCTGGAATATGCCTCTTATTCCAATCATGAGTCTCCCAAAGCAGAGACAGCCTGGAGGAGTAGGTCGTGCCAGACAGAACGTTGGTTGTGTGATGCAACTAAATAGAGAGTAGGCTAAAACCAGGAAGCAATGTGGTTGACAGATTACAGCAAAGAGCTGAGAACCAGAGAAGTCCTTGAGTTCAAATCCCAGCTGATTTGTTTCATCCTGAGCTTCAGTTAGTCACTTGACCTCTTTATGCCTAAAGTCAACCCAGCTGGAAAACATTAGAAAAAGATGGGACTTTGTTGAAAACTGAGTACTCCATCTGAGGTGAACCATATTTTTCCCCCCAATATACTTAAGAGCTACAAGTCCTTTTAGGCTGAAGGAACTTTTAATAAAGTGTTGGGGGTTTTTCCCCACAAAATGGCAGCCTCTGCTGCTAAGAGGGCATAGAATTACTTATAATTTCTAGGTCTTCTTGATGCCTTTACTCCCTCATGTCTGCAGATGTTGCTGCCCAGCATCTTGGTGAGTCCCTGTTATGGAAAAGATGAGTGCTGAAGTATGGATAGGAAAATGCAGATTCTAATGAAAGTGCATCAGAGAAAATACAGCAAAAAAAAAATTCTCAAGGATTCATCACATACAAACTCTTGGTTTTGATTCTAGAACTCTATTTCCTATGTCATTGATTATCCAAGCTAAAATTGAAATTTATGAGCATTTTTTTTCAATAACACTCTTCATCAGTAGAGATTTCTCTGAGTCCAAAGTATGGGAATTATCTCCATTTAACAGGTTTCCTTGTGTACCTTCTTCTTACGACTTCTCTAAAGTACCCTATGTCTCTGGGAGTCTGTTAATGATGGTAGTAACTCTCCCCAGCCAGAGGTACTAGCAAAGGCTGTGGGCAAATAAAAGTTTCCACATATATGGAAAACCTACTTCACCAGGGGATGCTGTACTTCATTAGGCTCTTTATTTTCTCTCCTCTTCCCATCTCTTTTCTCCCTCATCTCCCTCCCACAATATCATGGAGAAAAACTGCCTATGATTTTGTGGGCTGGATTGTTTTATTTTTTTCAACATGGCCTTTTTCTTTCTGATGCCTATAGAATGTAAGCTACTTGAGGGCAGGGACTGTTTAGTTTTTGTCTTCCTATCACAAGAGCCTACAACCACGACTTATTTATTTTCCCATTTCTAGAAAGTGCCTCCTTCCCTTCTCTCTTGTATCTTAAACTTCTGAAGGAAAATGGGAGCTCTAGATGTAGCAGCTAACCTTCCAACTGAAAGAAGCCTTGTAGGTAGGTCCATCTCCTTGCTTTGCAAATCAAACTGGGAACTAGAAAAGTTAAGGGACTTAGCCAAATTCACACAGCTTCGCATCCAACTTGAGAAAAAAAAATCTTCCTGGAGCAGGGACAAAATTGTGGTTTAATCAGGAATGGAAAAATAATCAGCAGGTGGCTGTTTCAGAGCACTTTATATATGTTTTGTTGTGTTATAATACTATAGAATCATGGACAACCATGACTAAATCATTTTGGAGCTAACAAAATATAAATTGAAAAACATCTAATTCAAACTGACCCATGCAGGAGACCTAAGCAAAGAAAATATGTAAAAGCTGAGACTATTTTCTGAGATCTGAGTCCCTTCACTAATACCAAGACTAAGCAAGGCAATCCAATCTTGCAAAGGAAAAATGTCGACTTGGCCTCTCTCCCGCTTTTCCCTGATGTTTGATTACTTGATTAGGACATCTGTTCCAAGGACGGACACACACACACACACACACACACACACACACACACACACACACACACACACACACACACACACGAAGAGAAGTGGTGTTGGGAGGGGGAGATGGAGAGACTGTGAAAGCCAAAACCTCAGGTTAGCTGCGGAGCCAGCCCGTGGTTGGAGTGCAGAAAAATCAGTTAACTGATAAAAAGTGGTCACTTTCAAGCTTTGTCTCCAACATGTCACTGCACCATTTGGAGCACAAGGCGGCGCTGCATCCACAGTGATTTCTCCAAGAAATCTGAAGGACTTTTCCAATAAGTTTAACCCACTGCACCTGTTCCACGTAGCAATTTAGCTGAGACTGGAGCATTCCAGGTCTGTGTGTTTGAACCCCAGGGTCTATCAGGAGTAGGAGGGGAGGGGCTTTCCTGTCCTAGAGAAAGAAGCAAGATGTATTTCAGCTTTCATGACGATTGTGCTGTTTTCCCGACCCAGTCTTTCTGGTAAGATGTGGATTCTGGGCTGGGCTTCTCAGGATGCCTCTGGGAGCAATAGGAAGCTGATGTCAGAATCTGAACATCCCAGACCACTTGGTGGGGAACCCCAAGACCCTTTCAGTATGGCTGCTGCCTGCCAGGAAGACATAAACCACCTATCTAATTCAATTTAGTTCATTAAGTCCCTGCTTCAGATATTGTATTAGACTCTGGGAGCACAAAAGGCAAAGATAATAGTTTGTGTCCTCAAGGAACTAACATTCTACCAGGGAGAGGGAGTACAGCATGTGTGCAAATAAGTACAATTCAAGGAAAATTGTGGAAAGCAAGCACTGATAAGAGGAAGGATGGAAGAAGGCTCCCTGAGCATTGGAGGTAGGTAAAGATGGGGAGATGTGGAGATGAAGAGGGAATATATTTTTTAGGGGAACAGCTTGTGCAAATACTTGGAGGCTGAATATTGACTCTTGAGTTCAGGGTTTAGTTTAAATTGAATTTAAAACTCATCAAGGAGAGTAGTATGAGTTAAAGCTGGAATGTTAGGTGAAAACCAAACTGGGGCATGCCCTTAAATTCCAGGCTAAGTAAGGATAGATGATCGGAAGATAGGATCAACCATTTCTGGTCAACAAGCTCAACATTGTTTAAATGCCTACTATGCTAAGGGTTTTATTCCTGGTGTTGGGGATGCAAGGAGAGATGAACGAAGACCATTCTTTCAAGAATACATCTGATATAATCTGGTGGGAAAGACAATTATATCAAAATAACTATTAGACAAGGGATGATATGAGAAGTGGAAATGGGAGATCTGGCAAGAGAAAAGTGCCCAGCTTGAGTGTACTGTCACAAAAGCTTTCCTGTTTCTCACTCCATATTATTGACTCCATCCTCAGTCTCCATTACTGTTGACTTCCTCTTCTATGTGTACCTGCTTTTCTCTCTGGTGCCTTAAGCCCTAGGTGACGTGAGACATAGAGTTCTTCAGGGCCTGTATTTTAAATTCCTGCCCTTGCGTCTCCAGAGCTTGGCAGGGCCTTTCTTGCATAAAATAAATAAGCAAATAGATGAAATAAGTTGAATTAAATAAAGGTGACACAAAAGCCCTGAAACATGGACAACGCCCTCCCCCCCAAAAAAATAAGGAAGCCTGGATATAGGAAAGAATGAACACTACATACAAAGTCAGAGAATCTAGGTTCAAATTCCATTCTAATGCTTACTATCTATGTTAACCTTGTGTAAATCATTTAAAGTCTTTGTGCCTAGCTTTCTTCATCCATAAAATGAGTGACTTAAACTAAATGATCCTTATAGTTCTTTCCAACTCTGAATCCCATGATTTTGTTAAAGTCTAGACAGTTTGAGTGGAACCAAGGCAGAGGTTGTTCCTACTTTTCTCTAGGATGTTTCAAATCTCCAACAGCCCTGACTCCCCACATCTGTATTTGTCTCTTGGGCAAGAGCTCTGAATGTGGACATCCAAACTGCAGATAGATTTCAGAGGGTCTGTGAACTTGGATGGGGATAAAAATAATCTATCTTCTATATGAAATTTATCATTTCTTACAACCTTGAGATAAACAAAAAATTCTGAGGATAGAAGGAGGGGTGGTGGGGTCACAGGCTTTACCAGATGGCTAGAGAGGCTCATGAAACAAAAAACTTAAAGACCCCTACTCCAGAGATTCTAGTTCCCTCGCTTCCCTTATCTGACGTATGGACAAACCTTTCTCTATTTAGCTCAGCTGAGATAAGGTCAGGATTAGAGAAACAGAAGGGGGCCCCTGGCTCCGTTTCTCTTCTGCCTAGCCCTTCCTGAGAATTCTGCCTGAGATGATCTTTTTCCAGTCTTTGGTCTGTGCCACACCCCCGTTTTCCTCTTTTAAAAGTGGAATTAGAGTTGGGTTCATTTGAGAATTTAGTTGAGTGTTTTTCTATGAAAGAGGACGGATACTAAAGGATGGCTACCACAGAGCAATATTTAGTGGAGGCCACTGAGTTATAACATCCGCCAAACTAAGAAGGAACAAGGTTATTTCACAAGACATAGACACTGAGTTACTAGGATCATGGAGTAAGGACCAGGCCCATGTGGACAAAGTATTGTGAAAAGTGCTCTGGGCTTAGAGTCAAGAGACCTGGATTTGGATTTGGTGCCAGCTCTGTGACTCTGGACAAAATCAGAGTCCCGGTTTCTTCATCAGAAGGAGGCTGTGAGGTATATACTTCAATAAATCCTAAAACACTTTAGAAATAATGATACTTTGATCAGTCAAAAAGTGCTTGGTAAGCATTTGCTCTATACCAGACCTTTCAACTTAAGATAAGTTTACAAGTCTGAGGCCAGTCACACTTAGCCACTTTTCCAAACAGGGCTAGAATAAAGCATTTATGCAACCGCCAGTTTATTCTGATCCAATCCAAAAAACATTTATTAAGCATCAACTGTGTATAACTATGTACAAGACTTCGTGCTTAACGCTAAGGGTATGAAGACAAAATTTAAAATAGCATTTATCCTCAAGAAAGTTGTCTCTCTGAACTAAGCAAACATGAAATTATGGCCTCTCTTGCTTGAAAATTGCCCCCCTCCCTTACTATCAATTTTTTTTTATTCTTTGTAACATGTTACTTCATTTATCACTTATTAATACCTTATTGCTATTAGGAGTGGAATTTTCTAGCATTTGAAATACATACATTTATTTTTAAGTAATATTTTTAAATGTTCATTATATTCCTCTAATGTATTGTAACTCAGGGCTACCTACTTTGCATAGCCCTGTTTCAGGCTGAGGTTCAAGTAGCAGGGATAGATTTGAACCGATTCATTCATGTATTCCCTGAGTCCTTCTAATGTCTGATAAATGGGATGCCTGATTGAGATTAGGGGTATACTCTATGTCTGGAACCAAGCAAAGGTACTAGACACATCAAAGAATGCACTAACCCTGGTTTCAAGAACAGCTAACTGAAACCAAGTAAGGTAATCAGCCATAGAATATGAAATATAGGGACAATATAGGGAACACAAATTAGAATGTACTTTCATAATTAATACTAATCAACCTGTCCATTTGTAGCCCATTCTTTAATTTTCCCTGGGCAAACATTTAAGAGACAAAATGGGGTTTTATAATACAAAAAAAACCCTTAACTAGTAATTTAAGTTTAATTAACATGACTTTTGTTATATGATGTGCCAATAATGTGCATTTCCATGAAATGTGATACAGAAACTTTCTAAAAGGCCTACCTTGTAAATTGCAATATTGGAATATTGATTTGTTTTGGTTCAGTGTCTTGATTTCATTGGCATGGAGAACTCCAAGTGTGGAACTTCCCTCCACAGAAGCTCACTTTAGACATAACATAATCTGAGTATTTCCTAGCAAAAAGGTAGATGAAGTTACATTACTTGTCCAGGGTAGCAAAATCTGCATGCATTAGAAGCAGGGCTTCTAGTAGCAGAGACCAAGTCTGGCCCTGAGCCATGGCCTCTTCGAATTTGTTTCTTTGCATTCTATTTTTCATTTGTTTGGATCTGTTTAATAGTATCTTGATTTCTCATAAAGTCATTTGCTTCCATTTGCTCCACTCTAATTCTGAAGGAATTATTCTCTTCAGAATGCTTTTGAGATTCTTTTTCTGTCTGGCAAATTCAACTTTTTAAGGCATTCTTCTCCTCATTGGCTTTTTGGGCCTCTTTTGCCATTTGAGTTAATCTAGTTTTAAGGCGTTATTTTCTTCAGTCAGGTTGTTGACTTTCTTTTCTTGATTTTTTTGCATTATTCTTATTTCTCTTCCCAATTTTTCTTCCGCGTCTCTTATTTGGTTTTCAAAATCCTTCTTAAGCTCTTCTATGGCTTGTAACGAGCTTACAGTTTTCTTGGAACCTTTTGGTGTGGGAGGTCTGACTGTGTTGTCTTCCTCCCGTTCCATGCTTTGATCCTTTTTGTCCTGGAAAAAGGAATCTAAAGTTGGGTTGCTGAGCTTGGTTTGCTTTCTTTGCCTGCTCATGCTGCCAGTCAATTAACTTGATTTTTGAGATCAGTAGATCTCTGCTTCCAAGGTGGGGGGAGCTTTATCCCAAATCGCTGGGGTTTTCACAGCTGACGGAGCTATTGGGGGCCACTGTCTCTGCAGCCCCCACCACTTTGGCTCACTGGTCACATACCTCAGGACTACCATCCAAGACCATGATCCTGATCCAGGAAGGTTAATGCAAGAGCACCTAGCCTCTGAATGATCACTTGGTGCCCCTGCAGTCTGCAAGCCTCGATGCTCTGAAAGCAGCCACATGGAGGCAGTTGCAGGGCCTCTGCTTCTGCTGCTTTCTTGCCCTGGGGGCAGACAGCCAGAACTGCTTCTTTCCCCAAATTTAGCTGAGTTCCACTGACCCTTTCACTTTGTCCTTATTTCTTATGGGTTGATAATTCTGGAAACTGCCACAGCTGCTGTTGATCCACTCTCCCAAATGCTCAAGCCCCAGTTTGTCCTGGCCACTCTGGTGCTGAAACTGCAACTGGTCTTGGCTCCCAGCAAGCTGCGATGAGCCCTTCACCTTCCACCTGCCAGGCTGACTTCAGCAAGAGATGTGTTTTTCTGTAATTGTGTGGGTTCTGGAGCTCTAAAATTTGTTTATAGTCATATCTTATAGGTATTTGAAGCGGTTATGGACGGAGCCACGGAGTTCTGCTTCTGCACAACCATCTTGACTCTGCCCCTTGGAATTTGTTTCTTAAAAATACAGAAAGAAACCCACTCCCTGGTAAGTTGAAAAGGTGTTATGTTCCTGTGTTGTTAGAGCTGGACTTGACTGATCATACCAAATTTATGTAAAAAAGATCATTCTCACTAACAATACATTCATCTATCATTTCAAAGTTTTCTCAAGTTTTTTCATATAATTTATTTCAGTTCACTAAATCACAGGCTCACAGTTCCCCAGGTGTAACTGACCATCTTACCCAACTCTCTCCACTTCTCTTGAATGCAAAGATGAGACATGGCCTGTATAGGGCCATACCACTAGCCAGTGGCAGCAATAGAACTGGAGTTCAGATCTTATGCATAGTCCTGAACTTTTGCCATCACTACATACTATTCTGTTTGGATATCAGCATGGACAGGACAGAACTAGAACATTTCAAGACCTGGATTTGGAGTCAAAAGACCTAGGTTCAAATGCTGACTCTTGTTAAGAAATCTGTATGACTTTTGTCAGACTAGATGACCTACAAAGTTTCTTTAAGGCCTATGATTCAACAAAATAAGTACTGACTCTTCAGCTTGTGCTTTCCTTATGTTATTATATATTATAAATATTATTTCATAATATATTATATATATATATATATAATATATATATATTATATATATATATTAGCGCCTCCCTATTCAGCCACTTCCTGTTAGGTCAACAAGTCCATCCCACTGTGGGATTCACAAGTTCTGGGTCTTAATACTTAACTTGAAACTAAGTGCTAAGTACCTGTTTACTTGCCAATAGAAGGGGATCTTCAAATTCCATTACTATTACATCATTACATTGGAAGACAGGATTCATCAAAGGAATTAGAGATGTCTCTGAGGTTTGAGCATGGGAGACTAGCAGGTAGAACTTCGCTCTTATTAGTAGAAATAAAGGTGCCTCAAGCAATGCAATAAAATTCTTTGAGGACAGGGACTTGAATTTTTCTCATTGTGTTCCCGTCACCTATTATGATGCTTGACATATTGTAGGGACTTAATAAAATTTTGTTGAGTAACTGGTAAATTGGTTGATATCAGAGCGAGGAGCAAGTTATGGGGGAAAGATAATGAGTTTGGAGAGTTGTAGGGATAGGACGTTTGTGAGAAATTATTGTTTTATTCAGAGCAGCTAGGTAGTACAATACAGAGAGTGCTGGGCCTGGAGTCAAGAAGTCTCATCTTCATGAGTTCAAATCTGATTTCAGACACTTACTAGCTGTGTGACCCTGGGCAAGTCACTTGACCTTGTTTGCCTCAGTTTCCTCATCTGTAAAATGAGCTGGAGAAGGAAAGGGAAAACTACTACAATGTCTTTGCCAGGAAAACTCCAAAAGAAGTCACAAAGAGTCAGACGTGACTGAAGCAACTGAACAACAGAAATTGTTTTATTTATAATCATACTTTATATATAGTTATGAACATATTTGAATGTATCAGATGTTTGCCTGAATTCTTCTCCCGTAGGCAGACAAAATAGTCTTTGCCTTCATGAAGGGCTTTCTCTGGAACTTGGGGGTTTTGCTCTTTTTCCAAGCCCAGAAAATGTTGAAAAAACATCACATGATTTTGACCTGGAATGGTTGGTATAATACAACCCAAGGGAAAACAAACTAGTCTAGAGAAACAGCACTAGAGGGACTGGAGTAAACGTGAAGAGGGAAATTTAGGAAAATGGCACCTAAGAGCCCCTATGTCTTCCATCTTCTCTTCTTCTCACTGAACACACTGAGAAATCTGGGCTATTTTTTTTCCCTTATACAATTCTTTCCCCTCATATTTACTGGAGAAAATTGTAGTACAGGCACAACTGAATTAACACACAAGTTGATCCAGGATACACATGGAAGCATGATCCTCCTACTTCCTGCTCAACCCTTGTCACCCTTGAGAATGAGACAGAAATCATGGGGCACACTGAGTTCCCAAGTCACTTCTGTGATTTGGACATTGACCCTTTAAGGTCTCCCTCTGTCTCCCTCTGTCTCCCTCTGTCTCCCTCTCTCTCCCTCTCTCTCCCTCTCTCTCCCTCTCTCTCCCTCTCTCTCCCTCTCTCTCCCTCTCTCTCCCTTTCTCTCCCTCTCTCTCCCTTCTTCTTTGTTGAAAGGATGCCTGTTAGTTCCCTGTAGGAACAGCTGGAGGAGGACGACTGAGCTCTTGGGGTTTTGGCTTGCCTGCAAAGGCTTGGAGCTGCAGGGCCTGCAAAGGATTTGTGGGCTTCCAAATTTCCCTGGTTGCTTTGATGCATTTGGCTTTATTCATTTATAATGGTATGATTAAAGAACTGTATACAGTTTGTACTATTGCATATGACTTCAATTGATATGCAGCTGAGACAGGACAAAAGAATTGTCCTTATTGATTAGGGCCCTGGGCTGAGAATTTGATTGGATAAATTCACACTAAACCCGTAGTCTAAGGAGGGATGAGCCTTTGAGACTGCATTTTGCTTTATGAATCACAGAATCTAATCTAAACTATACATAAAAGGAATCTCCTCTCCAATAATGATCTTTTAATCAACAGATAAAAAAAACAAAGGAATTTGTACTCCCTATGTATTATAAACAAGTGTGTAGCCATGAAGATGAAATACAAAAGAAAATAGTCTATAAAAGTCTTCCTATTTCTTTCCCATATATCTATTTAAACTATACATTGTTCCTTCTTTTATTAGATGACACTGCTCATTATCTTCTACCATTCTCCTCTATATTTTGCAAAAGAGTTTAGATTCTAAATCAGTGTTGCCCTTTGCTGCCAAGTTTCATTGTTCAGCAATAAAATCAAGTCTTTTCTGTCTGGATTGGTCTCTGAGCTCCTTTGGATTCCTGGGCGTGGTGCTTGCTTTACTTCAATCAAAAGCAGTGACAATCTGTGTTACCATCTTTTTCAGTATCCATTTCTTATTTTTCAATGTTAATAGCTTCTTTGAACAGATCAGGTAGGATCCCTTAATAATTACAAATTGTCATCTCACCTTTATCCAGTCTTCACAATCAGTATTGATATTTATCTTTGGACTAAAAAGTCAATGATCTGCACACAGTTAATTGGGAAATGACACCCACATCAGTAACCAGTCATTTCCTGTCTAGTAAGATATATTCAATTTCTTTTTTGTATAATTTTTCTGTACTCACCATTCCAAGAGGCCTCTAGTTCATTTCTTGAAGAAAGTACATATGAGGCTTGTGAATAGTCTGCAAACATTTGACCTTTTCATTTCTTAATCCTGAAGCATATTTCCCAATATATTTGTTGCTATCCTGCCCCATCCCAATTCCCTAACTCTGCATTAAAGTCACTGAGTATCAATGTTTATATTGGCTTGATATGGAGGATTTTGTTAAATAAATTCTTCATAGGATTTCTCTAACTTTTTTATCCCCTGAATTAGACGTTGAAGCATAAACTGGGTTTTTTGCGTTTTTCTTTCTTCTTTATTTTTCTTTTTGGCTTAAGTCCCACATGAGTACAGCAAAACAAAATGGATGAACATGTAAATGAACTAGGGGATATGATAGTAGTGATATAAGAAATGATGATCTCAATGATCTTAGGAAAACATAGAGAGACTTGCACAAAATAATGAAGAGCAAAATGAGAAGAGCCAAGAGAGTGCTGTAATAGCAACGTTGTCTTCAGAACAACTTAGAGCAGCTAAGTCATTTTGAATATCATAAATAGCTAAATTAACTCTAAAGGTCCTATGAAAGAAGATGCTATCTGCATTCAGAGAAAGGACTGATAAGTAGAAGAATTTATAGAGTAATTTTACACCTAAATGTATTTATGTCTAATGGTAGCCATCTTTAAGGCAGGGGGAGGAAAGGAAAAAAAAATGAAATGTACATAATAACTTTATTATATATTTAAAGAAATAGCAAGTTGGCTATATTAGATTTTGTTTCATGTACAATCATCTCTTTTCATTATACAATGTTACGGAAATGCTTGTTTTATTCCATAAATTTAAAAAATTTTAAAACACTGGAGAATAGGAAAGGTACCATAGTACTGAATAAGGGCAAATGTGATCACAATATTTAAAAAAAAAAAAAAAAAGAAAATGGAGTCTGTAAACTGTAACACATAAACTCAACCTTGATTCCTGATGAAATTCTAGATTGTTTTATTAAAGGGATGGTTAGTAAACTTCCAGAAAAGAAAGATCACAAAGGCTTCAGGAATCAGTCATGCTATACTGAAAGCCACGAAATTCGGATCAAATCCAACAGACTATGTTAGTACCATACTATCAAAGCCAAAGCACACATCCTACCTTTCTGCTAACAATGGAGAAGCTACAAATATGCAAAGTGGCATGTACTGGAAGTCTTGCAATACTGTTTCCAAGGACTATGCTTTTTTCAGAGTGATGTTTGGGAATTTGGGGGATGAAATGTCTTATATTCAATCAAAATATGTCAGTTTTTTAAAAAGCCAAACATGTCAGAAGAAGTTTATTTTCTAGGTTGCCAGACTGCTACAGCAAAGGAATATTTTGAGACAGGGACAGAACACTGGTCTTGGAATCAGAAAGATCTGGGTTCAAGTCCTGCCTCAGATACTTAATGGTCTTATCACCCTGGGCAAGTCGTTAAACTTACCTGAAGATTTACCTCATTCTGCAAATCTAATGAGACATTGTCTCTAACACATTCTACAAACCTTATAGCATTACATAAATATGAGCTATTATTAATACCTAGATTTCAACAAAAATTTGACGAAGTCTCATGCTATTCATAAGGATGAGTTAGAGAGATGTGGTCTGTACTCCATGATAATGCTTACTAATGTTTTTAGGACACTTTGAATGCAGTCACCAGTGTAAGACTTTGACCCTGTGCTGTTAATTTTTTTATAAAAAAAGGCATATACAACATGCTTGTCATTTACAAATAACACAAAGTTAGATGCAATAGCTCATTTGTTGGATAACAGAATCCAAAAAGATCTCAGCAGACTAGAGCACTGGACCAAATGTAATAAGATGAAATGTAAAACATATATCTAATAAATGTAAAATCTTATTCTGTGTTCAAGAAACCAAATTAGAGGTAGATATGAAAGAAATAGCAATTGACATGAAAAAGATCTAGGGGTCCTAGTAAACTACAAGCTCAATATGATTCATTAGTATAATATGGAAAAAAAAAGTCAGTCAAATATTAGGTTTCATTAAGAGAATGGTGCTACTCAGGACAAAGGAGTTCTACTTTACTCTGCTGTGGTCTGATAAGAACTGAATATTCAATTGGTAAGCTAGAAAGTATCCAGAGAAAGGCAAAGGAAATAGTGAAAAACCTTGGGACCTTGCCACGTGAGGACTGGTTGAACAATCTGGGAATGGTTAGCCTAGGGTAGAGAAGACTTTATATGATTTCATGCCTACTGCCTTCAAGTTGTCTGCTTGGACCAGAGAGAAGAAGTAGGAACAAAGGATAGAAGTTGCTAAGAAGCAAATTTTGGTCTGATGTAAGGAAAAACTGCTTCAAGCTATCCTAACGTGGGATGGGTCTACTTCAGGAGATAGTGGAGGTTTTCAAACAAAGATTAGAGGGCAAAACTTTTGCTGTTCAGTCATATCCAATTCTTTGTGACCCCCATTTGGGGATTTCTTGGCAAACATACTTGAGTTCTTTGCCATTTCCTTCTCCAACTCATTTTCCAGACGAGGAAACTGAGGCAAACAGGGTTAAGCAATTTGCCCAAGGTCACACAGTAAGCGTCTGAGACTAGAGTAGAACTCGGGCCTTCCTGACTCCAGGTCCAATGCTCTATCCATTGTACACCTTAGTAGTACTATCACTAAGATGAAGAAGGGCTGGGAAAGGCTTCTGACAGTAAGTGAGATTTTAACTATGTCATGAAAGAGGCAAGGGAAGCTAAGAGGTGGAGATAAGGAGGACCATAGATGATGAAAGCTCTCAGAATCAGGAGATAGCATGTTGTATGCAAGAAGCATCAAGGATGTCAGTCTTGCTGCATTCACAGAATACCTGAGGAGAGGGGGAGAGGGCAAAGTCTTCAGATCCCGTCCAAAAAGAAGAGTCTCTGATTCTGCAATCTTCCCTCCTAAGTCTACCCTTCGTCTCACCTTCCCCATTTCTAGTGATGGCTCCACTAGTCTTCTAGGCCCCTGGGCTCAAAACCACATGTTATTCTTGACTCAGCTCTCTCCCCCACATCTAAGTGGTTATCATACCCTATCTATTCAACCTCCAAAGTAGCAGCAGCTCTGCAGGATCACAGATGTAAGTTGCCTTTTCACGTATTTGTACTGGCTGTGCATCTTGCATACTCATGAGCAACTCCACACACATGCCCTTGAAAATTTGTTATCTATGTACTAGTATCTGTGGACTACTATCAATTAATACATATTAAGCAATTATATGCCAGGCACTGTCCTAAGCAATGACAGTACAGAGATGGGCAAGAACACAAAAATGGGCCCTGCCCTCAAGGAATTTGCATGCTAATGGAGACAACATGTAAATAAATAGGCACATACAAAGTACCCAGAAGAAAGGGAACGTAACTTTAGAGAGAATCACAAAGGTGGATGGAAAGTTCAGAAAGATCTCCTTCAGCCCATGTCATTTTAGCTGAGCCTTGAGAAAAGTGGAAATGAGGAGGGAAGGCATTGCAGGCATGGGAGCTAAGACAAAGGTTACCCAGATCGGAATCATGTGTCATGTTAAAGGGAAAGTAAAGTAGGTTAGTATTAAAATACTTGGAGTGGAAGGAGGGGAATAAAGTGTGAGATAATTAGAGTGCTTGGCCTGGAATCAGGAAGACTTATCTTCCTGAGTACAAATGTGGCCAAAGAGAGTAGTTGTGTGACCCTTAACCCTTTTTGTCTCTGTTTTGTTTTGTTTTGTTTTTTGTCAAAATGAACTGGAAAAGGAAATGGCAAACCACTCCAGTTTCTTTGCAAAGAAAACCCCAATTGGGTTCATAAAGAGTTGAACATGACTAAAAGGATTTAACAGCGACAAAGTGTGAAAAGACTGGAAAGGCAGAAGGCAGACTGTGAAGAGCCTTGGATTGCAATGATCATGAAGGTAACATATTGGAATTTATTGAGAAAGGGAATGACATGATCAGACTCTTGCTATAGGAATGTCACTTTGGCTGCTATGATATGGAGGATAGATTGGAGTGAAGAGAGAATTGAGGCAGGGAGGCCAGTTAGAAGTCTGTTGAAATAATCCAGGTGAGAGGTGATAAGATCTTGAAGATGGATAGTAGTGGCTATATGAGTGGAGATAAAGGGAAATATATGAGAGGTATCTGAAAGGTAGAAATGGCCAGATTTGGTTATTTCTTGGATTTGTTGGGTAAATGAGGAAAAGGGGACACAAAAGTTTCAAGCCTAGGTGACTGGGAGGATGGTGGTGCCCTCAACAGTATCAGGAAAGAAGAGAGAAGGATTGGCTGGAGTCGACTAGGGAGAATGAGCTCTGTTTTGGACATGATGATTTTGAGATGCTTCAGTCAAATATGTAGTTAGATATGTGGCTGGAAACTAGATCTCAAAAGAAAGACCAAGACTGATGTTATAGATCTGATAAACTGCACAGAGATAACAATAAATTCAACGGGAGCCGATGAAATCACCAAATGAACTAATATAAAGGAAAAAAATAGAAGAGGGCCTAAGACAAAGCCTTAGGGAGCATGTTAGGGAATATGTTAAGGAAGAAGATCCAGCAGAAGAGATTAAAAAGTCAGGTAAGAAGAGAACAAAAGTAGAGCAGCATTCAAGGAAAATCCAGAGAAAACCCATGCTTGGGGTAGACATCCCCCTAACTCACTGACAGGTCTGAGGCCTGTCAGTTGCCCTCAACCTGGTCTAACCTGCCAAGAAGGTTTTACTGGTGTGTGTCTGCTGCACATACTGTATTATCTTGGAGCCACAGCTGACAGTTGGTTGAACAGACTCTGCAAAGGGTTCTTCAGACTCTCACACCAGAGGTGCTAGTACTCCCTGAACACCCCATGGACCCCTATTATTATTTTTTAAATACCTTTGCTTTGAGCTGAATACTAAAATTTCTGAGTGGGTACAGGCATACAAAGTACTTTGAATCTGGCTTAGCCTCTTCTATGGGACCCACCATAGAAGTCTGGGGATGTTTCCTGGTGCTGCATAGGGATTGAGGACAGCCTGTGAAAAAAACATAGAGCTAGAAGATGTAATGTCAAATATATAGAATAGCTCGTATACCATGTTAGCCAAAGCACAGAGTACATAAAAAGGAATAATGTGAAATATTTTAAAATGTGGGCTGGAGTCTGACTATAAAGAACTTTAAATGCAAAACTGAGGAATTTGCATCCCATACTAGAGGCATTGTCAATCTTATGCTTTAGGAAGATTATTCTGGAGGAAGAATAAGTTGGAGACAAGAGGCACTAGAACTAGGGAGCCCAATTAGGAGCCTACTGAAAAAGTTCAGGTGAGAAATTATGAGAGCTTGAGCTTGTAAGAGATCCTGCGGAGCAGAATCAACAAACCTGGCAATTGACTGAACATGGGGGTGAGAGAGAGGGAAGAGTTGAAAATAAGTCTGAGATTGTGATCCTAGTTTAAATGTAAGAACAGGTGGGCTTTGAACCAAAACAAGGGAGTTTAGAGGAAGGCTTCAGGTAGTGGATTTCTGGGGAAGACAATGAGTGTGGTATTAGACTTACTGAGTTTGGTACCTAAGGGATATCCAAGTGGAAATGTCACTCCTGTCATCAGTGATGTGGGATTGGAGTTTAGGAGTGATTAGAAATAGATCAGGGTTGGGGAACCTGCAATCTCAAGGCAACATGTGACCTTCCGGGTCCTAGGGTGTGGTCTTTTGACCGAGTCCAAGTTTTACAGAACAAATCCTTTTATTAAGGGAATTTCTTCTGTAAAGTCTGTATTCAGTCAATGGACCACACTTGAGGACCTAGAGGGCCACGGGAAGCCTCAAGGCCATGGGTTCCCCACCCCTGGGTTAGATACATAAATCTGGGAGTAATTTGTTTAAAGAGTATAATTGCACCCATGGGGGGGTTGGTGAGTTCTTAAAAACAAAGGATATAGAGAGAGAAGGGGCACGGGATAGAGCCTTAGAGAAACCTTATGTTTAGGAACAACCAAGCAATAATCAGTGGGTCTTGTAGCCAGTTTGGCAGGTCTGCCCCATCCAAATTTCTTTGATGGTAGCCGACTTTAATTTGTATTTCTACTATGGAGCTGAAGCTATACTGTTATATTTACCTTCTTTCCCAAGATAGTCTTCCTAATCCTGTATCTAACGGCATAACCAGCTTTTTCTCTATACTTCTGGTAACAATTTTTCATCTTAATCTAATTTGTGTCTTTGGTTTCCAACTCACATTTTATATTTCAATAGGTCTCCTGAACTCCTATCCTTTTCAACTTTACCCAAAGTTGAAGTTACAGATCAGGAAAGGAGGATTTTATTTATTTATTTTTAAAGGAATCTAAAGGAAAATTTGAAACTTGTCCTGAGTCTACAGATTGTTTGCAGATCCAAGCCCCAGGCTCTTTTCCTGACTCCTGGAGAATAAGCTAAAGCCTAGGGGGGAAGAGGGAAGCAAATGAACTGGATTATTCTAGAAATGTATTCTCTAGATGCTCTCTAATATATCCAGTCATTCAGCAAACATTTATTAAGCACTAACTGTATCCAGACACTATCTGGGCCCCAGTAGAGTATTGAAAAATGAATGGGGGGCCCTTAAGACAAAATCCATTCCTCAAGTAGCTTATAATCAGAGGAGATGGGAGAGGGAGCAAATAATTAAATTACAAGGCAGAATGTGATGAATTTCATAATGAGGGCATAAAGTACTCTAGGAATGTAAAGGAGAGGAACTACACCTGTAGCTTTGGGGAGACAGGGATTCTTCCTATATGGCATTTGAGCTAGTCCTGGGTAGAATTTCAGCAGGGGATAGGAGTGGGAAGTATTCCAGAAATAATCAAAGGCAGGAAAGAATAAAGTATTTTGAGAGAATGGAGAGTAGGTGATGTGTGAGATGAAAGAGTTCAGAGTCTGACTCTAAGGTCAGAAAAGGTCTTTATTCTTTCTCATGAGAAAGGACTCCGTCCCTGTTGCCCACATGGCATTTGCCAGGGAGAGAGCAACTGGTAGAAGCCAGCCCATGGTTATATAGTTTTCTAATGCAGAAACCCAACTCCCTCCCCCCCACAACTGGCCTTCACTCTTATTGGTAGAGGGGCTGACTCATAACCTAAGGGTGGGAATCTCTCTGAGACCCTGAAACTCTTGAATGTCCAATGAAAGCAGTCTTAACCTTATTTGGCTTATCTTCTGCTGAGCTGGCTCTGGAGGAGGGTCTCCATTGCCCTAAACCCCAGATGGCTTGAAGGTCAGTTGACCTAACCCTAGGCCTAGTGAATACTGAAGCCATTCTAGATTTGATTTTTCAGAATGGGGAAACTTCACTATAAATTATCCCTCACGGTGAGTTTGGCTAGAATACAAGAAGGATAAAGAGAAGCAGCAATAGAAAAGGCTAGAAAGATCTCAAAACCACAGTTCGCTTCACCCATCCTCATGTCACACATCTTCTAGTCCCTTTACTATCCTAGCTGCCCTTGCTGGTTACCTTCCATTTAGTCACTGCCTTCCAAAAATGTGGTGCCTAGAACTGAACACAATATTCTAAATACCACACAGGGCTATGGACAACAGGACTGTCATCTTCTTTGTTCTGGACAAATGCACCCTAAGTTTACCCTAGCTTTTTTAGTTACTGCATCACACCGCCAGCTTTTATTGAACCTGTGGTCCACTAACACCCCAGATCTTTGGAACAATTGACCAGCTACATCTCCATCACCTTATATTTAGACAATTGATATTTTTCAATGCAAGTGTAGGATTTTATGTTTGTCTCTATTAAATTTCATCTGATTAGATTTCAGCCCAATAATCTAGCCTCTCACAATCTTTTTGGATTCTGATTCTGTCACCCAATGGGTGAAGTATACCTTT
The DNA here is from genome assembly GCA_028646575.1 of Pseudocheirus occidentalis. Lineage (NCBI taxonomy): Eukaryota > Metazoa > Chordata > Mammalia > Diprotodontia > Pseudocheiridae > Pseudocheirus > Pseudocheirus occidentalis. The sequence continues at coordinate 308,504,464 of CM053593.1, forward strand.
CAGTTTCATCACCCATAAATTCTTAGGTAGGATAAGGAGCTTAACCTGACATTCAAGATCCTCCACAAACTAGTTCCATGTTAGCTTATTTCACATCATTGTTCTTCACACTCTTTACATTCTAGCTGAACCAGACCACTATGAGTTTATCCTGTCGTCTCCCACCTCTACTTTGTCAGACTGTCACCTACATTAGAATGCATTCCCTCCTCTCTACTTGTTTAAAATTCAACTCATGTTCTATTTCCTCAATGAAACCTTCTCTGATCCCTCCAGTTAGGAGCATAATGGATGTCCATCAATTGGGGAATGGCTGAACAAATTGTGGTATGTTAATGTAATGGAATATCACTGTGCTGTAAGAAATGATAAATATGAATAATTCAAACACTAAGTAAATCTATGCACAATGAAACAGGAGGAAAATGCATGCAATGACAACATTACTGTAATCAAAAAGAGCTCTAACGGAAGCCAAATTCTGAGTAATCAAAATGGGCAATCTTGGTTCCAGAAAACTGATGATGAAACATATTTCCTTTCCTAAGAGTCCTCTCATAGGAGAGGTGGGGGACTATGAATATAGAATGCTGCATATACCATTAGCTGTAGTCTCTGAATCTGTTTTGCTAGTTTTTTTATTACAAGGAAGGTGTTATTATTGTATGCAGGGGGGGAAATGTGATATAAAAACTAAAAGTAGCAATAATTTTTAAAAGAAGGTAAACTGGAAGATAGACAATAAATGCAAAATGGAACAGATGACAGTGGAACTGCCACATTTGAACGCTGAAACCTTAGTATTCAATAATCTATATGAAGAAAAAATGATATTAAATAGTTATGTTTGATACGACAAGTTATTATTGAACCATAAAAATGGCAAATATGAAGAATTTAGATAATTTGGAAGACTTGTATGAACTGATTCAAAGAAAACTAAACAGAATCAGCAAAATAATTTATGCCAAAAGTGATCTCAACCAAGAGTACCTTCAGGACTGACAGTAAAACATGTTTTCCTCTTACCTGTAGAGAAATGATATACTGCAGGTGAGGAATGAGGCGTTTGTTGTCACAAATAGCCCTCATGTCAATTTGTTTTGTTTGTTGATACAAGGGAGCATTCTATGAGTGAGAGGGATTCTTTGGGAAGTGACAAAAATGTGAAAAAGAAAAGAACATCAGGTTGGGTTTGTTTGTTTTTTTAAGAAATGGCACTTTAGAAAACAAAGTCAAAGTCAGGAAGAATGGTTGAACCTGATAACCCAGAAGAAATCCATTTTGGAGGCAACACAACTCTGAAGGCTTTGAAGATTCGATTTTTTTTATTGTCTTTATTAATTTCTTCGTTTAGTTTTAGTTTACAAGATTCAGTTCCACAATTCCTTGAGTTTCAAATTTTCTCCTCTTCCCTCTCCTCTGCCTTCCTGCTGCATACTTTCACATTAGACATTAATCAGGTTATAAAGGATTCTAATGGATGGAATGAACAATGGGAAAGAGGAAATGAAACCAAATAAGAAAAAGAAAGAGAGCAGATAATTTGCTTCAGTCTGCATTTAAACTCTGTTCTTTCTAGTTCTTTCTCACAATGTAGACATCTCTCTCCACCATGAGTCTTTTGGAGTTGTCTTATAATCCTGCATTGCTGAAGAATCCAGTCTATCAAAGTTGGTTGTCACATATATGTTGTGTCTGTAATTGTGTACAAATTTCTCCTGATTCTGCTCTTCTCACTCAGCATCAGTTTGCATAAGCCTCACCAGGTAAATACGAAGTCCATCTGCTCATTTCTTATAGCACAGTAGTATTCTATTCCATTATATACCACAACTTGTTTAGCCATTCCCCAATTGATGAGCATCCCCTTAAGATTTGCTTTTTTGAGATCTTTCAAAAAGAGAAGATGACCAAGAAGACACCAGTAACTGCATATCCTATATTTACTTTCTCATCTCTATAAGAATGACCTATGCAGGTACTACCCTTTTCTTATATGGACATTATAATTACTGAAATGGCCAAGAGAAAGAAAGAGAGAAAGGGGAGGGGGGGGGGAGAGAGAGAGAGATTTGTTTGAGAAGCACAAAGGAAAAAAAGAAGCATAAAGAGACACAGAAGGGGTGGCTTGAATAGAGCACTGGCCCTGGAGTCAGGAGGACCTAAGTTCAAATCAGGCCTCAGACACTTAACACTTGTTAGCTGTGTGACCTTGGGCAAGTCACTTAACTCCAATTGCCTTGCCTTTCCCCCTCCAAAAAAAAAGAAAAGAAAAGAAAGAGACGCAGAAGCTCCTGAAAGGGCCTAAGAGTTGCTCCATCCAGTTCCTCAGCTGCAAAAGATGGTAAAAGATGGTTACCATACATTGTTTCCCAGGAGCTCATTTACGTAATTCTTTTTGGAACACTGAAGTTTACAGAACAGAAATTGAATCAATGAAAGTTTTGGCAACTCTGGGACAATATTGCATTGCCTATTTACATCATATCTAACAGAAATGTCAGTTTTGGGATTCTTTGGCTTGACTTTGTCATTTAGTATTTCTGTGACAGACACAACCTCTCTAATTAATTCCCAATGTCCTTATATATAAAATGACCACTTACCTTCCTTCCTTCTAAGATCAACATGGTTTAGAAACTTTAAATTGCTAGATCAGTGTAAGTTCTTATTAAATTTTTAAGGTTAAATCACATTCTTCTTATCCCTTATGGAGCTCTGTATAATGCATGTGAAATTCAACTTAGTTTTTTTCTCTAAAGGTAATTGGAATGTACTGATAAAATAATTTTCTTAAACTTCTTAAATATCAAATGTTAAAATAGAGGAAATGTAATGGAAAGAACCAAAAGTTGTAAGATCTGGATCCTAGTTCAAAAGCCCCTTTAATTTCCAATCTGATCTTGTGGGTCTTGGTTTTCTTGTTGTTTGCCCTTCAATTTTAAAAAGGACCAATGACATCACAAGGTGATGGCTTGACTTACATGTGAACTGGATTTAAGTGAGGCAAAGTTGTACAAAGTCATCAACCTCCCTCTCTCTTCCAGTCATCCAAGTTCAGTGGCAAGACTAAAGTCAGGATGACATTTGATGGCTGGAGATATAATGGCTGACCTTGGCATCTTTAATGTCTGACCAAGCTCTGAGGGCTCCAGAGCTCCTGCTTCAGTAGGCTTCATGGCCATTGGAACAAATTGTTCTCATTTACCCATTCCTCTAGGGGAGGTGTTCACATGCTTGGGGTAGCCATCCCTCCAACTCACCCACACTGACACTGACACTCACTGGTTTTGAGGCTGGTTGGTTACGCTCAGCCTGGCTTAGACTGTGTATTGAGAAATTCAGTGTGGCCACTGTTCATGCTACAACTTCTTGGAGCCACAGCTGAGAGTTGGGTGACAAATGGATACCAAAGGTGAATGAGCAGCCCTGGAAAGACTCAGCAAGTCCTCATACCAGAGGTGCTGGTCCCCCCTGAACACCCCATACACCCTTGCTGGTTTTCCTACTTTTAAGTGGAATGACATTCATCTTTCTTTTTCAGAATGTTGAAAGCTTTTGTGATGAACTCATAAAATTCTACTAGTCAAGTGCTTTCAGTCAGTTGATAAGCTAAGTGCCTACTAAATACTAGGCAAAGCCCCAGGGAATACAAAAAGGGCAAAAGACAGTCCCTGCCTTCAAGGATCTCATAATCTAATGGGGAAGACAATATGTACAAACAAGCTATGTACAGGATAAACGGAAATAGTTAAAAGAGGAAAAAGTACTGGACTTAAGAGTGTTTAGGAAAGACTTCCTGTAGAAAGTGAGATTTTAATTGAGACTTTAAAAAAAAGGGGGGGGGGGAGGCAGTAAGCAGAGATGAGGAAGGAGAGTGTTTACAGCCAGTGAAAATACCCAGACCTGAGAGAGAGAGAGGGTTTTGTTCATAGAACAGCAAAGGAGGTTGATTTCATTAGATCCTCAAACAGTACCTGACAGGGAGTAAAGGAGAGGTCTCAGTTATAAAGGGCTTTTTAACACCAAAGCATTTTGTATTTGATCCTAGAGGTGATAGATAGGGAGTCACTAGAATTTATCAGGTAAGGAAGGTGACATGATAGGACCTGCAGTTTAGGAAAATCACTGATGATTTTTTTTTTGGTGTGATTTGGTGACTTCATGGAAGATAGGTTGGAGTGGGGAGAGACTTGAGGCAGGCAGACCTACCAGCAGATTTTTACAATAGCCATAAATTGGTGACGCCTCCACCAGAGTAGTGGCAATACTTTGTCCTTTATGGGAAAAGAGAGTAGTCTAAATACCACTACCATTAAACAGCTAAAGAATTATTTATCCTTTCTTTAATTTTAGTGCCTTCCCTCTCATACTATTCCCAATATATATATATCATCTGTGCACATTTGTATGCGTGTTATCTCTCCCATTAGACTGGAAGCTCCTTACTTTTGCCTTTCTTTTTATCAGCTATCCTTAGCATAGTGCCTGGCACATAATAAATGCTTATTGACTGACCATTATTAACTTATTGCCAGGGACTGTTTCTTATGTTTCACTGCATTCCTTCCTGCTTTAATAATCACCAAATAAAGAAGAAAACACTGAGAAAATAACAAACTCAGCAACCACCTCTCTAAAGGGATGAAATTCCTTTGTCTACTTGCAACAAATCAATTTCCCTTTCTCTACCCTATAGCTCCTGGTTTACTTTACTTATTTGTCTTCTCTTGATGAACTATTGTAAAGAATTTAAAATGTGAACAGCAGTGGTGATGTTTGTACAATGGTTTGGCAACAGATTCTTTTTGCGTTTCTTCCTAAAATATGTACTCAGCAAGTCACAAAAGGCAAGCAGCCACGTTTGGGTGTCAAGTTACAATTGAAGCTCTCGGTTTCTCAAGTCTAGCCAAGTAAAACAGGAAGCTTAGGGACCATAGGTATCCGATCTCCTCTGATCTTGTCAGACCTTTACTATAATTGTAGTAAATTCATATGACAAAGGGAAAAATTGCATGGTCAAAAATACTAAACATCATCTTCTTGCCCTCATCTGCCTGAATGAAACTTTGATCCTCCCCTCTAACTACCCCCCCCTCTCATCTTCCATCTCTACGTGACCTTTTTTTGCCATATTGTTGAATACATTCAGCAAAATTGCTATCCATGACGGTAAATAAACACCTCTAGCAAGCAAAGGTCTTCCTCTTTCATGTCTTGTTTGATCAAAATAGAAAGGCTCTTTTAGGGGGAGAGGTGGAGCCTTGGGACCAGGGAGAAACCAGGGTTCGGGTCTTGGTTCTCAAACACACTGACTATGTGATCCTGAGCAAATCACTTAAACTCTCAGTGATCTAGGAAATTACAGTAGTAGCTAATGTTTATATAGCGCTTTTAAGATTTACAAAATGCTTTACAAATATTACCTCATTTTGTTTTTCCCAATAACTCTGGGGGATAGGTACTATTATTATTATTTCCTATTTTACAGTTGAGGAAACAGATATATAGAGGTTAAGTGAGTTGCTTAGAGTCACACAGCTAAGTATCTGAAACTAGATTTGAACTCAAGTTTTCCTGATTTCAGGTTTAGGAGTGGTCCACTGTGCCTCTGTACTAGTAACCCACTAAAATTATAAATTGCAGAGAAGGTACTAACTTGTGTTGGTAGATAGAGTCCTCTCATCTAGGATGTCCAAGTACCAATGAAATCTAAGGCCCATTTCCTGTCACTATCCCATTCCTTATCAGAAGACTGTTGAATAAAACCATTCTTTGATAGCACCCAAGTTTACTCATAGGAAACATCCTGTTGACTTAGAAGGCTACTGCTCTATCAGCTCAATGTTTCTTGGTAATCAAGAAGCCATAAAGTGTCTTTGAAATGTTTCAGTCAATTATGAGACTGTAAAGATGTGCTATGCTGTAAAAAATTATGAGAAAGCCTTCAATTTCTTTACCAGATTTCTAACAAAGATACCCTCATTAGATCCAATTCAATTCAAAAAAGTCTTCATTAAGTACACCTACTAGGAGTTGGGCACTATGAGAAGTACTGGAGATAAAAAGACCAAAGTGGAAACCATTTCTGACCCAAGAAGTTTTCATTCTTAATATACAGAGTCTGAAATGGAAAATGAATTCAACATGGATTGTGAGTCCCTATATATATTAATGTATATAGATTATACATATTATATCAAGCCCCAAAATACTACATGAAGTTATACATGCCATAAAAATATCATACTATAATACTACTGCCTTAATGTGATGCTTAGCTACTCAAGAATGATTGGCCTATCCATTTGCATCAGACAAAAGAAATCATCAAGACAAAAATATGCATATGCCCAGATTATGATATGAAGTTGGATGACAGGTCCATTGAGAGTCCATGAATATCTTTTACATATTGTTGACAACAGACAGTTGTAAATGGACTATAATCCAGGCCCAGAATTTAATAGGAGGAAGAGAGCAGGCTGGATTGCATTTAGGAAACTGTGTAATGCTTTCAATGACCCCAAGATACTCTTGACACAAAAGGTCACCCCATTAACAATAATATTCTCCCAGAGGTACTATATTGCTGCAAATCAGAAAGTACCACAGACTTTCAAGAATCAAAATGGATGTGACTGAAGGAACAACAGAGAGATGCATGGTGGATGCAAGTGGGCTACAGTCTATTATGAACAATGCCTTACCCATAAAACATCCATAAAAGATGTCATTCGGGAAATGTAAGGTTGGGGAAAGAAGCATTATGTAATGAATGGAAAGTCAGTCCTAGAAATGAGGAAAACTTGTATTCAAGTTCCATCTCTGGTATATTTTGACTATATGGCCCAAGGCAAGACATTGAATGTCTCAGTGCTCTAGGCAACTGTCTTATGCTATAGTTTGCACAGAAGGTAGTTATCTGATTTAGCAGAGGGAGTTCCTTAAACCAGAAATCACAGGTACAATCAATGTCTCTTTCTGTGACTGGAAAAGAAAGTAGGTGGGTCTTACAGCCACAGTGAGAGATGTACCTTGAGGATGCTTTCATGCCTATACCTTCAAGGGTACAGGTAGCCCTCTAGAGGGGTAGTACCTATTAAACTAGATGAGAGCTGAGCAATGTCTTCAGTCCTCCCAAGGAAGCACCAAGTTCCACACCCTCTCTAGGGATACAGATTCCCAAAAGGTCTGTCTGTCTGTCTGTCTCTCTCTCTCTCTCTCTGTCTCTCTCTTTCTCTCTTTCTTTCTTTCTCACATGCACACACGGATGGACCCTGTATATTCTTCCTCCACAGTAAAAATTTTGAGGTCCCTCAAAATTGCACAAGGATACCTTCAGGCATATTGCCCTATATCTTTATCTGGAATTCAGGATATCTCTCTGGGAACCTTGAAACTTGTCAGCTTTTTAACACTTCATTGAGGTTGAGTTATTAAGTCTTCCTACCACATGATGATTTTATTGACTCAGGTTACTGTAGTTGGGAAACACCACTTTGTACTGGGTCTCATCAAGTTAGGCAGGTACTACCCTAATTAAGGTCTTGGTGAGGAGGAGGTCATTATCTCTCAAGAATCAAAAAGAATGTGATAGAAGGGACAATAGAAAGATGCATGGTGGGTGCATATTTTAAGACAGGGTCAAAGACTTGGCCTATGATTTCATTGCTATAGGAAACTCCCTCTACCAATTCAAGTCTCCATATCCTTTGCAATGTATCATTTTAGACATTCAAAAGGTTCACTGACTTGCCCATGGTTACACAGCCAGTTGTTCATCCTTAGCTCCCAAGAGGCTCAATGGCATTGGGAGGAGGATGTTTTGACTTGCAAGTGAATTGGATTTAATCCTGTAACTGTCAGAGTACAGATCTGAATCCAGATCTCCTTGGCCCTGAGGCCAGTTCTCACTCTGCTGCCTTTATATGTTCAGATAACCAGAGAAAACTGTGACTTGAGGCAAAACAAGTCAAAGAGAGGCATTTAGGGGACCAGCTCCTCTCAAACTCAAATTTGGTCCAAGTAAGCCAGAGCTTGGGGTGCTAGGCCATGGCCTACATCATTTAAGAAGTCATTTTTAATCTGCTTATTCTAGTTTAATCAGTTTTGTTTCCGTTGTTTTTTGTTTTGTTTTGTTTGTTTTTTGCCAAGAAAATCAAGGTTCAAAGACTATACTCTGAAAGTATTTTCTTCGTTGTTCTAGCAAGGTCTTCTCCCCATTTCTCCAACTACAAAATAACACATATTAAAGTCTATATGTTTTTTAAATAACAAAAACATAAATCTCATGATCAGGATCAGACTACCTCAGAGGACAAATCAGCATTTATTTCAAGGTTGCTTATGAGTTAAACTGCATATTTTGGGTTGGGGGGGGGGGGTTGGGGGGAGGGAAGTAAAAGGAATAAAGAGAAAGAGGAGAAAACATGCAAAGGTAGCCAGCCTAGCACGACTTGAAAACTCTAGCTAGTGGCCTGGTCTCATTGGAATTTGCCTAGTCTGCTTTTTAGAGGTCATTTGAAAGAATTTGTTTCAAAATTAAGCATATTAAATCAAAATAAGCAAAACTGAAAGAGGAATATCATTCCATATTGTTGTCTTACTTTGGCATAACCACACAGGTAGGTCCAATGAATCAGACTTGGTCTGCACTCCTCAGTGAGTAGAATGATTCACGGCATCCATAAAGGAAATTAAAAGGCTTGAAGGCCTGAGATACTCCTGAGGCTCAGAGCCCTGGGATGGGTTAGGCTACGGGGTTGTTTTGGAGTTCTGTGACACCAAAGGGAAGGAAAGCTTGCAGCTGTTTTGAGTACATGGGTGAGGGAGTTCAAAAGAATAAAAGAATTATCAGCAGCTCTTTCACATGGCTGATTAGTGCAATGGAATGTGAAATTTAGCAAGGAAAGGTTGCTTATCAAGAGGCAGATTTATCAAATCGGTTCCAGATTTGCATTGCTCCAGTCAAGTTTAACGGTGCTGTACTTTTTAATATGGCCTGTAGCAATTTAATGCTCTATGGTACAAGTCGTTGGAAAACGTAAAATAGAAAAATATGTCAAGGCTTAATCATTCACTGAAACTAACTATGAGTAGAAAAAATCAGGATAAAAGTGGTTGCAGAAGAATGTTAGCTAATATCTTAGAGTATGATATTGATTCATGAATAGAGGTGCTTCAAAAATTTAAGAGAAAATTGAAATTTTATAAGAGAAGGTTTTTGAGCATGTGCCTGGTTACACAAAGGAAGGGATGACTACCTGGAGAAAATACTCTCTTTAAAGTTGATCATCAGAAATAACCCACATATACATTTTAAGAACAGGATGGTTTCATTTTGATCTAAGCATTACAGATTTGGAGCTTGAAGGGACCCTAGCGATCATCTACTACTACCTTCTGACTAAGGCTGGCTGATTAAGTAAATCAAGCAAATTATTTCATTGGCTAGAATGAGTAATAAAAATGCCATTGCCCAATAATTTAACCAGGTATGAAGGGTCTCCAATGAATCAGATCAGTCAAAGGCATTCCAACTACACATGAAGAGTCCTTAATCGACTTATATATCTCAGATGAGAAAGACTGGGAAAACTTGTTTGAACTGATGCAAAGTGAAGTAAACAAAATCAGCAGAACAATGTATACAACAAAAGCAATGCTGTGAAGAGAATTTACTTTGAAAGACTAACCCTAATAACACAATAACTGGCCACAATTCCAAAAGACCCACAGTAAAGCATGTCCTCATCTCCAGATGAAGAACTAATAGACTCATAGTGCAAACTGAAGAGTATATTTTCTCTTTCTTGGTTTTTCAATATTTAGGGGTAGGGGACATAGCTAATGTAGGAATTTGTTTTATATGATTATACATATATGTAAGGAGTTTTGTTTTTCTTTTTTTTCTCAGTGGATGAGGGAAGGGAAAGGGAGTGAGAAAATTCAGAATTATAAGTAAAATCAAATAGATATGTCTCTGGTGAGACCCTAAATGAACTGAAAGTGACATTGCATGGGAAGAATGTTCATTCTTCAACCTCTTTACACCTTTAGGTTCATCTATAAAAATCAAGATAATTAAAGCTCAATGAAAAATTTGGAGTGAGGCAACAACTGCTAGCTGAGAGAGAGCCACCTTTGAGAAGGAATCACTTGTAGGAGGAGAAAGCCTCACTTCCTTTACCCCTGCCATGATCGAAGAAGGACCATGCAAATTTCAGAAATCTGGGGAGCTTCCATTCTTCCCATTTATATACTGGCTGCCTCCATGGAATAGCTGAAGGCAGTTTTTGTATCAGGACCCAAGTGCAAAATAGATATAGGTTAAGTTCTCTACGAAGATCATAGCAAAAATAACTACCATTTTAAAGAGAAACATCCCAAAGACTCCAGCAAAGAGACTTCCAGTAGCTATGAATCCCTCCTTTGCACGCTCTTATCTTGAGATGACTTTTCCCCAGACTCTGTATGTACTGATGAGAGAGTGTTTCACAGACTTTTGGGGGCATGTTTTGTGTCAGATGATTTTACCATCCCACCTTAGTAAATACTCCTAATTGAGTCTGGCTGACTACTTGAAAATCAACCTATTATCTTAGTGGGAAACACCCTACTGGGGGTTTGTGAGCTAACTAGTATTAAGAGACCTCTGCCCCACCTCAGGCCTAATCACTAGAGTCCCTACACAGGGATGTAGTAGTCATGCTCTGAGGAACAAACTTGTCAGTGCAAAAGGGAGTTAATGTAGTATTACTGTATTAATATAGTTAATATAGTATAATATAGTAATATCGTATAATATAACATAGTATGGAGTACTAAAGCAGGAGTGGGGAACCTGTGGCCTCAAGATACATACACAATATATGTGCTCCATACATTGGGAAATTGAGGGCTAGTGAGGTGAAGGGATCTTTCCAAGGTCACCAAGGTGGCAGGTAATAGAAATGAAGTCCACTTACACTATGTTACCTCTCATAAAATTGCTATCTCATTCTCTGTACAATTACAGAGAACTTTATGCTAGAAATACATCCCTAGAAAACAATGGTCTGTTGCAAGCTTCCCTGCTTCTCGCCCCATCCCTTACCTTGGTTCCTGGGGCAGTGATTTGGGTAAAACTAAAGAGAAAAAGGGGAAATAGGTTAGGAAGAAGAAATAGCCTCCAGCTAGTGCTTTAAAAGAGTTGAAACTCATACATACTATCATCTTCCCCTCTCTCCCCAACCAAGGAGAAATACTAGGGATTTCTATCACTACTACCCGCCTCCTCCCACCCCCAAGCCTCTTTCCACACAGTCTTTCAGGCTGTTGTTCCTTTTACGAATTATTTTCCTCTTCAGGGTTTCCCTTGATGTCCATTTATACCTGATTCCATCTCAATAAAAAATGTGTGTGTGTATTTGGAGAGAGAGGGAAAGAGGGGGTGGGAGGAGGGACATACAGAGTGATTTGGCCCAGGTCCTGAATCCTCTAGGGATGGCCCTGCTAGATACCTCCTGATTTTGATTTAGAATGAAATTGATGTGTTTGTCTACCATAAAGACAGATGGGGGGAATGCTGCCAAAAGTAGAGGATTTGGTTGTGACTAGTTCTTGAAGTATAGGCCTTTTTTATCTCCTAGATTTATATCTTCATGAGGCCTACGGCCATAAAATGTAAACAAAGTTAAGTTTGATCACACTTCTTCCTACCTCCCCCTTGCAGACAAATGTCATGCAGATTTAGCAAGGATGAACTGGAACTTTAGGTTTCTGAGTCACATGCTAATTCACAAAATAATTTACCCTCTCAATTACAATATCACCATATCCTGCACTGTTGTTCTGGATACCACATGCCTTAAATTGGAGATTGAACCCTGGGGCTACTCCAGTTGAACATGAACTAGCCTGACAAAGGCCCCCTAGAAAGCAAGATGTGTGTTTTCATTGTGATTTAATGAAAATTCAGGTAAAGAAATATTTGTTGAACCATCTACTATGTGTAAGACATACAGACAGGAGGGAATAAGATACAAAAGTGAACAGTGAACCAGCAATCTTTTATGAAGAACCTACAATGCACCAGGCACTGTATTAAGCTGAGACAAAAAGACAGTCAGTCAGCTAGTATTTTTTTTTAGCTCTTTTTTTGGAGGGGGAAGGTAGGGCAATTGGGGTTAAGTGACTTGCCCAGGATCACACAACTAATTTTGTGTTAAGTGTCTGAGGGCAGATTTGAACTCAGGTCCTCCTGACTCCAGGGCCAGTGCTCTATTCACTGTGCCCCCTAGCTGCCCCTCAGCTAGTATTTATTAAATGCCTACTATGTACCTGGGAACTGGGCTATTCGCTGGAGACAAAAATAAAGGCAAGAGGCAGTCACTGTTCTTAAAGAACTCAAAGTCTAAGGGAGGAGATAACATGTAAACCTTTATGTAAAAATAATATATGTACAGAGTAAATTGGGATGGCACAGTGGATAGAGTGCCAGGCCTAGAGTCAACAAGACCCATCTTCCTAAATTCAAATCTGGCTTCAGATGTTTCCTAACTGTGTGACCCTGGGCAAATCACTAAACCCTGTTTTCCTCAGTTTCCTCATCTGTAAAATGAGCTGGAGAAGGAAATGGCAAACCATTCCAGTAGCTTTTCCAAGAAAACCCCAGATGGGGTCATGAAGGCTCAGACGTGACTGAAACATGGCAGAACAACAAAGGGAAAGCACTAGCTTTAAGGGGGATCTGGAAAGGGTTCTTGTAGAAGGGGAGACTAGCTGAGAAGAAAGCCAGGAGAGAGAGAGAGAGAGAGAGGAGGGAGAAGAGGGAGATCATGCCAGTCAGTGGAAATGCCTAGTCAAAAGACTGGAGTGTCCCATTCAAGGAATATCAAGGAGACCATCAGGGCACATGTGGTGTAAGAAGACTAGAAAGGTAGAAGGGAACTAGGTAACCCTGCAGCAGGATGGCGGCAGTGTCAGAGGAGAGAAGAGGGATTACACCATAGATAAGAAGAAAGTAGGAATGGCAGAATTTGACAGTTGATTGGATATGAGGGGATAAGAGAGAGGAGTTGAGGTCAGAGGCCTGAATGACTAGGAAGATGGTGGCACCATGCCCAGTGGGGGGAAGTTAGGAAGAGAAGAGGGCTTTGGAGAGAAAGATAAGTTCAGTTTTGGATGCCTTGAATTTAAGATGTATTTGGGACAAAGACAAATGTGGCATAGTCCCTGCCCTCAAGTAGCTTACATTCTGGGTTCAGACCCTAAAGAACATCTAGTGCAATCACCCTATTTCACAGACACCAACTTCCAAAAATATCAAAACCCATGTTCTTTGCTTATAAAAACAATTCCCCAGGCCCTTACTCATAACAAATTTGTCCTAACTTTAGTCACAGCCCTAAGAAACTTGAATATCTGTTTTCCCATCTTTGAATCTATTAGAAGCAGTAAAGTAGAAAGAAGACGCTACAGGCAGTCACAATGACCGTTTCAAGGAGTAACCAGCAAACAGAAAAAAAAAAAAACCCAGCCAAACCAAAGATACAAGAACTCATAAGCATTGAAGCCTAGGGCCATTTAGCATAGGGAGAAAACAGGTTTACCACACACCTCATTAGCCCCTGAGGCTATCACTGTACTAATAAAGAATACTCATATTCACAAACCTGAGTCATCCAGAAAAGGTTAAATAATGTTCAGTATGTGCTGGCAGACAAGGGGCAGTGTGACTTGGTAGGTTAAGAACCAACCTCAGAGCCAAGAATACCTGGATTTCAAATCCATCCTCTAACGCATGCTGTCGGTGTGACTCTGGACAAGTAAACAACCTCTTAGCTCTCTTAGAAATGTTCTGATGCTATAAGTTATAGAGATAGTGCTACCCTGCATGGAGAGAGGGAGTTTCCTCAGCCAGGAGCCTTCTCTAGCACTGGAATCATAAGTAATCCCTCTTCCTTATTCTATCTGGGTTTGGGGGGTGGGGGAGGGATGAAGAGGAGAGATTCCGTGAATAAGAAACTCATTTTAGAAAGATTTCTTTAAATAGAATAGGACAAAGGATTGGGCTTAAGACAGCAGACTTCAATTACCTGAAAAATTCTCGTAGGTGGAACACAGTGTCCCTGCCCGGTGATGTCAGATCATTGTCATTGAATTTACTTGTGTTTCAGAGTCTTTATCTATTACATGAGAAAAATAAGGTAATAACTTCCATTCCTGTCTCGTGGGACTGTTGGACAGATGGATTAGGAAGAGGGTAGCCTTAGGGAGGAGGGAAAGATAGAGAAAGTTAATGATACAAAGTGGTATTACTGTTCATTCAGTTCAGTCCAACTAACATTAATTGCCTGCTGTGTGTAAGGCATTATGCTAGATGCTGATTAATGTTAATGGGATTTCAGCCTTATTTTCCATTTTGCAGCAGTTAGTAATCAGTGGCCCCCTTGAGAGGCCTTGTCAAAGTACAGTATGACTAAAACCTGGGCCAAAGTTAGCCTGAGAAGCAAGAAAACTTGGATTCTTGTTGAATCCTTGCCACTAACTCACTGCTCCATCCCCCCAACCCCAACCAGAATCTGTTTAGTTACTAGGCATTGTCCAATCTACCTTAACATCTCTCCCCACCCTGTACCCCATTTGACCCCTTCTCTCTGCTCAGATGGCCATGCCCCAAGGTCGGGCCTTCATCACCTCTCCCCTGGACTATTTCAGCAGCCTCCAACTTGGTTTTCTAATCTCAAATCTGTCTCTTCTTGATTCCGACAGTCACCCAGGTGCCAAAATGATATTCTTAAAACACACATTGCACCCAATTATTCATCTGCTCCATAAACTTCATTACTTTCAGGATCTAATACAAATGCCTCTGTTTAGTACTTAAACCTCATTATAATCTGGCTTGGTTACATGTTAATGTAAATCCAAGTTTATTATATAACCTTTCCCTATATACTCATTATAGCCCATTCACATGAGTCTTCTTCCAGTTCCTCACATTCAACATTCTGTCTCCGATCTCCAAGATTTTGAATAGGTTGTTCCTTATGCCTAGAATACATTACCTCCTCTCTTCTGCCTCTTAGAATCCCTAACTTCCTTCAAAAACACCTCAAGTATCACATGAGATTTTCCTGATTCCCATCCCTTATCCCCTACCCCACCCAGCTGCTTGTCTTTCCCCACCCTGAAAAAACTATATTTTGTATGTAGTTATATGTGTACACATTGCTTCCTGCAAAAGAATATAATCTCCTAGAGGGCAGGTGGTATTTTATTGTTGTGTCTTCCCACCTCCCACCACCAAAGTGCCTAGGATATAGCACTTATTCCATGTTTGTTGGTGTGATTTGAAAAAAAAAAATGAAAGCAAAACAAAAATTAAAACTGTGTGACTTTCAACAAAGAACATTTCCTTTCTGGACCTAAGGAGGGGGAGGATGGATTACAGGATATCCAAGGTCACAACTAGCTCTAAAAGTCTCTGGTTCTGTGATTCTGTTTAGTGAGTGTAAAAAGAAAACATTGCATAAGATATGGCTTCTAGGTGGAGAACTAATGCTTTGAATGAGAAACAATATAAGAATATAGACTGCTGAAAAGGGTTATTTAATATAATCCTTTTATTTTACAAATGAAAAAATTTACAAAATGAAAAAATACAAATAAATTTTTTAATTTTACAAATAAAAAATACAAAATGAAAAATTCATTACAAAATGAAAATAATACAAATGAAAAATTACAAATGAAAAATTTTTTTCATTTACAAATGAAAAAATTTTACAAATGAAAAAATTAAAAAATTAACCATCTCTTTAACCAAGAGATGGTTAAAATGCCTAACGAGCTTTGAAAGAGCAAAATTCACTTTTAGATCAATTCGGCAAACATATATTAAGTGCTTCCTGTATATGAGGTACTGTAAACCACAGGTGTCAGTTGCACCCAGGAGGCTTCCAACAATGTACAACATGTACTTAGTAGCATAGTAAAACAAGATTTAAATATATTTGGGAACTTTTTTAACAAGATAAATAAAAATACGAGAGAACATGATGTTAATATGTAGTCAATATATAGCTAATCAATATATAGTCAACACATATGCTAAGCACCATAATTTATCTCCTCCAGAAGTAAATCAGTTTCCTAATCATTGAACAAGCCTCTCATGATTAGAACACTGATGTTTAAATTCATATTTTTAGACAATATAAAGACTTGATCATTTTTAGAACCAGTCCCTCTTCTGCCACCATCACTGGAGAAATAGAAAAGTAGTGAATAGGACAAAGAGCCTCCACAAAAGTTCTATGCTGATGCATTATCTTGGCACAGAAGTGACCCTGCACCTAGGGGTGCAGGTGGGCAGGTAAATGTTTAACAACCATCTTCTCAGAAGACAAAAAAAAGTATGCATGGCATCCTTAAGTTTAGGGGTTTTATTAACATTTCCTCCCCTCACTTTCTTAAGTCTAGATAACAACAAAGCAATGAATGCCAGTTTGAGCCCGATAGACTACTCTCCTGCCTTGGACTCTTGAAGACCATGCTGGCTGCACTCTCTCCACCACAATGAAAAATTTCCAAGGACAGTGCTCACAGGAGCAAACAAACAGCATCTGCTTTCCAGGACCTGCTTAGTTTAGTATGGAGAAGCTCTTCATCATCAGAAGGCTAACTGCAAAATAATCATTTCTTTGAACCTGGCAACCCGCGAAACAGAAAAAAAAAAATAACCTTGCATATAGTGGGTGCTTAACAAATCTCTGTTGAATCGAATTGAAGGTCATATATAGAGATAAACAGATAGATATAGATATGTAGTTAACTATATATACCTGTTTGCATATTTAGTCTTATCTCCTAAATTAGGTTGCAACCTTCTCCTCAAGGATAAGATTTTCTTTTTTCTTTGCATCAGAAAGGATACAACAGTGTTTTGTTGTTGTTGTTGGATCATTTCAATCATATCTGACTCTTCATGACCCCCTTTTGGGGTTTTCTTGGCAAAGATGCTGGAGTGATCTGCCATTTCCTTCTCCGGCTAATTTTACAGATAAGGAAACTGAGGCAAACAAAGTTAAGTGACTTGCTCAAGGTCACCCAGCTAGTAAGTATCCGAGAGTAGATCTGATGTTGTAAAGATGAGTCTTCCTGACTCTAGGACCTGCACTCTATCTATTGTGCCACCTAGCTTCCCCCAATTACAAGAGGGAAATATATAATTATACTATGGAAAAACTCTGGCTCTGTATTCAGAGGACCTGTATCCAATTACCCTCTGAAACTTGCTACCTGTGTGGCGTTGGGCAAGCCACTGAATTTCCTGGGCCTCTCAGTCCCTTCATGTGTGAAATGAAAGTAGACTAGGTGACCTCTGATGTCTTGGGAGGCTATGACATTTATATTGTACTTTCCACTACACCCCAACTGCCTCTCAAAACAGTCTGAATTGAAGTGCTAAGTTTAAGCTTTCAACTACTTGTCAGGGAGTTGAGAAGATTGGCCTAGAGGAATTGGAGAGGGCCTCATGGACTAGTGGAGTCTTGAACTGGGCATCATAGACCCAGTCTAAGGGTCTATGGGGTACAATGGATGCTGGATTCAGGAAGATGTGGTTCAAATCCCTTCTGACAATGCCCCACTTATGGACTGTATGGCCTCAGAGATGCTGCTTAATCTGCCTAAAATTCAGTTTTCCCATTTGTAAAGTGGGAATGATCAAATCTTTATCTAGTCACTATTTCAGAGGGTTTCTATGAAAATTAAATGCAATCATATATGTAAAGCCTTTTGTATACTTTAAAGTGATATGTGTAACAGTTGTTATTATTATTAGAGGAAGGGATTTATGGACTTGGGCCTGGTGAATTCCAAATGGGAAAGGAGAAGAAACCATATATCAAAATCCCATTGGGATCTTATAATTAGAAATTTCAAGATGGAAGGGACTTGGAGATAGTCTAGACCAATCACTTCATTTTAGAGATGAGGAAACTGAGACCAAGGAAAATTAAGTGACTTGCCCAAAGTCACACAACTCATAAGCAGAAAAAGTTAGGATTTGAACCCAGGTCCTTTGCCACCAAATCTGGCAATTTATTTAATGCCAAAGCACATTTATCCTAAGAATCCAGCAGACTATCTAGTAATAAACCTGCCTAGAACTACAAAGGCTTAACATGCATTAAATGCTCCAAAGTCGTGTTTGTTATCATGTTCTCCTCCCCCTCAGGCAATCAGCCATAAAATGTACCTGGGTTATCTTTTATCTGTGGCATACTTATCAAGCACAGAGAGCTGGCTTTCCATTTCCTTTCATCTTTCCCTTGCTTTTTATTTTTTCCAATTGCTCCCTTTTGGCCTTTCTGTTCTTGCCCATACTTCCTTGGTAAATTGATGGATTGGACACCCGCTCCAAAAAAAGTCAGTCAGTTTCAATGCCGTCTGGGAAATTTTTGAATTCAGGGTGACCCCACTGTAGATCTGGGTCAATGCCAGGAAACAGTCCTCTAAGCAGTCATAGATGTGGAGTGTTCACAGGAGGGAAAGGGATTGGGGGAAGGGAGGTGTTAAAGAGTCAAATGAATCTAGGAGGATTTCCCTTCAAAGAAAGTAGGCCAGTAAGCCCAGGGGAGGTACAAAGCCAGGAATGCTAAGTTCACTAATTCCGAAAAGAGTGACTGGCCCTCAACCTGAAACATATTGTAAGCATTATGACCGGTAGGTAGCATTTATCACGAAACCTCCAGGAGCAAAAGTTGACATATGAAAAAAAAAAAAGGCCTAGGGGCTTTACAAGCCTGTGAACTGTGAGGCACCCAAGTATCAGCGAAAAGCTGTTCCTCAATTAATGTTGGGTAGTTCAGGGAAGCTCCAGGGATAGCAATTTAAGATCTGAGGATCTGTGGAATCATACACGTAGAGCTGGAAGGAACCTCAGAAGCTAAGCCGTTCAATCACCTTTTTTTACAGACAACAAGGGGAAGGGACAAGGCTCTGGGCATTCTCTCTTGGCTTTCTCTCCTCCACTCAGACTACTGACTCCCTGTGAGTCCCAACTAAAGCCCACCTTTTACAGGAAGCCTTCCCTCACACACACACACACACACACCCTTAGTTCCAGGGACTTCCCTCTGTTAATTCATTCCTATTTCTCCAGTATACAGCTGGCTTTGGTACTTGTACATTGTCTCTCTCATTATATTGTAAGCTCCTTGACGGCAGGGACCAACTTTTGCCTCTTTAAGTATCTTTTTTGTGTCCCCAGCACTTGCCATATAGTAGATGTTTAATAAACGTTTGTTGGTTGAATAATTGATTGATTGATTGAAGTTGTTGTTGTTTGTCCTTTGTTCTCAAAGAGGATCACGACATCAGGAAGGAGATGTCATGACTTGCATGTGAACTGGATCTAAGTGAGGCAGGGCTGTGCAGAGTTACCAGCCTCACTATCTCCTCCAGAGCCATTTGGGTCCAGTGGCATGATATAGATCAGGATGACTGCTGATGGCCATGGATACAGTGGGAGGCCTTGGCCTTTTTGAGTTAAAGTCTTTCCAAGATCTCAGTTTGTTTGAAATGAGGCAAAGAACGGCCTCTTTTACCTAGTCAAAAAAATAATATCAACCTTAGAGGGGAAGATGTTCAAGGTTTTGGGCCAAAACAGAAACAATTGCTATTAACACTCACCCTGAGCCATCAGAATCCAAACAATGATCAAGTGAGACAAATGGAGACCTGGGAAAGACCTTAGTTTAAAAATGTCAAGGCCTCCCACTGTGTACAGGGCCATCTCCAGTTGTCCTGATCTACGTCCGGCCACTGGACCCAGAGGACTCCAGAGGAGAGTGAGGCTGGTGACTATGCACAGCACTGCCTCACTTAAATCCAGTTCCCTTACAAGTCATAGTATCTCATTCCTGATGCCATGGTCCTCTTTGAGAGTGAAAGACAAGGGGCACTTAGGTGGTGCAGTGAATAGAGCTCTGGCCTTGGAGTCAGGAGGACCTGAGTTCAAATCCAGCCTCAGACACTTAACACCTACTAGCTATGTGACCTTGGGCAAGTCACTTAACTCCAATTACCCTGCCTTCCCCCTTCCAAAAATAAAAAATGAGAATGAAGGACAAACAATAGTAGTAGCTGCCCCACTGGGGACCCAACTGGTCAGTTCCAGTTAAGCAGCCCACCTTCCTGATTTCCTTCCTTCCTTCCTTCCTTCTTTCCTTCCTTCCTTCTTTCCTTCCGTTCTTCCTTCCTTCCTTCCTTCCTTCCCTCTTCCTCTCTCCTCTCCCTCTGCCCACATAGGGAATTGAACCCTTACCTGCAGGTGCTCTGCCCAAAGGCTGAAACCTAGCAAGATATCTTGGAATTTTATGGTCTAGATTTCTTTTTTATGGACCATGTCTTAAACCCAAATCACGTTGGCTCTCATTGATTGACCAACAATAGGTCCCAGTCCAAGCCTCACTTGATTGATTCCTTGATATACAAGGACAGAAGGATAGTAAGCATCAGAGGTGAGATTCATACCCAAGTCTCTTGACTCCCTGGTTTCAATAGAGCTTTTGTCCATCTGAAGAAAAGTCACCTTGTCACTAGCAAATTTCCAACCAGAGGAAAGGCAACAAAATCGTATCATGACCTTCCTCCTACCATCCTAATAACATAGCATGCCCAAGCAGATAGTAGATGTTGTTTTTCATTTTTCCATATCTCAACTTTGCACCCCAGACGCACTTAATGCCTGTATAACTGGACAAGTCATTTCATTTTCCTGTGCCTCAGTTTCTCCACCCACAAAATGAGGAGATTGAACTATAAGACCTCCCAGGTTCTGTCCAGCTCTAAATCTGTAACTGATTAATCAATCAACAAGCATTTATTAACCATCTATTGTGTGCCAGGCTTTGTGCTAGGTACTGATGATACAAATAAAATAACTCAAATAATCTCTACCCTCAATCTTGATTCTATTTAAGAACCTCTCCATGTGCAAAATTGGATGATTGAAAAGAGCCATAAATTAACCCCAGTGGGTCTTGTTTGCTCAATACTCTCTGTTTCCTTCTCCGTCCTTGGTACAGAGATAAAGACTGCGTGAATTGTAGGATCAACTGGGAGATGAAGGAAACATCTATTGAATTTAAGAATTGGGCTTCCTTATACAGTAGATCACTTCTTGCTGAAATAGTCCCATTAAAAAACCTTCCCACA
>CM053593.1:308526179-308562855 GCA_028646575.1 Pseudocheirus occidentalis
ACAGGGGATTGTGAAGACTGGACTTTACTCTAGCAAAAGATACTATGAAAAATAGAAACAACTGGTTCTGATCACAATGTGAAGAAAAGCCATCTTTGAATATGAGAGAATGGTTAATGTAGAGACACATAACAAGTCTGCAAATAAAAGTCATCCTCCCACTGTACCAATCAATCAACCACATCTTTATTAAGTACCTATGTGCCTGGCACTGTGCTAAATTCAGGTAGGTCACAGAATCAGAATTGGGAGAAACCTGAAAGGTTGCCCCATGTCAGAGGTAAGGACACTGAAGCCCATAAAGTCACGAAGTTACAGAGAAACCAAATGAGGAACTGGCTAAAATGGAGAAAAGTGAATAAACTTAGAATTTCACTCAAAGAGAAGACTTAGAAGTCACCTGTTGAACAAAAAGAAAATACCAAATAAAGTAAAAATCTCTGCACAATAAAACATCATTTAATAAAAATAAGATTCCAGGCCAAGGAAAACATCGGGACTGCCTCTTCGTGCTTCCTGGGATGGGATTTGGCCTGTGTTCACCTTGGGGTGTGTGTGTATGTCAAATCCCTGCAGCCTGCAAATCCACTATCAACTCAACAGGGCAATGTAGCAGACAAAAGTAGCAGCTAGCATTTGTGTTGCATTTTAAGGTTTGTGAAGCACTTTAAACTTAACACATCTATTCCTCACAACAACCGCTGGGAGGTAGGGGCTATTATCATTCCCATTGTACAGATGGGGAAACTGAGCCCAAGAGAGATTAAATAACTTGCAGGGTCATACAACCAGTGAAGAATCTGGAACCAGATTTGAACACAGGTCTAACCTGACTCCAAGCGCCCTATTTCACCTCTAGGTAAGGGTGGTGGGATATCATTATCTCCTAATGATCCGCTGCTACAGGCTCTCAGTAAAGGAGAATGCTGTAATAGCTGCCATATTTTAAGGATGTGGAAAAGCTGGAACACATCTGGAAAGGGGCAAACCAGGATGACGAAAGTTTGAAAAGTCGTGTCATCAGAAGACTAACATAATATGAACAGGGTGTGGTCAGCCCCAAGAAGAGCCTTAGAGGGGGATATTGAAGAAGCATGGCTTAGTGGAGAGGGCTAGGTTTGGTAACAGATATCTTGGGTTGGAACCCTGGCACTGTCCCTTCTATTGTGTGGCCTTGGGCAAGTCACTTTAACTGCTTTGTGACTCAGTTTCCTCATCTGTAGAATGAGAAGATTGGACTTGATAGACCCTAAGGTTCCTTCCAGCCCTAAATCTATACTCCTGTTAATGTAAAGCTATCTTCATATATTTAAGGGGTTGTCATAGAGAAAAGGGACTAGATGAAAGTTTCTTAATATTTATTGTGTCATGAACCCTTTTGGCAATCTGGGGAAGCACAGAGATCCCTTCTTAAGACAATATTTTAAATGCATAAAATTTTTTAAAACTACAATTGCAAAAGAAACCAATTACACTTAAATAATCATCAAATTTTTTTCCAAGTTCACAGACCCCAGGTAAAGAATTCCTGGATCAGAATTATTCTTCTTGGCCACGCGGGTCCAAAAGCAGTGGATAAAAATGGTAAAAACAACAACCAAAAAAATCCCACAAATAAACTTCCTAATAATAAATTCTGTTCCATTCCAAAGTAGAAAGGGTTGCCTTGAGAAGAAATGGGTTGGTTCCCCCCTCAACGGAGATCTTCAGGCAAAATCTGAATGCTTATTTATTGAGGATGCTTTAACAGGAAATCCCAGGGGCAACTAGACAATGCAGTGCATCAAGTACCAGCCTCAGAGTCAACAGGACCTGAGTTCAAATTCAGCCTCAGGTGTGTACTAGCTTGTGACCCTGGGCAAGTCACTTAACCCCGATTGCTTTTCCCCCCCCCCCCATCAAAAAAATATAGGAAATCCCTTTTGGATTCTTCCTCAGGGAGAGGCTCAGACTAGGGGACCTCTGAGGTCTTTTCCAGCTCTTAGAGTCTGTTTCCTTCATTCAAAAAATAGGCAAATGGCAGCAGAAGTGTGGCAAGCTCAGTAATGGAATATCTTTCCTTGTCTTCCTTGCCCTGATCTCCATGTGCATTGGGAAAACTTAGATGTTGCCCAGCCCAAAGACAAGGGACCCCCACCACACCCCTATCATCACAATAGGAAATGTCAATTGTGCAACTGTGAGTTGCTTTCAGTAGGTTTGCAGCTCTAACCTCCAGAACTTCATGGTCCAAAGGATTCTGGGGATGCCACAGGCACTTCTCATAGGTTTCCAACTCACGGACAAAACCGATGGTTTTTCTCAATGAGTAATATCAGACTAGAGATATCCACAAGGTTGGGAAATAAGGACATGACTTGGTCCACCTCATCCTGGGGGAAGATGCTATAAAGAGCTGTCCTTATGTGGGCTCGCTCTCCAATGCCTGAATCCAAGGTGAGGTATTTATATTCAGAAGAGCGTAGATGACTATCTGCCCTCCTAAAGGGACCATTTCCCCAGCTGGAGTCCCCCCAAAAGGATGGACCAGGTGGTTGCTTCGGTTCTTGCTCTATACTCCAAGTCTCATTGGGTTGGGTGGGATGGGGAAATGGATCCCGAGTGGGAGGGTGAGAGCAGTATACAACCTGCCGTTGGGGCTGCTGCAGATCTGCTTTGGATGTGTGGTTATTAGGGGCAAAAGTCTTCTGGGGGACTGTGCCTGGTTCCCTAGTATCATTACAATAAGACCCTCTGATCATCAGATGTCTGCAAGCATATGGAGTTGGCACGGCCCCTTCCTGGAAATGATGGCACCTCAAGCAGTTCCAATCCAAGCTGTGCTGATGAGACTTGACATGGCTGTGGCAGCTGGAGTGATTGAGATTGCAGCCCTGGTATAAATTGTTCATCCCATTCTGAATCCTGGAAGTTGTGACACCAGGATGCAAGCCAGGACCATACAAATCATCATTAAATGCCAATTGGGAGAACTGACTTTCCAAGTACGTGATATCTCCTGCTTGGTAGTTATGTGGACAGCTACTCTCAAGGTTCTGTCTCTCCTGAGCACAGTCCTCC
This sequence comes from Pseudocheirus occidentalis, assembly GCA_028646575.1. Classification (NCBI taxonomy): domain Eukaryota; kingdom Metazoa; phylum Chordata; class Mammalia; order Diprotodontia; family Pseudocheiridae; genus Pseudocheirus; species Pseudocheirus occidentalis. The sequence continues at coordinate 308,529,240 of CM053593.1, forward strand.
CAGGCCCTTGCCAGCGTTCCCTTAAAGCTCTCCTCCATAGAAGGAACTCTCTCCTCTGTCCAACTGGAGCCTGGGCTGCTGTTATGGCTACTGTAGCTACTGATGCTTCCCCTGGGATTCCAAGGTCCTTCTGTGCTCAGGCTGGGGCTAGACAGGGAGGAAACTGGCCCAGTCTTTAGGGTGGGTCTTAGCCACTCCTCCTCTGACCCCGGCAAGGTCCTCGTCTTGGCTCGAAGCTCATCCGCCACGGATAGCTGGATTTGATGCAGTCTCTCTGGGTGGTAGAACTTACACTTACTGCCGTAGGTGCACTTCCTGCCTGCAAGGAGGTGAAGACAAGAGTCAACCCACAAAATGTTGGGTCAAGGATGGATTCAGGTCCTTTCACTGCTGCTTTGAGTTAGCCCCACTGCCTTTTTCTCTGGTCTGAAAGTTCAGGTCTTGAACCATCCTACAATGGAGCAAGGCCGTGGCAAGTCCTGTGAACTGTCATAGAACAAAATTCTACTTCTTAAGTCAGCCCAGCCCCCTTGGGTGGGTGAATAATTACTGCTCTCTTCCCATGGTACCACGGCTATCACAGGCAGACTTGGATTTAACAGAATTGGCAGTATGTGCGGGGGAAGGCCTGGGAGGAGGGATCTGTGTGGAAGCAGAACGCGTTCAGTATGCACACAAACATACCAAAGAGACAGAGCCATCAATCATTCTGTTCTCACTGCCTAAGGACTCGGGGTGGTCTCAGCATCCAGTGAGTGGGATACCACTGAAAGAGCCACTCCTCCTGGCCCAGAGATCATGAAGATGGGACAGACAGGGGTCAAGCCTCCTACAGCCATCCGCTAGGGCCTGCCCGCCAAGACTACCTTGTATTTTATTCGTATATATTTAGTATATTCTTTTATACATACAAATTGTTTTCCCTTACAGAACATAAGCTCCTTGAGGGCAAAGCTTGATTTATATTTTGATTTTTTTTGGTTTTTTTGGTCTTTGTATTCCCAGCACCTAGCAGGGTATTCAAGTATCTGGAATTTTTTTTTTTTAGTCATGTCCAACTTTGCATGACCCCTTTTGGGGGTTTTCTTGGTAAAGACACTGGAGAGGTTTGCCATGTCCTTCTCCAGCCCATTTTCCAGATGAGGAAACTGAGGCAAACAGGCTTAAGGGACTTGCCCAGGGTCACATGTAAGAGTATAAGGCCAGATCTGAAACCAGTCTTTCTGACTACAGGCACGGTGCTCTACCCACTGAGCCACCCACCCTCTGCAGCTCATAATGGGCGCCTGATACACACTTCTTGACTGAGTGGCAGTTACTTCGGGGTTTCATCTGAATTTCAGTGGAAAGGCCTCCCCTACAGACCCTAATACAGAGTCAGCACGGCCCCTTCCTCGAAATGTTCACTCTGCAAGTAGCTACAGTCTGTGCTAACAAGGCCCGACGTGGCCATGACAGCTAGACCGATTGAAATTGCAGCCCTCCATGATGGAGACTGACTCCCCAACCCATACCTAAAATTTTCCCAGTAACCAGGGCTGCACATCACCTTCCCCTGAAGCCCTCTTCACATGTACCTATTTCTGAGAGGGGACCCATTAAGACCCTGACACTTCTACATGTAGGAGTTCACCAATATCCCTTTCCTCCATGACAGTGGAAAGTGAGAAGCAGTTGGGGGAGGGGCCGGGGGAGGTTGAGGAAGGAAGCACAGAAGGGGACAGCACCAGCCTCAAGGCCACATGTGGTCCTCTAGATTCTCAAGGGGGGTCCTTTGACTGAATCCAAACTTCACAGAACAAATCCCCTTAATGACAAGATTTGTTCCGTAAAATTTCAATTCAGTCAAATGGCTGCACCCAAGGACCTAGAAGGCCACATATGGCCTCAAGGCTACAGGTTCCCCATCCCTGGCCTGGGAGATTCTAAAAACAAAGCACCTCCACCATCCCCCTTTTGTTCATGGCTTTCTTTGGCACTTCACAAGCTCACTCAAGTCCCCACAAAAAAAAAAAATTGTCTCAGAACCAACCGTAGGGGGCAAAGGGTAAGACCTACCATATGGGCAGCGCTGCCAGGAAGACTGTGGAAGCCTTGGCTTTTTGCTAAGAAAATTACTCAGAGTCGGTCCATGGCGGCCCAGAGGATCATCAGGAGGCATGAATCTGGAAAACAAGAGAGTGGTCATCCCCAGAGAAACAGGCTCAGGGCTTCATTCCTCAACATCCTTCGTAAATTCTGAAGGAATATATGAGCTTACTACTAGAACAACCCCCATCTCTCTAGCTCTGTAAAGCTTGCTTTTCTTCCCTTACAACAAACCTATAAGGCAGGCAGAGTGAATATCCACTCTGTACAAAGCATGGTGCTAGGCACTCTGGGGAGAAGACAACTAGGAGATGGTCTCATTTTGTGCTCTCAAGAAAATTCTACTGTAGCAGAAGAAATTAGATCTGTACCCAGATAACTGTGATACAGGGCAATATGAGAGAAGATTCTATGAAGAGTAGGAAGGGCTATGGGAAGACCAAGGAGGGAGGTGTCCCTTCTGACTGGGGGAGGGAAAGAGAGGAGGTGAGAAAATCAGGGAAAGCTTCATGGAGGAGATAACAGCGACTCTGGACTCTGAAGGACAAGTGGAATTAAAGTAGGTGGAATGGAATGTAGAAGGGCATGACAGGTAGAAAGAACAACTTAAGCCAAGACCCAGAAATGGGAAAGCAGATGGTCCATTTGGGAACATCAAGTAATCAGATTGGGTGGAAACAGAAAGCAGAAGAGGGGGACAAAGGAGAACAGCCTGGGCACAGAGCACAGGGAATCAACCTAATTTTTGGAAGAGATAAGAGTCCACAATGGGAGGATCAGCCAGGGGTGGGCAACCTGAGGCCTCAAGGCCACATGTGGCCCTCTAGATCCTCACATGCAGTCTTGTGACTGAATCCAAACTTCACAGAAATCCTCTTAATATAAGGATTTATTCGGTAAAGCTTGGACTCAGTCAAAGGGCCACACTCAAGGATGTAGAGGGCCACATATGTCCTTGAGGCCACAGGTTCTGCACCCCTGGTAGATTCATCAGAAAACCTATGTCCAAGCCTCAGTTCTAACACCTACTAGCCATGTGATCATGGGCAAACAAACCACTACCTTTCCAAGTCTGTGTCCCCATTTGGAAAATGAGGAGGGGGACTATTTTTGCACTATCTCTCTCTGGGGTTGTTGTGAGGTCAATTCTGTGTACACCTTGAAGTGCAACAGAAATGCAATTGTTGTTGGATATCCCCAACTTTTCATCACAGACAGAGAACCAAAGCATGGTAAATCCCCAAACAGCAGCACCTGAGGGAACTAGCTACCTTCCTATAGCCCCTTTCACCTGCTTCCTCTTCACTACTATCCTCAGACAAAGAAGCCCATGGGAGGAAGATGTTCCTCTCACAACTCCTGGGTGCTGAGGTCCCTGGGGTAAAGGCTCCTGCCTGCCACAGGGATGGATGTGAGTGTCAGGCAGACCTGAGGTAGAGGCTCAGGCACATGGTTGCATGTCCCAGGAGAGGGCAAGAGACCTCTCTGAAAGCAAATGAATCACTGGTTTCAATAGGTGCCATCTGTGAGTGATGGAAAAAGTAACTCATCTCCCCTCACAGATTCTAAACCACATGAAACGTCTGGGCCCTCAGCAGTTCAGAGCTTGGGGCCACAAAACAGGTAGCCCAAAAAAAGTCATTCGATTGGGTTGTAGACTCATAGGATGTTAAAAGACGTGAGAGACCGTGGAGATCTTCTAGGCCAGACTCCTTTATAGATAACACAAAAACATTTGACTTGCCCAAGGAAAGGACACAGAGCTAATTAGGGAGTCAGGCCCAGGTGTTCTGACTCCTAGATCAGTGTGTTCCACTGTACCCAGGCAGCCACCCCAGCATGGTCTCCAAGGCCTATGCCAAGCTTCACAAAGCTCCCACTCCATTTCAGGGAGGTTTCCAAACTCCTGTAAGTGACCAAACACTGGGGGCCGGGTATTTATTTTCTTATATTCCATACAGTCCAGAGCAGAGCTGGTGCTCAAATACAGAACTGGAGGGTGGAGCAAAAAGGGCATGGGCAGATGGTAGGAAGAACATGAACAGAGACCCAGAAATAGGGAAAATTCATGGGCCATTTGAGGACCATTAAGTAAGATGATTTGGTTGAAACATAAAGTGGGCAAAGGGGAAGACTTATCCAGCAGTACTGTCTGTGATGTCTAGCACTTGGCCTGGAGGATGAATTTACTTCCTGAGTTTTTTTTCTGCATCTGGTTTTGGCTTTTCATGTTTACTGGCTGAATAACCCCCTATCTGAACGTTCATGGCTCACTTGCCCTGCCAAATGGGGAAATGGCCTTCTCCCTGTCTGCACCCAGGCAATAATATGTGTTCTCAGCAATCACCTTTCAAAAGCAGAATGCATTACAACTGATGGGAACTTCTCCCTACTACCTGGATGAATGCAAATTTGTCCCCAGAGCACATTTCCTGGTTAAGGAAAAGCTGGGTCAGGTGGTTCACTCATTCTAAATAGGTTAAAAAAAATACAATACAGTTCAGATTGAAAGTCCCCTCTGAGAAGTTCATTGGAAATAGTCTATAGATCACCCCAGGCCTGGAAGCTGCATGTTCCAGTGTTGGACTCTGGTTGCTCAGGCTACCAACTGTACACAGAGCTTCTGAATGTTGGACCCTAACCAAGAATCTGGGAAGTGGCTTGCCACGGTTATTCTCAGTGACCAAAGGCCTTGCCTCCTGAACTCTCTCTCCCGGGCCCTGGGAAACAGTGCCAAGAGCCCCCTAGGGCCGTGCTGAGGACTGTGGGATGGAGTTCCTTCTCACCCAGGCAGGCGGGAGGGCAGGCAGGCATGGCATCCTGGCAGAGAGGGAGATGACAGGTCCCGTAGAGGGATCAGTTGTGTCAGATAGACTTGGACCCTAACCCAGATGCTGTCACCAGTCCAGGAGTCGTCATGGTTCTTTAGGCAACAGTGAGGATTTGTTGGCACTCAAAGCACTAAGACTGGCCAGATTCCTCTAGGCTGGAACTAGGCAGTGGGAACCTCTGGCTACGCATATGTGGAAATAGGAGAGAGGCTGAATTTGACTACCCCAGAAAGCAACTAAATATCTGCCCTACAGTTTAGGGGGCAGCCCTTCATTTTTAGGTGCCCAGAAACACAAGGGCTAAGGTGAAGCATAGAGTAGCAGAGTGGTAGCTCCCTCCTCACCGACTTGACCTCCCAGACTGTGCCTATCCTGGCTTGTGACCCAACCCAAATGGCAGCAAACCTTCTCCTTCCATCTCCCAAGGGAGACCTAAGTCATAAACAAAAGTACTACAAGCATCAATGGAAGATAGATCCCCGAGGCACACTCCTAGAGACCTCGTCCAAGTTAACCTTGACCCCATTAATGACCATTCTTTGGTTCTGGTCCAGCGGTGGAGAATCTGCAGCCTCGAGGCCACATATGGCCTTCTGGGTCCTTGGGTGTGGCCTTTTGATGAAATCCAAGTTTTATGGAACAAATCCTTTTACTAAAGGGACTTATACCATGAGGTTTGAATTCAGTCAAAAGGCTGCATTTGAGGACCTAAAGAGCTGCATGTGGCCTCAAGGCTGGAGGTTCCGTAGTCCTGGCTGGTCATTCAACTACTTCTTAATCTACTTAACTCTACTATAAATATTTATTGTGTACCATACTACAGTATACTTACTATATTAGTATAGTATACTACAGTATACTTACTTTAGTTACTACCTAGTGATGTGACCATTAACTTCTCTTGGCCTCTCATTTCATAATATATAAAATGGAGATAATACTCACAACAAATTTTAGAGGAAAGCACTAAGACTAGGTGACCAGTTAATAACAGGAGACAATATGGAGTGATAAAGAGCCAGCCTCGGAATTAGAAAGGCAGTGGTTGAAGTCTATCCTCTAACTAGCCTCTGGTTGTGTGACCCTGGGCAAGTGACTTAACCTCTCTGTGTCCCAAGCAATGTTCTAGGATACTAAGTTGTAGACTGGGTATAGATCTGCATAGGTAGAGGGAGTTTTATCCTCCCAAATTCCCAGTACCAGTAAGATAGGGGGCCAATGCAAGAGGAGTAGCTCTCACTTCTCAAAGTCCAGGCCATACCCTCAAACAGAGGTTTTTCATCTCATTTTATTTATTTATTCTGTTAGTGTCATGGCCCCCTTTGGTAGTCTAGGGAAGCCTAGGGACTCCTCTCCAGAATACACTACAGTATATTTTAAAATACATTTAAAATAGACATTTTAAAATACATAAAATATAACATATAGGCTTATGAAAGAACCATTTCTATTAAAATAAAGCTATAGAAAAAAATTTTAAAAACAAGTTGACAGACCCCAGATTAATAACCCTTCACTAATGCATAGAAATAAGCTATTTCCTAGCTCAATAAGGAGAAACCTAAAGGAAAATCTTCCTTCCCCTTCTTTTTAATTCCTAGCACCAGGTTCCTTCTGTGTCTTACTTAGCCCTTTCATTTTTCTTTACACTCTTAGTTCTTGTTCAGCTGTTTTTTCAGTCACCTCTGATTCTTTGTGATCCCATTTGGGGTTTTCTTGGCAAAGATATTGGAGTGGTTTGCCATTTCCTTCTCCAATTTATTTTATAGATGAGAAAACTGAGGCAAATGGAGTTAGGTGACTTGCCCAGGGTCACACAACTAGTGAGTGTCTGACTCCAGATTTGAACTTGGCTCTTTCTGACTCAAAGCCAGGTTCTATCCACTGTGCCACCAACTGTGTGCCAAGGATTAGACTAATAACTTTACAAATATTATCTCATTTGATCCTGGGAAGCAGGTGTTATTATTATCAGATTATAATTACAGATGAGGAAACTGAGACCACACAGGTAGTAAGTGCCTGAGCCCGGATTAGAAATTGGACCTTCCCAACTTCTAACAATATTCTATCTACTGCTCTCCCTGAGCTGCCATTTGCTCCTCAGGATCCTTCCCCACACATACTTGTCATTGACAAAGGAGAACATGAGGAGTCTCTGCTCAATGAACCACTTCCACTCTGGGTTCTCACTCTGGAGGTCCCGATAATTGTCATTAGAAACGATGATGCCATCCTTATCATAGGCCACCTTCACAATGTAGCGGTCATCGTAGCAGACTACCCGTTTACCATTGACCTTTCGAGATGGGGTATATACCAGAAATGTCTGCTTTTCCAGATCCTCTAGTATATGCTGTTCTGAAAACAGAAAAGGAAAAAAATTGGAATTCATGACACTCCCCAGAAAAAATATGCATTTTAAAGTTTTGATTTTTCAGGATTGGAATTCAGGTCTGTTAACTACAAGTCCAGCACTCTTTATACTACTCTACTGTCTTTTTTCCTTGTAAAATTGTTACAATAATTTCTATATGTGTGTACATACACTACACCATAACGTATTGGATAGAGGGTCATCCTCCTAGTTAGGAAGACCTGGGTACAAGCCCCACCTCTGACACATACTGGACAACTCTCTAAGGCTATAATCAGCAGAAGAAGCACCAAGTTGCACTGAAAAAGGAGCTTCTTCACATGGGAGTTCTGTAAACCAATGAAATCCCAGGACTAGTTTCTCTCTCTCCCATTCCTCCCTCTTCTCTTAAGATACAGATATAAATAGAACTAAGAGGGATCAAAGCAATAATTCCAATGACATCAGGAACTTCTTGATGCACCTTCTCTGCAGATTATAGCCTTATTGAGAGTCCTAGAGCACAGAGTTGATAAATAACTATGATAAAAAAAAATTTTAAGGGTCATAGAATGTATCAAAGGTGGGACATGAACTCAGTACTTCCTTGTCGTGAAGCCTATTCTCTATCCTTGACTCACTTCTTAAAGAGTCCTATTCACTGAAAAGGCATTGCCTCACTCAAAAAGAAAATTTGAAAAGATCTTAGCTTAAAAAGGCCAAAGTCCTCCACTACATCCTGGGCCATCTCCAGTCATCCTAATCAATAGCTGGCCACTGTACCAAAATGGCCCTGGAGGAGAAAGTGAGGCTGGTGACTTGGCACAGACCTCCCTTGCTTAAATCATATTCAATTGCAAGTCACATCATCATCTCTCTGATGTCATGGCCCTCCTCGAGAACAAAGGACAAACCACACAATTCTCTATCTACCATGCCATGTGCCCCCCTCTCCTTCTTATACTCTCTCTCTTTATATGTATATATGTAAATATACATAAATATAAATACACACATACACTCTTGATGCACATACCCATACACAAAGAGTTAGTTTTCATATATCCTAAAGTGAGCTTCATTTCCTAAGGGAGTCGCTTCCCCCATAAGTTACTATGCGGGTCAGAGAATTTAGCAGAAAGAATATAGAAAAGCACAAAAGAAAACTGAATCCAAAGTGTACAGGGTTACCAGTTGAATTACTTCAAGCAAATAAAAGTACCACCCACTCTGCTCTCCTTTCCCCCACTACACAGGCACCAAGGGTTCTGATTTTTTACTTCCTCTGAATTTACCCACAGCTTCATTACAAGAGGGCTCCTTTCTTGCCTGTATAAAGCCAAGAGTCCAAAGTATAATATTTGATAAAAAAAAAAAATTCAGAACCTCAGAGCTGGAAAGAGACCACAAAAAGTGTGAGAATCAGTCACTGGCTTCTGCTTGAGCCTTTCCATGGACTCTATTGATTAGCCCCTCTCAAAATTAAACCACTCCATCTCAGTGAAAAGAGCACTGGCCTGAGAGTCAAAAGACCTGGTTCTAGTCCTGTCTCCACCACTTAATTAGTTGTTTGACTTAAGATGAGTTATATATAACCTTCCTCAGCCTCAAATTTTCATAAGTAAAATAGGAGTAATAACACCTGCCCTACCTACTTCAATTTCTGTGAGCAGCAAATGAAAAAGTATATGTAAAAGCTCTTTGAAAACTGAAAAGCACCATGCAAATGTAAAATATTATTATCATTCAGTCCTTTCTTAGGGTGAACAGAAATCCACCCCCTGCTTCCTTGTCACTTTCACCAATTGATCCTAGTTCCATCCTCTGAAACTTAATCCAATCACCATTTCCACCATTTCCATTTAAAAAGCTAGAAGAATTCCTCATGGGGTCACAAAACCCTTGAGCTGTATTTATATGTAAATAGAATGGCCCTGCCCAAAGCCAGCTGTTCAGCTGTATAAACAACTAATAGGTTACTAGGGATAAAACACGGTGATTTTATGGAACTTTGAACTAACTATTTAATATCTCCCTAGGTCCTCAGTTTCTCTGGCAAGGTTAGCATGACGATATACCAAGAGTAGGTTATGCCAAATTACTCTTTTTTCTTTTTCTGACAGAACAAGGAAATGCTATAGACATTGTAGGCTAGTTTTCAGCTAAGCATTTGACAGTCTTTCATGCAAAACTTACATAGTTGACACTTACTAGCTGTGTGACCCTAGGCAAGTCACTTAACCTGGTTTGCCTCAGTTTCCTCATCTTTAAAATGAGCTAGAAAAGGAAATGGAAAACCACTTAGGGTTCTCTGCCAAGAAAACCCCAAAAGGGATCAATGAAGACCCCATTGGACACAACTGAAATGACTGAACAACAACATGAAAACTTAAGGATAAGATGGAGAGATAAGAACTTGAAAACAGTATTCACCTAATACACCCAACTAGGTGGAATCGGAGCTGGCTGGGTCATCAGACTCAAAGAATAATTACTAAAGGGCAACTAGGTGGTTCAGTGGACAGAGTGCTGAATCAGGAAGTCAGGAGTTAGGAAGACCTGACTTCAAACTTACTAGCTGTATGACCCTGGGTAAGTTAATTTCTATCTGACTCAGTTTCCTCATCTGTAAATTGGGGATGATTATAACACTTATCTCTCTCAGATGGCTGCTGTGAGCATAAAAAGAGAGAATATTTATGAAATACTTTACAAATTTTAAAGCACTATGTAAAATGCTAGCTAATTTTTATTGTTTTTAGTGGGGCCAAGGTAAATTTGGAAGGAGGTCCCTATGGGAATGCCCCCAGGCATCTATTTGCCCCTGTATCATTTTTGTCAGTGGCTTGGAAGAAGACCCAAAACAAATAAGAAGGTAAGTTTATTTTACACATAAATATGTATTTACCTGTTTTTACCTTACACGCACTTTACATATAAGAAAGTGTATTGGTCAAATTTGAAAATTACATACAACCAGGAGGAATAGTTTACATGATGGTTAGATATCTAGAAAGAACTTGGCAAACTAGAACAATGGACCAAATATAAGAAGGTGAAATATGATTTTAAAAATTCTATACTTGGGTTAAAAAAATCCACTTTACAAATATAGAGGGTTGAAGTGTAACAAAATAACACTTTGGTTAAAAAAGATCTGGGGGGTTTTATGGCCTACAAGCTCAATAAGTTAAAAGTATAGCAAGCCAAGTCAAAAAGACTAATGATCTCTTGGGTCCCATTGAGAGGCGCAGAGTCATAAGAAGTAGCTGATAATTCCACTGTACTGTTCTCTGGTCAGAACACATATGGTATATTTTATTCGGTTCTGGGCACCACATTTTAAGAAGATCTAGATAAGCTAGAACCAAATCAAGAGAGGACAGCTATGCTGGTGAGAGAACTGGACACGATATACCAAAAAAGAACCACTTGATGGAACTGAGAATCTTCAATCTAGAACAAAGCAGGACCATGATGACTGCCACCAAACACTTAAAAAGCTATTACATGGGAGAGGAATTAAACTTACTTTTCTTGGAACTAAGAACAAAGCAGCTTAGTTTCAGAGAGGCCAACAGAGACTTAATGCATGGTGAAGACTTTTCACAAAGATTAGAATTAAGCCAAAGTGAACTGAGATGCCTCAGAACATGAACTTCTCCCTCACCACCACCAAAGGTTTTGAAGTCAAGGCTGGATGGTCATTTGTCAGAGATGCTATAGGACACAGCCTGAATTAAATTGCTTCTTTTCCTTTTCCAGTTACCCACAAGACCCACCAGAACTGGATGCCCCATAGACATCTAAACTCAATATGTCCCAAACTGAACTCATGTTTTCCCCAAACCCTCTCATTTTCCTAACTTCCCTAATCCTCTGGAGGGTACCACCATCCCCTCAGTTACCCAGGCTTGAACCTCTGGTATCATTTTCAATATTTTACTCTCTCTCACTTATTATATCCAATCTGTTGCCATAGCCAATAGATTTTACCTTTACAACATCTCATGCATATGCCCTTTTCTCTGCTCTGATGCTGCCCACCCTGGTGCAGGCACTAATCAGCTCATACCTAGACTATTGTAATAGCCTGCTGGTTGGTCTCTTCCTACTCTCACCCTGTATCCTCTTAAATTGATCTTTTTTTTTTTCCCTTCTTGGAGGGGGAAAGGTAGGGCAATTGGGGTTAAGTGACTTGCCCAAGGTCACACAGCTAGTGTGTGTGTGTGTGTGTGTGTGTGTGTGTGTGTGTGTGTGTGTGTGTGTGAAGTGTCTAAGGCCAGATTTGAACTCAGGTCCTCCTGACTCCAGGGCTGGTGCTCTATTCACTGTGCCACAGAGCCACCCCTAAATTGAGCTTCCTAAAGCACAAGACTGACCATGTCACTTCCCTATTCAATAAACTCCAGGGGCTCCCTATGCCCTCCAGAATCAAATATAAAATCCTGTTTGGCATTCCAAATCCTTCATAACCTCCTTTCCCTCCCACCTTTTCAGCCTTCTTAGACCTTCCACCCCTCTGTGTACTCTACGTCAGTAACACTGAATGCTCTGTTATTTCTTGAATAACACTCCGTCACCATACTCTGGGCATTTTTACTGGCTATCGCCCATGTCCTGGTGTGCCTTCCCTCCTTTTCTCTACCTCCTGACTTCCTTCAAGTTCCAACTTAAATCTAATCTTCCATGGGAAGCCTTTACCAAGCCCCTTAGTTCTACACATTCCCTTTGTTGATGATCTCCAATTGATCCTGCATATAGCTAGTTTGAATTTGATTGTTCATATTATTTCCCATTAGACTGTGAGGTCCTTGAGAGCAGGGCATGTATTTTGTCTTTCTTTACATCCTGAGCTTTCTTGCACAATGCTGGTGCTTAAAAATGCTTGACTATTTCAACTTTGAGATTCCACAATTATGTGATTTTGTTTCTCCATCTCTCTATTTTTTCCACTTCCCCAAAAGTGATGCTGTATTACCTGAACTCTGAGTATTCTCCCATCTCTAATATTGTATGATCTTATCATTCTATTTACTTCACAACAAAGTACAGATTATGTCACAAGAGAGACAGCATACTGGCCTGATGTTTTTTTTGTAGGCTGGTAAATTTATCTTCAAGGCATCCGTGTGACTACTTTTGAAGCCATCCTTGGTACCTGGAAGATGGAGAAGCATCTGCAGCAACGTACCTGAAATAGGGGTATCAGACGTTGGTGGTTCCTTTCTCCAAGATGGAACAAAGACCTTGATGTACCTGTGTCCTCTCTCTCTGAACCAGTCCACAGCCAACCGAATTCCCCGGCACGAAAACGTTTCTTTATTTCCATGACTATAATTGGAAAATTTAAAAATATACGCTCATAGAGTGTTAGTGCTAAAAGGGACTTTAGGGATTATCTAGTCCAGCTCCTTTATTTTACAGAAAAGGAAACTGAGTCTAGAGAGATGTTAAATGACTTGTCTATGGTCACATTTGTAGTAAGATTGAAACTCCCCTTTTCTGAAGCCAAATTCAGTGCTCCTTGTACTATACTGTGTTGCAAAGATTTATAATCATAGATTTTGAGAGCTGCTGTCTGGCTGAGGTGCTCCAATTAGAGAGTGCCCAAAACCTTCCCAGGTTGACCTGTTCCAATCTTAGACAGCACTAATTCTTAGAAAATATTTTCCTGACAGTAAACCTAAATTGGTCCCTTTGTAACTCCCCTCATTACTCCTGGTTCTGCCCTCTAGGGCCATAGAGAACAAACCTATCCTTCCTTCAAATATTCAAAAACAACTACAATGTCGCCCTTGAGGCCTCGTCTCTGCCAACTAAGCAGTTGATTCGATCAATCCTCATATGAAACAGACTTGTGGTCCTTTACCGTCCTGGTCATCCTCCTCCAGACACTGTCTAGTTTGTCAGTGTCCTAAACCCTCACACCCAAAATGGAACAAAATAACATTTGGGATCATGGCATTGTATAGTGGAACTCTCACCACTGTCTTGGGCACAGAAGATAAAAGCACTGGGCCTGGAGTCAGAGAAGCTTCTCTTCCTGAGTTCAAATCTGGCCTCAGACTCTTACTAGCTGTGTGACCCTAGGCAAGTCACTCATGTTTGCCTCAGTTTCCTCATTTATAAAATGAACTGGAGAAGGAAATGGCAAACCACTCCAATATCTTTGCCAAGAAAACTCCAAATGGGGTCGTAAAGAGTCATACATGACTGAAATGAATGAACGATAAAATTTCTGTATTAATGATGTCCAATGTCACATCAGCTTTTTTAACTACCACATCACACTGCTGACAGTGGTCCACTATTACCTCTAGATCTTTTTTTCAAAACAACTGATCTCTAACTATGGCCAAGAAAGGACTGTCTTCTACCATTCTTTATATCCCCAACCTCAGTACAGGCCTGGCATATAGTAGGTATTTAATAAATGTTTATTAACCAACTGACTGGCAAAAGAGACTGACTCTGGACAATGGTCTTCACTAGGATCAACCAGAAGGTCAAGTAAATCAAGTGAGTATTTGAAATTTGTACACTGCATACAATTGGTAGGTACTTATGACTACATAATTCAATGTACTCTTGGCCAATTTTCAAGTTAAAATTTGACTACTATTACCATTGAAGTTATTTCTCGTGTATTAGACTTGAATCTATACTCTCAGAGAGAGGATCATCCCTTCCCACTCCCTTTCTTGACACTTTGTAGAAGCCACTGACTTGTATGGGTTGGCACAGAAAAAGATGAGAGTGAATTTAAATAGGAAAGGAGCAGAGCAGGTCTTCCAGACCTCTCAAGAATCACTGCAGATGGGAAGGGAGGAGGTACAATGCCTGTGTGGTTTCAGAGGAAGGAAACAAATGGAACAAATTCACCCTTACTCAACAACCAGAAAGATAAAATGCTTATTTGAGTAATAAAAGTGAGTAGAAAGAGGTTCCAGCAAGAACAGAAAAGCCAACAAGGTCTTTTGGTTTTTAAAAACAAGACTGAGTATCAAAGAACAGAAAAAATAAAAAGCCCAGAGACATGGCTTGAAAGAACTTCAAAGGGCTGTTATGACATCATTATGATCTCTCCACATTCTAGAGCATCATTTGTTAATGAGAAGGAATGATTGTGAAAAGAGAACCAAAAGAGAAAGAAACAATGAAACAGCACTGAGGATCTCCATGATGGTGGATTGGAGCAGAGGACAGCAACCATGGCAAGATGGAGTGGTGGAGTCCTGCTGTCCTGCTGCAAACAGAGCTGCCACAGTATGACACAGAAGGAGCAACCTTCACCTCTCCCATCAACAGATGTACACCCAGCATGATACTATGAGGTACATGCCTCTTATGTGGTCAAGAAAGGCGTCCAGAGGAAAGAGGTCTCCTGACTCTCTACTGGTTCATATACAAGTTCTTTTAGGTCATTTGCAGAGTAAATCAAACATGTTCTACATTTGATGCCTTTTTAGGCCAAATGCTTATAAGGGGTTGAAGACCACCCCTGGGAGAACTGCCATGCGCTGATATTCTCCAGTTCCCTAGGATGGAGGCAAATAAGTCTAGAGGTCTCCAGAATGTACCTAAGCCCCTATGGTCAGGAGAGATCTACTGACACAAGTAACGCTTAGTTCTTCTCTAGGACTCTATTAATTTGCTGTCAGCGGCTTAGAGAAGGGAAGGGGTTCAGCAGCCTTTTAAAAGCAGTGTGCCAAAGCCCTGCTCCCTTTTCTTCTAGTCTTCCAGGGAAGAAACATATAATTGCACATAAGTTTGTACAATGTATACTCAGGGGGGTTGTTACTATACCAATTTAGGATTAAACAACCCTCTCACAAGGCATGAAGAGTAGAGAACACAGCATGTATGTTGATACTAGTGAAAAATCAGCCAACGTGCCATCTTTAGAATATGTACCATTGAACAGAAGCCTGCCTTAGAGTATCTGAATGGTAAAAAGGCAGGATCCAAGCAGTTAAGGAAAGGAAGAAAGAACAGAGTTTTCTAAATGCTGGACAGCTATTTAGCTTTTCTATTAATTCAGAATATGGTTCCAACATTCAGTTACAACATGTAGTTGTCCTATGACTACCACGTTCCAGCAAATATTTCCTCCTTTCTCCCTTTGCTTTCCATGATCTGGCTTTCATTGTAGAGACTGCACAGAGGGGGCAGCTAGGTGCCATAGTGAATAGAGCACCGACCCTGAAATCAGGAGGACATGAGTTCAAATCTGGCCTCAGACACTTGACACAAAAACCAGCCATGTGACTTTGGGCAAGTCACTTAACCCCAATTGCCCTCCAAAAAAAAAGGAAAAAAAAAAGAGATTGCACAGGGAAGACAGGTAAGGCCTCAGAGGAGCATTTGGTTTGAACCAATCACATTAACTGAGTTCGTTACAAATTTATGTTATTGAACCTTAACTGAACTTCTGCACAGCAATTTCATTCACTCCATCACATTAACCAAATGGACCATTCAATTCCTTCTCTCCTTAAGACTGCAACTCCAATCTCTACCCTCTTATCCTCAGAAGATAACTTTTATCCCTACACTGCTCAGGTTGGAGGCACTGATCTGAACCTCTCTTTCCTTCTTTCCCCTTCTCACTTATCATCACCTTCCTTGCATTCTAAGAGGAAGAGCTGGCCTTCCTCCTTGCCAAAGAAAACCTTTCACTTATATCATATCTCTGGATGCCATTACCTCTCATCACCTCATGTCATTGCTCCCTCAGTCATCCCCTCTCTCATGCATCTTTAATAATAATGACAATCTTTCAATAGAGCATTAAGTTTTTCACTTCTGTTACCCTACTGGTTATTTTCTCTCAGCCCATGAACATGCTCAGGTCTCCCTAAGCCTATTTTTTTTTTAAATTTAGTTTTAATTGATATCTTTGGTTTTTACATAACTTCCATTTCCCAATTTACATCTCTATCTAACCTAAAAAGAGAAAAAATACAGCTCAACAAAACTAACCCAAGACAAAAACTGTCCAACAGTGTATGTTGTGTATAAAGTGTACAAAGAAAGGAGAGATTTGAATTCTGTCTCTTCCTCGAGGTCTCTCAAATCCTAAAAAAAAAAAAAATCTTCCTTTGAACTTACAACTATCTCAAGCATTATTCTTTCTAATTTCCCCTCCACTGGATAGACTTTTGAGAAAGAATTAAAGAGTTGTCTACACTTGTTACCACTCCATCCCCCCTCATTCCTTAGCTCCTTTGTAACCTGGCTTCCATCTTTACTACTTTAGTAAAATAGTTCCCCCCAGGTCATAAATTATCACTAAATCCAAGGTCTTTGCTGTCTGTCTTAATCTTCCTTGACCTTTCCAAGGCATTTGGTCCCCAGAAACATCCCTTCTTTCTGGATAACCTGTGCCGCCTTGGCTTCCATGACTCTATCTCTCTGTTCCTCTTTGGTTTCCATTGTGGTTTTCCTCTTTGTGTTAGTCTCCCAAGGTTTTGTCCTTATCCTTCTTCTCTTTCCACACTCTCTTGGAGATGCCATAGCACTAATTATCATTTCTATGCACGTGACTCCCAAATACATACAGAGAACATCTGCCCAGAACCTCCAGTCCTGTATTTCCAACATTATTGGTTATTCCATATGGATGATCTTGATGACCACATCAAACTCAATATATCCAAAATGAAACTCATCTTCTTCCCCCTCCACCAAAAAAAAAACAAAAAACAAAAAACAAAACCAACCTTCTTTCTTTCCTTCTCTGTTTGTGTAGATAATACCACCATCCTCTTAGTTATCCCAGGCTATAAATCACAGAATCATCTTTCCTCTCCCTCTCTCTACCCGCCATACTCAAATCAACTGATAAGTCTTATTGATTCTATCTTTTGCTCACATCCATACTTTCCTCCTCCAGACCCTTCTCATCTAGACCAGAGATGTCAAAAACACAGCCCATGGGCCCACAACACTCCCAGGGGTAGCCAGAACCAAATTAAAATGTAATCGGGAAATATTTAACAAACTAAAGAAAAAATACAATAAAACATAGATAATATTATGTTTTAAAACCAAGTCAACAAACAGGCAGCCCATAGATATCCTTTCTATGGATTATTAACCTCCATTTCTACATGACTTTGACGCCACTAAACTATGTTAATATTAAAATATTTAAATTAATATTATTGTAATATTAAACTCTCCCCTTAAATAATGTTCCTAAACAGGCCCTGCCCTCAAAAAGCTCACATTCTGTTAAGGGAAACAGCACATGTACACATACACACATATGTATATAAGTATATGTGTATACTCATACTCACATACTGAGTATAGGCACTAACAACTAGGCTAGTAGCTCTCAACCTTCCTAGTGCAGCGACCCTTTAATACTCGCATGTAGGCATATCTGCACGTGGGTGCACCACCTGGAGATGGATAGAGGAGCCCTGTCTCGGTTCCTAAGACCGTTGGAAATATGTGTTTTCTAATGGTCTTAGGCGACCCCTGTGACCCCTATGAAAGGGGTCGCGACCCACAGGTTGAGAGCCACTGAAGTAGGGGATTCCAAAAAGGCCTTGTGCAGGATGTGGTGCTTGAGTTGAGCTTTGATTCAAAGATGATCATAGGGATTCTAAGGGGTGGAAGTGAGGTGAGAGCATATTCTAGTTATGGAGCACAGCTTATACAAAATTATGGAGGTGGGAGAAGGAATTTCATGCATAGAGAGGAGTAAGTTGGATGATCTGGCTGGACTATAGATTGTATGAAGGTAAATAAAGCACAATAAGTCCAGAAAGGCTGGTTGGAGTCATTTGCATTTGATCTTAGGATCCTAGGAGCAATGGGAGGAGGGGAAGAAGTGGGAAACACTTTAACAATATTGCTTTAACAATATCATTTTAGTTTAGCTGGAGATAAGATATAAACCCCTCTAGGGAATCTCCAATGCCTAACACCTTGCCTTTCACATAGTAGGCACTCAGTTGTTGTTTTTGTATTATCTCCAAAGAATAAATGTCAACCAACTCCTTAGGTGTCTTAACTGGTACTATATGAATGGAACTGAAACTCTCACTATCACGCAGAGAATTCACTAATCTGCTGCCTTAGGGAAGTACCAAAGTCTGTTTGTTATGTGGCAGGAGAGCAGATAGTCACTACATGCTAGGAAGCATCCCACCATCATCTTGTCACCCATGAAATTCCACCAAAAGCCCTCTAAAGAGTCACTGCTTTGACCTTATCAAGAGCTACTATACAAACAGAACCTTTACCAATCATTCTGTTCAATTGTTTTTTTCAGTTGTGTCCAACTCTGTGATCCCATTTTGGGTTTTCTTGGCAAAGATCCTAGAGTAATTTGCCATTTTCTTCTCTAGCTCATTTTATAGATAAAGAAACTGAGGCAAACAGGGTTAAGTAACTTGCTCAGAGTCACACAGCTAGTAAATGTCTGAGGTTGGATTTGAACTCAGGAAGAGGAATCTTCATGATTCCAAGTCCAGTGCTCTATCCACTGTACCACCTACCCAGCTGCCCAGCTATTAATCATTAATCCCTTATCAAAAATTAGTTTATCAAATCCTTTCTAACTATGACTCTAATGGAGCAGGCCAGAGAAGAGGTTAAAGTGTCAGGGAAAGTTGATAGAAATATCCAAAGTGTGGGTCACTGCTCAGGAAGGGGGACCCTAATTAGGACAATGTTTATAGAATTTTGAGCAGTCCCTCACTATCTGGGGATGGGGGAAGAATCAGAGGGTGCCTAAGATGAAATTTTACCTACTTTTAGTTCTGTGTATGGCTGGTTCCATTCACATCATTGTTCATTATGGTTTTCATATCATCTATCTGATAGACTTTGAAAATATCCTATGTATAACTCCTATCCCAAAAGTCCATGTAATGCCTGGGGGCTTCTCAAAAATTCAGTTCTCCCCACCCCTCAGGTCATTTCTGTTGCTAACCTCAGAGACCACAAAGTAAGTTTCACAAAACTGTTCAGGGACCTGGAATTTTAACTTATACCATTGTTTCTCATCAGTTTTTATACTGAGGAAACTTCATATAACTGGAATATTGAAGTTGAATGCCACACCTCACCCCCTTCTCTCAAGAGTTCAAAATCATCTCACATGGGGGAACCAGGATGGGAGGGGGCATCGGCAGTGTCGGTCAGGTGGGAGTAACACCTGGGGGATCAGGAAATGCCTCAGGAAGGAAGCATTAGGACTTCAAGTCTCTTCAAAATATCGTGGAGATAAGAGGTGGGAGACAGGCATAGGTGATTCCTCCATCTGGGATGGACATCAGTGGCCAAAAGTAATGATCAGAACCACAGTCCAAAAGACTACTTCTTGGAGGTTGTTCTTATTCCCAATCCAGTCAGAGGAACATAGGGTCATTAGACAAAAGCTACACAGGACCTCAGAGGTCAGTTAATCCTGCCCCTTTATTTTATAAATGTGGAACCTGAAGATCAGAATGGTCGAGAGATTTCTTCAAGGTCACAAGATAATATGTCTGAGGTAGGATTTGAACCCAGGTTTCTGACTGCCTTCATAGGTTGCCCAGATTTCACTATTAATGATGCTACTGAATGTTTAATATGATTATACATGTATAGCCTATATCAGATTGCATGGTGTTCTTGGGGAAGGAGGGAGAAAAAAATTGGAACTCAAAACTATCTTCATATGCAACTGGAAAAAATTAAATACTATTTTTATTTTTACTTTTTTGCTTTTTTGGAGGGTAACTGGGGTTAAGTGACTTGGCAAAGTCATACAGCTAGTTTTTGTGTCAAGTGTCTGAAGCCAGATTTGAACTCAGGTCCTCCTGATTCCAGGGTACCGCCCTCAAAATTAAATACTATTAAGTGGGAAAACAAAACAAAACAAAAACAAAAACAAAAGTTTCTTGCCCTGAGCCAAAATTACAAGAAGGGGACCTTTGCACTCTTAATTGCAAAATAAACCATCTCCACTGTTCCTAAAAAACAAAAATAAAATGCTATTGAATGGGAGTTTTCAGCAAATACTTTTGGGTGTTTTGGTTATTCCAAATAAGCCTAACTCAGCTTCTCTTGTTACAATTACAGAAAATGGGGACACGCACAGTCAAATGAAACCCTTGGGTAAGGCTGTAGGAGGATGTGAAATTGTCAGCTGGTTTCCCCCTAAGCTTTATACTTCAAATCACGCCTGCTACAAATTTGCCTACTGAGTATAAAAAGTCACTAGAGCCATTTGACTGAATTTGCCTGCTCTGGGACAAGGAAATGTATGCAACTATTAGTATATGTTAAAAGACATTTGGATAAGCTCTTACCAAACACCAAAAGGAATATTAGAAAGCACTTTCAAGAATAGCCTCTTTCATCCTTTCAGAGTTTGGGTGAATGCCCAGGCACAGACGATGAATATCTCCCATCTCGCTATTGCCCACCTGTATCACATATGACTGAGTGTCCCTATACACACATGAAAGACACTTCTCACATGTGGTTGAGTCCATGCACATCTTATTGAGACCATGCACACACAACATACACACATATATCATATCTGGCTGAGTGACACACACGTAAGCTGCCCCCATATGACTTATGGCTGAGTATCCACGTACATACAACACATCTCTATCATTCATGACAACACACACCCATATCACATCTGACTGTCTGCTCAGACCTATGACACATGCATCACATCTCATTAAGTGCCCAAACACATAACATCACATCTAGCCGAGTGCAGCACCTATGCAGCCAGGACACACATGACATACATTGGGGGCCCATGAGCATGTGACACACAAACATCTCTCAAACCACTGGGGAATTTTCTTTGAACTGTATTATTAATTGGTCTGTTACCTTATGCAAATATAAATATCATATTCTGTAAGCTTAACATCAATGGGTTGCCAACAATAGAACTTAGAGTCATAAAAGACCTAAGACATCCATCTGCCCAAATCATAAACATTTAATACCCAACTCTGGCTTCCTTTAAGTCCCAACTAAAATCCCATCTTCCACAGGAAGCCTTTCCTAACCCCTCTTAATTCGGTGCCTTCCCTCTTGTATTTATTTTGCATATCACTTTTTTTTTGTACATATTTGTTTGCTTGTTCTCTTCCTCATTAAACTGTGAGCTCCTTGAAGGCATGGACTATCTTTTAACACTTTTTGTATCCATAGTACTTAGCAAAGTGCCTAGTACACAGTAGGCAATTAATAAATCTTTATTGATTGACTGGTTGATGCAATGACGGGGAAACTCACTATTCCCTGACTCAGCCCTTTCCACTTTAGAAAACTATATTTGTTGGTAAGCCAACCAAACTTAACTCCCAGTGACAATGGACCCTGATTCCAGAAGATCTCACTTTCTCCCAAGCCTATCTTGCCTTTTGAAGGAGATTAAGATATCTCTCCTCACAGAAAGCAGAATTAGCCTTACCCCAGAGTGAGTTGAAGAAATGATAAGAACCACACTATATTCAGGTGTGATACCCAAAGAATTAAACCAAAAAGGGAGCAGCTGAGCATATGAGGGAGCTGGCTCTGGATGGAAGGAGCATCATCATTCTAGTAATCAGGGAATTGCTTTCAGGATGGTGAAAGGTCTGGGAGAAGCCCACTGGGTCTCATTCCCTGTCTCTTCATAAAGATCATAGATGTAAAGATGACAGGATAGTTTCACTATTGCTCTGGCTGCAAAAACTGCAGCCCCAGGCTCAGATTTTGCGACTGCACACAGAAAAAAAAAAACAAGTATAAGATGCTGGGTCTCCATTAAATACTTATACACTTTCATGCTTTCATAATTAGAACTGCCAGTATAATAGAAATGATTTGTTAATAAGATTTAATTGAAAGCAAATGTATAAAAATTTAGGACATACAGCTGTGCACGATGTATCTTCTTTCAGAGCTTGTGGCAAATGAAAAACAGCTGTAAATAGTAAATATTGATGCAATAAAAGGGGAACCTGTGTCTCCCAGTGAGCAGAATTGAAGTGCCAGCAAATTATGGGAAGAAAACTCATTTTGCCTTTAAATGCCATCTACAGATAGTTTCCATCACACTTACAATCTAAGTTACTAATGTTGTAATGTTTAAAAATTATGAAAAGACTTTATAATCCTTTGCTATTGTCATGTCCCCGAAATGAAATGCAAACATCTTTCTTTTGTACAGATCATAATAATTGTTGAAAATGGACCTTGTGAAATTGCTGACACAAAAATAATTGTACCATCAAGGTTATTTTATATGTCAAAGACACATAGGTCATAGTCAGCAGAACAATGTGGAAATTTTGGGCTCGCCTTGTAAAATAGAATCATGCAGTGTGGTATAGTAGATTCAGAGTCAGAGGGTCTGGGTTCAAATCCTGCCTCTTCTACTAACTACCTATGTGATCTCGGGTAAATCACATGAACTCTGTGGCTCTGTTTCCCAATCTATAAAACAAAAGGGTTGGACTTGAGATTTAAATCCCTTCCAGCTCTTAGTCTATGATTTAGTCTTCCAGCTTTAAATCCTGAGAAATTTGAAAAAGCTGAACAACTACTTTCAACCAGGAACATTCTTAGAAAGACAAAAATCTGTCACATATTTAAAGGTTCAAAAAGAAAGTCTACAATTTTTCTATGCAACCATTCTTCTTTCTAACCTAAATTCTTCATGCTTTAGTTTCTTGTTTTTGGATATCAAAGAAGATTTTTTTCTCAATAAAAAGATGTTACAAACCAAATAAAACTAATAGTCTTGTGTTCAGTAAGTCCAAAGACCATCAGTCCTAGGGAAAGGACATACTATATGACAAAAACTGCTAGGAAAACTGATCAGTAGTTGGTAGAAACTGGTTTAGACCAACACTTCACACCATATGCCAAGATAATCTCCAAATGGGTATAGGACCTAGATGCAAATAATCAATTACAAACAAATTAGAGAAACACTGAAGATATTACCTATCAAATCTACAAATAGGAGAAAAGCTCATGACCAAACAAGGAATAGAGAGGATCACAAAAGACAAAATTTTTATTGTATAAAATTTGAAAGATTTTGCACAAACGCCACTAAAATTAGAAGGAATGCAGTTAACAGTGGGGGGAGGGGGGGAATCTTTACACCAAGTTTCTCCAATACAGGTGTCATTTCCAAAATATTTAAGGAACTGATCCAAATTATATGGATAAAAGCCATTCACCAATTGATAAGTGGTCATAGAATATGAATAGGCAGTTCTCAAAGGGAAAAAAAAATCCAAGTTATTTATAACCCTATGAAAAGAATGCTTTAACTGACTACTAATAAGCAAGTTAAAGTAACAATGGGACTCTATCTCATACCCTTCAGAGTGGCAAAGTTGACAAAAAAGGAAAGTGACAAATGTTGGAGACAGTTGCATAAAAATAGGAACTACACTATTGGTGGAACTTTAAATTGGTACAGCCATTCTGGAAATCAATTTGGAACTATGCCCCAAAGTTAGCAAACTCTGTATGGCCTTGTCCCAACAATATTACTACTTGGCCTATACCCAAAGTCATCAAAGAAAAAGTGAAAAATTTTATGTGTACGAAAAATTTCTAACAGTCCTTTCTGCATTGGCAAAGAATTGGGAACAAAGAAAGTGTCAGTCAGCTGGGGAATGACTGAACACATTATGCCGTATGAACAGAATAGAATATTATTGTGTTCTAAGTAATGAAAAAAGTTTATTTTAGAGGCACCGGAGGAGATCTGTATAAACTGATGCAGGGTGAAATTAACAAAGCCAGGAGAAGAACTTACACTATAATAACAACATTGTAAAAATGAACAATTTTGAAAGATTTAAGGACCTTGACCAGTTCGATAACCCACTATGTTTCTAGAGGACCGGTGATCTCATGGCAGACTGGTGATGGACCAATAGGCAGAATGGAACAGGGATCTATGAGCATAGTCAATATGGGTATTTGTTTTGCTTGATTATAGCTATTTGTTAAACAC
The DNA here is from genome assembly GCA_028646575.1 of Pseudocheirus occidentalis. Classification (NCBI taxonomy): domain Eukaryota; kingdom Metazoa; phylum Chordata; class Mammalia; order Diprotodontia; family Pseudocheiridae; genus Pseudocheirus; species Pseudocheirus occidentalis. Next base: position 308,553,517 of record CM053593.1, read on the forward strand.
TTCTGCATTTGTTTATTTCCAGGAAGAAAGGGAGAGAAAAAACAAGTACTTGAAAGTTGAATATATATATATATATATATATATATATATATATATATATATATATACATATATATAATAAAAGAAAAATACTTGTTTTAAGAAGCCCTGCTCAAAAACCAACATTGTGGCTTAGAGGTGAGCTGGGTACTCACAACAGAGAGCAAACTCCTGTAGGGGCTAAGAAACAGAAAATAATAATAATAATAAAATAATAATTAGTATTTACATAGCACTTGAAAGTTTTCAAAGCACTTTACAAATATTATCTCATCTTACCCTCACAAGCACCCTGGAAAGTAGCTACTACTATTATCACCATCTTACATGTGAAAAAACGGAGGTAATTTTAGTCATTGGCCCAGGGTCACAGCTTTGAACTCATGTCTTCCTGACTCCAGGTCCAGCTGGATTTCACTCTGTAGCTGCCACTAAGGCTTCAAAAGTATAGGCCCAAGGGTAACGTGTGTCTGTCATCCAAAAACCAGCCAAGGTTTTATAATAATATAATATATAAAATGACAATAATATAATCCCAATATTTTGGGAAGACATCTCCACAAACTGGTCATTTACTAAATGACTGATCTTTTTGACTACGTCATTTCACAAGCACCATCAGCAGCGTTATAAAGATAGTAGTCAAGTGTCCCTGACAGTGCAGTCGTGGGTTTCATTTCAATATTTCTCTTCATCATTAATAAATATCACCTCTTGCCTTTAAATTAGTTACAGAGCACTCTAGTCTTCTGACTTCTCTCCCCGACTTTTCCTTCTGGGTAAATATGATACATCCCCACTCTATAAAAGGGAAACAAGATGGTATATAAAAAACTTGTGATGATGGGAAATGGAGACATGTTTTCCTACTTCATTTGTTTATTTAATACTTGTTTATTTAATTAAACTATATTGTTTTTCCTAAGTCTTCATTACATGAGCCACCATTTGTAGTGAATTCAATGTGGTATAGCCAACAGAGCACCAAAATTTGAGTTCTGGAAGAACTGTGTTCAAATCCTGCCTCAACCACTTACTGGCTGGGAGACCCTTGGCAAATTATTTAACTTTTCTAGATCTCCGTTCCTCATTTACAAAAAGACAGGATTTGTTCTAAATTAGATGGCCTTTAAGGTCTATTCCAGCTCTGAGTTTATCCGGTGAATATTCGTTTTATTTCTAAGATACAAATGTCTTCCTTTTCTTATGAAAACAAGCAGATAGAAGGTTTTGTTAGGTACAGTGTGGAGTAACTCTGGATGTAATTTTCTTGGTTTACGTGGCTCATGGACAAATTGTGTTCTGAAAATGAGCCAATTCCTTCTTCAAGTACTCTGGGCAAATGAACTCCCATTTCTTTTAAGAGACTTTGGATAGCAGCACACACATATCCGATACATGCTGACACTGCAGAGTGGGTAAACACAAGTCTATTAAAATCGATTTCTATTAATACTGTAACTATACAGTAAAGAAGCTAAAATTGTCTTGTACAAACACACACACACACACATACACACACATGCACACACGCACAAATGGTTCAGGAGAAAAGACTACAAAGCTTCTCTTTAACAGAGAAGAGCATGGTAAAGCATCACATGAAAAGCAAAGAAAAACAAGATATGGATGACGTCTCACAAAGAGAATATGATGCCTAATTATGGTCAATTAACCCCCAGCAAGAGTAGGTTTTGCCTTCTGAAAAATAAAAGACACAAGTTGTTTTGTTATGTTTTCTTAAATGATTAGCTTTTCTATAGATTGGACAGTCCCACCAGAAAAGGTTCTCAGCAAATACTGGTGACTAGCTGGTCTTAGGGTCACATTTTTTAATCAGGGAGAGATCTTCTCCCACTCTTTGAACCCCATCCTGTAGCCACAGAAATTGTTTCCTCCTCATGTAGTCAATTAAGTAGTAAACATATAGATATAGGTGAGAGGCAGTGAGAAGGAAATTCAGACAACTGACTTCCAAGATTGGTTGGTTCAAGGCCCTTCTCTAACATATACAAACTGAAGGACCCTAGACTGGTTATATAGCCTCCAAGTGTCCCAGGCAAGCCTCTAAGAATATGAGTTACTGAGAAGTTAAAGATCTCCACATATAAAGGGACTTTCCTTATTGGAGGGCTCCTAATACACAGGAAATCAAAGCTCTAGACCATAAAAAGAGCTATATGTAGAAGGGGAAGAACATTGTATGTCCATTTCCCTATTTGGAAGAGACCGAGAGATCTGTAGGTTATAATACCTAGACTTATTAAAATGTAACTCAATCAGTACTTGGTCCAGAGAAAGGCTTGCTTCAGTAACATTCCAATTTAATTCAACAAGAATTTATTGAGTATAGTTCATTGTAGGTGCCATGAGGGAAACAAAAGAATCATAAGCCACAGTCCCTGCTTTTGGGAGACCAGGTCCAGTTCACTCATGAAACTCTAAAGTGTTATTGAGTTATTGTAGCCACTAAAGACTCCCACTGGTAACATATAAAAAAACACGGTTAGACAGTAGTTCATAAGAAAAAGACCTGGGGATTTTAGTAGATTCACTATGAGTCAACAGTGTGATGTTTCTGCCCCAAAAAAGCTAATGTGATGATCTGAAGGTATATTTAGAGATGGGTGGTGTTTAAAACAAGGGATATAACAGTTCAACTGCAATCTATCCTGAGCAGTCACATCTGGAGCACTACATTCAGCTCTGGATAACATATTTTAGAAAGAATATTGACAATCTGAAGGGCATCCAGAGGAAAGCAATCAAGATGTTAAGAGTACTCAGAACCATATCAACTGAGGATTGGGTGAAGGAACTGGGGATTATTGCCTCCCCAGATTTAGGGAGGGATATAATGGTTGATTTCAAATATTTTAATAGTTGTCATGTCAAAGGGGTATTAAACTTATTCTGCTTCTTGGTCCCAGAGGAAAGAATTAGGACCAATAGGTAGAAATTACAGAAAAGAAGATATTACTTCAATATGTAAGAAAGAGTTTCCTAACAATTCAAGTTATCTGAAAATGGAATGGCCTGCCTTATACTGAACTCCCTTTCACTGGAGATCTTCCAGAGGAAACCACATTACTACTTGTCTCAGTATTGTAGAAAGGATACTTGCTTGACCTAGGAACTCAGTTAGATGACCTCTGAGATCCCTCCCCACTCTAGAATTCTATGATTCTATAAAGAGACATGATGGTAAATCAGTAAATCTTCTCCAGACACTTTCATCATATCAAATAGTACCATACCTTGAGGTATAAGTTCTATATTTAATATTAATAACATCCAGTATTTATATAATGTTTTAAGGTTTGTGAAGCACTTTAAAAATATTCTCTCATTTTTTCCTTTACAATAACCCTAAAAGGTAGTTGCTATTATTAGCTCCATTTTGCAGATGAGTAAACTGAGGCAGGCAGATGTTAAGTGACTTGCCCATGATCACACAGGTAGTGGATCACATTCGCACTGTGGGAAGAATGAGGACATTCAGTAGCACCATGATGTTGATGCTTTCAAACTGGGGATGAGGTAATATGTGGTCTTGTGCCCTAAAGGCTTAAGACACGGAAGTGGCAGAGTGGGTAAGAGTTCTGGATTTGAAATGAGGAAGATCCAAGTTCAAATCCTCCTCAGACACAAAATTTCTGAATGATCCTAGGCAAGTCACAACCTCTGTCAGCCATAGTTTCCTCAACTGCAATATAATAATTAAAGCACCTACCTCTCGAGGGTGTTGTAAGGATCAAATGACATATTTGCAAAGTGCTTTGCAAACCTTAAAATGATATATAAATACTAGTTGTTATTTTTATTAATTCCATTTCAGACCAGGAATATGTATGCAAGGAAATGTCTTCATTGAAATGACTACCTAACCATCTCACACCTATCAGAGTGGCTAATATGAAAAAAAAAAAAAGCAAAATGTTGGCTGTTGGAGGGGATGTGGGAAAATTGGGATACTAATGCACTGTTGGTGGAGTTGTGAACTGATCCAACCATTCTGGAGAACAATTGAACAATTTGGAATTGTGCCCAAAGGGCTATAAAACTGTGCATTCCCTTTGATTCGCCAATGCCACTACTAGGTATATATCCCAAAGACGCCCCCAAAAAGAGGAAGACCAATTTGTACAAAATATTGATGGCAGTTCTTTTTGTGGTGGCTAAGAATAAGAAATCAAAGGAATGCCCATCAATCAGGGGATGGCTAAACAAGCTGCCGTATATGAATGTAATGCAATATTATTTGCTATAACAAATGACAAGTAGGATGACTTCAGAAAAATCTGCAAAGACTTACATGAACTGATGCATAGTAAAGTGAATGCTGTACACAGTAACAGCAAAATTATTTGATGAAGAACTGTGAATGACTTAACTATTCTCAGCAATACAATGATCCAAGATAATCCCAAAGGATTAATAATGGAGCAAGCTATCTACCTCCAGAGAAAGAACTGATATAGATTGAATACAAACTGAAGCATGCTCATTTTTGCTTTCTTTCACTTTTTTCATTGGGGTCTTCTTGTACAAAATGATTAATATGGATATGTTTTACATAATTGTACATGTATAACCTATTTCTAATTGCTAACCATCTCAGGAAGGAGGGTAGAGTGAGAGAGTGAGGAATAAAATTTGGAATTCAAAAATTTAAAGAAAAATGTTTTTTAAAACACTTTAAAAAAAAAGAAATAACCACCTACTTGATGCCATTTTCAAAAATTTGCTAAGATCTTCTTCTGTCGCTGTTATCTGAGCTGATCATCTTTGTTGCCTGTTTCTGAATTAATTCCTATCTGCACTGCACCTCTGTAAAAATGTGATTTCTATTTAATCACACATATCAATCATTCTAACAGATAAGACATTGATTTCCTAAACCAAAAATGATGGGTTCAAATCCCACATAAGATAAATAATTTTGATAGAACTAAAAATAATAATAAAGTTCATATGGAGGCTAGAAAGTCAAGAATCTCAAGGGGATAAATGGGGAGAGAGTGAGAATGAAGGGTATCTAAAAGTATCAGATCTCAAACTACACTAAAAAGCCATAATTTTCAAAACAATTTGGTACTAGTTCAAAAATAGTGAGATCAAACAATGGAACAGGTTCAATACACAACAGACAGAAGCAAAAGGACCTAGTAGCCTAGTATTTGATAAACACAAAGATGCCACTTACTAGGTTAAGGGCTTATGATTTGGTTTCTTTTTTTAAAAATTGTTGGGAAAATTGGATAGTTGTATGGAAGAAAATAGATTTAAACCAATACCTCACACCTTATATCAGAATAAGCTCCAAATAGGTTCATGGCCTAAATATAAAAGGTGACATGAAAACAAATTAGAGAAAACAGGAGAAAAAAATACCTATCAGATCTATGGATAGAGGAAAAGTTCATAACCAATCAGGGGACAGAGGAACACAGACGATTAAATGGATGAAATTTTAAAGCTTTTGTAAAAACAAACAAGTCAAATAAAGCTAAGATTAAAAGAGAAGCAATTAAGTGAAGAGAAAAAAACATTGCAGTAAGTTTTCTGACAATGGTCCCATTTCCAAGATATATAATGAACTGATTTAAATTTGTAAAAATAAGAGTCATTCTCCAATTGATAAATTGTCTAAATATATAAACGGGGAGTTCTCAAAGGAAGAACAATTTATACTGCAACATCAATCTTATAAAATTGAACAATTTTGAAGGCTTATATTAACCAATGAAGAATTAAATGAACAGAATTGGGAAAACAATTCATCCAATAATAGCAACACTGTAAAAGAAAAAAACAACACAACTTTGAAAGTTATAAGAATTCTAATCAACACAGTGACTATCCATAATTCAAGGGGCCTAATGACAAAGCATGCTATCAAACCCCTGACAGAGAGGTGATATATTCATTGTGCATAATGAGACATCCATTTTCAGACAGGAAATAAAGATAATTTGTCTTACTTGAATATGTATATGTATTACAAGGAGTTTGCTTTCCTGTTTTTCCCCAATAGGGTAGAACATTAGTAAGAGAGAGAGAGAGAGAGAAGATGGATTTCTATTAAATTTTTTAATTTTTTTTTTTTTAGTTTCCAAAAGAAGGGAGAGGAAGAGAAAGAGGGAACAGCAGAAAGGGTGCTGGGTTTGGAGATAGATGACCTGAGCTCAAACTTCAACTTTACAACTCCTATGGTCTTACCCATCAAATGAGGTAGTTGGGTTAGATGACTCTTAAGGTGAATTCCATTTCTAAGTCTACGATTCTATGACCCACTTTAAATTCTTAGATCTACAAGGACTTGGTCAGAAGGCATCAACATGTCTAATCCTTGCTTCTTGATTTGGCTGGCTGGGTCTACAAGCAACACTAGTAAATATTCATGTTACATATGGAAACTCAAGAAGTTATATGGATATACCTATAAATAGCCAACTTCAACTGCTCAGTGATACATGCAAGTGACATGAGAATGTCTAAGATTACCAGAAGTCAAGTGAGGATATTTTGTCAACATGTTCTGGAGAAAGCACGTCTTAGATTAGAGATGTAAAGAAAAAGGATAAAGCTGGATGGAAAGAAGGAGGAAAGGACTCCAGAAAGCAGATGTGTGTCAGAGCTTGGAGGCAGTAAAGTGTGCCAGGGTAGTGGGCTAAACAGTCAAGACCACCTCACTCCTACAAAGTGAGACAATTGCAAAGAATTGGAAAGTGAAGAGGTGCCCTTCAAGGAGGGATTGGCTGAACATGTTATGGCATACATGCTATGAGAAATTATGAAAGAGATGGTTTCAGAGAAACATGGGCAGACTTGTATAAACTAATGCAGAGTGAAGTGAGAAGAACCAGGAGAACAAAAGACAAGCAACCTTTGAAAGACTTAGGAAGTCTGATCAGCATAATGACCAACAACAATTCCACAGGACTCAAGACAAAATGTGCTACCCACCTCCTGAGAGAGAAGTAATGGCCTCAGTACAGATTCATCCACATATTTTTGGATATGTTCAATGCCAGGATTTGCTTTGCTTGACTATACGTGTTTGTAATAGGAGTTTTGTTTTGTTTTTGCTTTCTCAATTGAAAAGGAAAAGAAAGGGGAAGGAAAAAATGTGAATCTGAAAATGAAGTAAATTGGATTTTTCAAAAACATTTTAAAGTGAGCCAAATAGAAAAGGAAGTGTAGAGCCTAATATTTGTTCTGAAGCCAGAGAATCATTCCATTTCAGTAAAGCAAAAGCACCAGTGAGTAGGATCCTTGCGGTCTAAACATCCTAATTTAGGTGAATTTATCCTAAATGGAAGATGGATTAGAAAAAGTGACCTTAAGGCTGCAATGAATCTGTCGGTCAGCAAGCATTTATTAAATATATGCTATGTTCAAGGCACTAGGCTAAGTACTGCAGAATAAAGGTAACGATTAAGCCTGCTCTCAAGGAGCTTACATCCTAATGGGAGAGAAAACATGTAAATAAATCGTTACATACAAGACACATACAGAGTAGATGGAAGGTAAACTTGGAGAGGAAAGCTCTAGCAGCTGGGGTACCAGGAAAGGTCTCCTACAGATGGTGGCTGCCTGAACTGAATCTTAAAGGAAGTCAAGTATTCTAAGAGGCAGAGGTGAAGAGTAAAAACCTTCCAGGCTTGAGGAAGCAGCCAAGTACAAAGATAAAGAGACAAGAGATGGAACTTTATGTGTGAGGGATTGCAAGTAGACCAATGCAGCTGGATCACAGAGTTTGTGAAGGAGAGTCAAGTAGAAGAAGACTGAAAAAGTAAGAGGAGGCTTGGATACAAAGAGCTTAAATAGCAGCACCCAAAATAGGCTCACAAGATTGCTAAATATGCTAAATATACACAATATACATATGCATACAATAAGTGTATATATGTGTGTATCATACACACACGCACACACACACAGATATACACATACACACCCGGTGTCCCTAAAATCTGGACACATAGGAAATCTCATTAACTATGCCTATTTTCAAGAAATGAAATGAACAGGATTTTCAACATTTTATTGAATTAGCATAAATGAGATTTCATAGGAAGACATTGGAGACACATAGCAAATCTCATTAATTAATTACATTAAATTAATCTCATTAATATGGAAAATAATCCCCAAAGCTAATGAAAGCTTTTATTCCATATGAAATTGCCATTACTAAAATTAGGTATATATTCCAAGATAAGCTCCAAATGGACATCACTTAGATATAAAAGCTGACATCATAAACAAATTAGAGGAACAAAGAATAAAATATCTTTTACAACTATAGGGAGAAGAATTGAGAAACAAATAATGTATATGGACAAAGGTTATGCTGGAGCCAGCACAGCAAATTAGCAAATGCTACAAATCAGAACTTGATTTATTGTCTTGTTGATTTTCTAGACTTAAAAAAGTGATGGGAAAAGATGTTAATAATTCAAATAAAATGTAAAAACCTGTCATGCATATGTTTATTTTTTGGAAAGCTGAATATTAAACATTTGCCAGCACACTTGTGTATACAGGGAATCAGAGAAAATAAAATGGACTAATTTGATTACATAAAATGTAAAGTGTTTTGCACAAGCAAAGCAAATGCAGCTAAAATTAAAAGGAAAACAATTAAGTGGGGAGAAATCTTTGCAGCAAGTTTTTTTGATAAACATATGCATGGTATTAATTCGAGTTTATAAGATCAAGAACCACTCTTCGATTGATAAGTGAGCAGGAAGTTTTCAAAGGAAGACATCCAAGCTTTCATCATACTCTCCCTTCTCACTTCCATCTCTTAACTACCCTGGCTTTTTTCAAGATGCAGCTCAAATTCCATCAAAAGCAACAGACTTTTCCCAGGCTTCCCAGAAGCTAATGCCTTCCCTTTCAAAATTCCTTCTCATTTCTCAACTACTCTATATATAGCTTGCAGGTACCAAGTTATTTTCATGTTTGTTTCCCCATTAGAATGTAAGTTCATTGAGGTTAGAGACTATTTTTATCTTTCTTTTAAGAGGTAAGAGATTGTTATGGTTTAATATTACATTTGCCATAAATGTCATCGATATAAAACATCAATAGAAATAGTGGTGTAAGTTAAAATTCCAGGTCATTAAGCAATTTTGCAAAGTGGTTTGTCTAGACCACTACCAGAAAAAGTAGATATGCCCTCAAAGGCAATTCATGAAGAAAGAGTGGCAGTGGGAAAGGGAAGGGGAGAAAGAGAAGAGAAGAGAAGAGAAGAGAAGAGAAGAGAAGAGAAGAGAAGAGAAGAGAAGA
>CM053593.1:308563355-308583778 GCA_028646575.1 Pseudocheirus occidentalis
CAGAAAAAGTAGATATGCCCTCAAAGGCAATTCATGAAGAAAGAGTGGCAGTGGGAAAGGGAAGGGGAGAAAGAGAAGAGAAGAGAAGAGAAGAGAAGAGAAGAGAAGAGAAGAGAAGAGAAGAGAAGAGAAGAGAAGAGAAGAGAAGAGAAGAGAAGAGAAGAGAAGAGAAGAAGAAGAGAGTGGGAGAGAGAGAAAGAAGGGGGAGGGAGAGAGAAAGAGAGAGAGAAAGAGAAAGAGAGAGAGAAAGAGAGAGAGAGAGAGAGAGAGAGAGAGAGAGAGAGAGAGAGAGAGAGAGAGAGAGAGAGAGAGAGATCCACTTCTTTAATGAGCTCTGAGAAAGTATGTCTGCTTGGTCAGTAGTAACAGAAGCAATTTATAAGTCTAGCGAACAGATTATATATAAACACAATGAACAAAAATAGAGGCGGGACCAGCTGAGGTGAATTTTATTAAAGGCACCTTCTTATTTCTGTTTTCATGCCCCTTTCTCTCCCTCAAGCATACTTGGTTGCCCGATTGAGTTCAATTCAACAAACATTTCTTAAGAACTAGGTGCTGGAAACACAGAAACAATAATTCCCTGACCTCAAGAAGCTCACATCCAAAGTCCTAACCAGGGCCACTCTTTCCAGATTATAAACAATTGCTTTCTATTCTCCCTGCTCAACCTCTTAACCAATCCTATGACCTTTTCCAACAGACCTAGGAAAAGCTATCAGTAGAAAAAGATCTAATAAGTTAATTCATGATTAGGTGTTAACGATTGATAGAAGTTGTTGCCCCTCCCTAGACTATTTGCATTTTAACTGGGGATGGTGCCTTGACCCAAAAGGAGTAGCCCTATAACCTTTCAAGGATGGTGAGGTAAGGGGGTTTTCCCAGCACACAGGTGACTGCTTGCTCCTCTGGTTTATGCCCTTCCTCATTTGGGCACTTCCCTAAGGCATACAGAGCAGTGAGCTTCCTGGTTGATTGTGGTGATTACAATACCAGTGACAGAAAGCCAGGTGGGACATCTAAACTTGGAGTTGGTTGGTACTTATTGTACAGGAACTCCACTGAAAGAGTCTCACTTGGTTAAGGAGTTAGGGGACCTCACCATTATGGTATCTTCCCACACTAACTCCAAAGCTAGGGAGAGGGCACAATTATCATCATCCCCACTGTATAGATGAGGAAACTGAGGTTCCCAGAGGTTAAATCATTTGTTAATGATCATTGGTCATACAGTTTGTCAAAGAATTCAAACTCAGGTCTCTTGACTCCCTCTGCTATTTATCCTTCAGCTATATTTGAGAAGGGATATATAGGAGCCATTGTTAGATGGCTTCGTGTCTGGGACACTTCCAATTTTTATTATATTTTCTTGTCCTTCTGACTTCACTATTTCTGTCAGCGGTCCTACCATTCATTCTCATATTTGTGGGAGCTATCTCCAGTCGTCCTGACCTATATGGTCAACCCTATAGAACCAACCAGATGGTTCTAGAGGAGAAAGTGAGACTGATGACTTTGCACAGCCCTTCCTCACTTAAATCCAATTCACTTGCATGTCATGTATCACCTTCCTGATGTCATGATGCTCTTCAAGAATAAAGGCACAGTGAATAGAGCAAGGGCCCTGGAGTCAGGAGGACCTGAGTTCAAATCTGACCTCAGACACTTGACACTTACTTGCTATATGACCTTGGGCAAGTCACTTAACCCGAACTGCCTTGCCTTCCCTCCCCCCAAAGAAAAACAAAAGAAAGGACAACAACATACTTATAACCTTGAGGTCCTATTGATTCTGCCCTCTCCTAGCTCATCAGTTACCAGGGGCTATTGAACCCACGACTGCAGTACACTTTCTCATCTATTTTGCTTCTCATCTATACATGGAAATACAGGCTCAGGTACCTGGGAACCTAAATTACACACACCAATGTTGCCGCTGTCCCGTAATGTCGAGCTGAAGAAGGGATGAGATCATACATAAGCTTATAGATTTACAGCTTGAAAGGGCCTGATAGGGCACATAAATCCAACTTGTCATTTTATAAATGAGGAAACAAAGGTGCAAAGAGTCAAACCCCCTGGTAACAGGGAACTTCCCTGATGTCACACAGTTAGCTAGTAAGTGCCAGGGGCAGGATGTGAAGGCAGAATCTCTGATTCCAAGACCAAGACACTGTACTATGTAGATAGAGCCCAGTATATACTGACTCCAGAACACTGTGTATATTTTAAAGGGGGGGAAAAAGTCCTTGATTGTTATTTTCTTATGATGTATCTGTTTCTCCTTAAAGTCTCATACAAATGAATTTGGGGTGCCCCTAAAATCCCATTAACTGAAGTACTACACTATTCTGTCTAGTAAATATGTAAAATCAGGAGAAATGTTTATCCTCAGACTAGACCTGAGGGGTAGTGTTTGTGTTCCTGAGGCCCCTTTTCAGTTACTGTCTACCAGAGGCATAAAGCCCTCAGTCCAACACATGTACCTTAATGTCATAAAATAAACACCTCTCTGCCACTGAAAGGGGAACTGTGAAAATATGCATTTGGAAAAAGTAATAGAAAAAAATGTTGTTCATTAACACCTCCATATGTTATACTCTAGGCAGTTACCAAATTTGTCTACTTCCAGTATTCATTCTGATTTTGACTTTATTTTTTCATCAGAAGCTCAGGTAACAAGAAAATAATCTTCAGTTTTATTCATTTAGACAATAGGTACCTTTTGCAAGAGAGGCAGAAGAGTGGATAGAAGGATGCCCTTAAAGTCAGGACTGGCTGGGTTTAAGTCTTGCCTTTGAAATACACTGGCTGTGTGATCCTGGGCAAGTCACTTAATTTCTCAAGGCTTCAAGCATGCTCTAAGGTTGATCTGGATCCTTGGAGGGACTCTCCACACCCAGGAATCCCCACCCTGATGAAATGAGTGCCTATACCCACCTCCCTCCCCTAAACCATGCCAGAAATGTGAAGCAAGGGCAAGTGACCTGACTTACTGAAAAAAGTTTAGTTCATCAGAGGCAGAGATCTGGGAACTGAATTCTGAGCTCTTGGTTTACACTTTCCAGTAATACCTCCACATCCACACGTTCTGCTAGGATCTATTTTCTAACAAATTCTAAGTTGGTCTAAATTGACTGATCCATTAGATTCCTTTCAAGTTCTACCCAGGTCATGAACAAAACTGAACAGGACCTCAAATACAGTAACTTAAGGTAGGGGAAGGGGAATGAGGGGAAGAACAGGACAGAGACATTTTGAGCCTGGGGAAGAGATTTCAGAAGCAGACCCTTAACTTAGACGATAAAAGCATCCCTCTACATAGCACTTTTATGATTACAAATTGCTTGGAAGGCAATGCACTTATTCTCTCATTTTATGGATGAGTCTCACAGACGTTAAAGGATGTGCCCAGAGTCACCCAGGAAGCAAGTGGCAGATCTGGGAAATGAGCCCAGAAACTGGGACCGGGAAATATGACTTGATTCTGGGACCAGTGACAACTGGAGCATCTACAACAGCTTGATTGGTGACTCAGTGGTCTACTTCTCAGGGCTATTGGGCAGATCCAGTGAGATCATGTCCATAAGGTATTTATCACATATGGCACATAGTAGGCACTTTTTGTTGCTGTTAGGCAGCTGGGTCAGTGCAATGAATAGAACACTAGGCCTGGAGTGAGGATAACCTGAGTTCACATCCAGCCTCAGACTCTGGCTTTGTGACCCTGGGCAAGTCACTTACTATATTTGCCCTAGTTTCCTCATCTATAAAATGAGTCGGAGAACTACATGGCAAACCGTTCCAGTATCTTTGCCAAGAAAACCCCCAAAGTGGTCATGAAGAGTCAGACATGACTGAAAAATAACCGAACAGCAACAATCCTGAGATGGTCAGTCTCTCTGGGCCTCAATTCACTTATCTGAAAAATAAGACTTGTATTTGATGACCTCCAATGCTCTCTCCAGCTCTAAAGCCAGGATTCTATAATATGATTCTATGCAAAAGGGGCTCCATTCTCTGTTTTAATACTATCCCAGCCCAGAGTGACCCTACTGAATAAGAAGAAGAAGATTGAATAAGCCAGATATGGATCAATGTTGGACTTGTCCGAACAAGAGCTGTAAGAGACAAGTTTGTAGCTGACCTGTTTTAAACTCTTGACCTCTCACTGCCAAACTAAAGTCAGTTCAGTGCAAACCATACAGCTTGGTCATACTGATAGTCTGTTCATAAATATAAGGGTTTTTTTTTTAATAATATCGGTGAATTCAATTCCACAATTGTCTCAGCTTACAGAAGGGAAACATATCAACCGTAATGACCCAATGGAAGACTTCCTATGGTAAAATTCTTTGCTCAGCCTCTGACTCAGCAAACTGAATATTCCCTCATTTGGACAAAATGAAATCCTTACTCAATAATATTGTGGCCCAGAAGTCTAGAAAACTATGATTTAGACTCAAGTGATGATAAGTAAACTCCTGGAAATCAGGAAAGGTCCTGCTATTGTATTAGAAGATCTTATTTTATTCTATTTTTTAAAAAGGCTAGTTTAACCATATCTGAAACTGGGAAGCTAAATTTAGTTTTCACAGAGTTGACAAGTGAAACATTCCCAATGGAAGAGGCATTATGGGAAAAGGAGATAGAATTAGAGTCAGAGGACCTGGATTCAAATCCTGATTCTGCTATGGGCAACCTAGATGCCAATGTACAAAGCATTCTGTTTCCCATGCTTCAGTTTCCTTGTCTGTAAAATGAGGGAATTAGACTAGATGACTTTTTTTTCTTTTTTGGAGGGGAAGGCAGGGCAATTGGGGTTAAGTGACTTGCCCAAGGTCACATAGCAAGTAAGTGTTAAGTGTCTGAGGCCGGATTTGAACTCACGTCCTCCTAACTCCAGGGCTTGCGCTCTATTCACTGCACCACCTACCTGCCCTGACTAGATGACTTCTGAAGTCATGTCCAACTCTAGATCTATGGTCCTCCGATTCTTCCAGCTTAAAACTGTTGATTCTGACGCTTTAAAGAATGTATACATATACATACATACACACATACTATATCTATATATCTGTACATCATCTTAGTTGAGTCTCAAGACAAGTTTGTGAATAAAAAACTTGACATGAAGATATTATGTAAGTTGGTCAGGTCAGGTAGCTAGCTGGTGACGGGACAAAGACCAGAACCCCAAATCTCTTGCATACTAGCTGCACTTTCTCTATTACACTATACCATATCCTAATGGAATGTCAGACAATTTATGAGAAACAGGGCACCCTCTAGGTAACAGAATGAATGAACTCGATACCTCATAGCCACATTGCTGCCATCAATAACAATGGGTCTCAAATGATGGTCAGGGTCCTCCAACTCATCTTCAGGATCTGTACCCAGAAGCCTTCTGGACAAGTCCACAGTGCCACAGGAGCCCCGGGCGACAAGTTTCGGAGCAGGGCTCTCTTCATAGTTTTCTTCAATGTGAGATCGGTTGCCCATCTGAATCAGCTCCTGAAGGATGTCATTCACCAGTGCCCCCTGGCCCAGCTTTGCCAAAACTCTGATGACACCTTCCCGACTATAGCCCAGTTTTTGGAAGAACTCCAGCTTATCTGTGTGGGGCTCCATCAAAACTGCTCCAGCCTGGCTGGGGGAACAGGGTAGGTAGGCTCTGTCTCTCTCTGGAGTCAGCTCCTTCTGGTTCCTGTCCTTTGTTTTGGTCTTCACCACCAATATGTAGATTCGTGAACTGAAGGAGAGGAAAAAAATTATCAGTCTTTTTTTTTTTTTGTCAACCTGGCAGTGAAACTTTCAGTTTGCTGAGGACAAATTATTTATACACTGGCTCTCCAGCTTTATCTTTCAGGAAATCATGGTCCCTTTGGGGATTTTCAGTTGCTCAGTGTGGTTAGTGAGCCACAGATACCATCACCCTGCTTTTACTTACCGCAATCTCAAAATGTCAGCTCTGTACCCACAGGCATGGGCAAGCTTCATCAAACACAGAGGAAAGAGTGAGGTAGGGAAGTGTGAGAGAAGTGGTTCTGGAGTACTCCTGTAGATCAAAAGTCCATTGCAAAAGTCCTTCTTTTGGAAAAATTGCCTTTTCTAAATCTTGGAATTTTGGAAAGAAAAATCATTCCAAAAATCTTTTTGGGAAAAAAAGTCTTTCCAAGTTTTTTTTTGGAAAAATCTATACTCCCCCCACACACAGAGCCAGGTGAAATGTTCTTCCAGAAGTACTTGCCCTACCTACCTCCTACCATCCCAGCTCCATCATTCAGTGGCCACCTAGCACAATCTCTGTCTTGCAATTCAATTCTGGCTGATTTGAAGTTCTAAAACTCTGCAAAACAAGCAAGACCAGCCCCTGAGAGATCTTGGGGTTAGTGCTTTCTTAGGATCACATGAATAATTGGTTTTGAGCAGCAAGGGACTTTACCAAACATCTAGTCCATCTCCCTTTGTCTTACAGACAAGCCAACTAAGACCCTACAATTAAGTCCTAGGAAATTTCCATCAACCAAGAAAATAAATTAAAATTAAAAAAAATAATTGAAAGAATAAAAAAAAAAAAAAAGAAATTTCCATCCAGGCTCCCCCCAACTTTCCAATCCACCCTCCCAAACAGGTATAAGAGTGATATTTCTAGAGGTCTAACCATGGCACTGCCCTCCTCAAGACACTTCATGATTCTCTAGTGCCTCTATGATAAAGTATGACCTCCTCTGTGTAGCATTTAAAACCCCTTCACAATTCAACTTTAGTGCTTTACACACACTCTATTTTTGCCAATACGGCCTACGTGCCACTCCATGAATACAGCCACCCATCTCTTCTCTCTGTACTTTATGCCTAGAATACTCTCCTCTTCCACTTCTACATCTTGGAGTCCCTTGACCCCCTTCAAGCTTAGCTCAAATACCACTCTCTACAAGAAGGGTCTCCTAATCCCCTTCCCCCACTTGTTAGAGTTCACTCCCAACCCTGAAATAATTTTGCATTTATTTTGTTTTTAATTATCTGGATGTGTGTGTATGTGCGTGCTATTTCTTTCCAGCAGAATGTAAACTCCTTGAGGTGAGGCATTTCTTTTTTAATTCTTTGCCTCCCCACCACTTTACACAATGGCTGACATATAACAGACAGGCAGTCAATTGACATGTATTAAAGTGCCTGAATAATTGAAGAACTGAAGTAACTTTCCTAAGATCATATAGGTAATAGGTAACTGGGTTGGGTTTCAGACCCATGTTCATTGATTCTACATCCAGAATTCTTACCATCATACCACACTACTTCTCCCTAGACATCTGAGTAGTTCAGGATCGAACCCAGAAGGATCTCATTGCCATGGACATTGTCTATCCCAACATAAAATGGTAGCAGCCCCAAGGTAATATGGTGTTGTTGCATGGTCATTTTCAGCAGTATCTGACTCTTCATGATCTCATTTGGGATTTTCTTGGCAAAAATACTGGAGCGGTTTGCCATTTCTTTCTCCAGCTCATTTTACAGATGAAGAACTGAGTCAAAGAGGGTGACTTGCCCAGGGTCACACAGTTAGTAAGTGTCTAAGGTCATATTTGAACTCACAATGATGGGTCTTCCTGACTCCAGGCCCAGCACTAACTGCCCTAAATATGTTAATAGCTTTTTCAAAGTCTATGAAGGTGACTGAGAGCAAACAACCTCCAACAGATTCTCTCCACCATTTCTTCAGTATCACAGGTTCTACAGTTCATCAGCTCCTAGATCTAGACCTTCAAGGGACCTCAGAGGTCACAGAGACCAGTCTCTTCATTTGATAGATGAGGAAGAACCTCCAAAGGTTAGATGACTTGCCCAAGTTCACACAATTATGCCATCATGGATGGAAAGACTTCCTCTTTCCAGCCTTCAGCACTATGTCCCTCTGCTAGCTGCCTCAGCCCCTCCACCCTTAGCTTTCTTTTCTGGGTTGTCTTCTCCCATTGAAATTTTCTCAAGGACTGATTTTCTTTTTGCCTGTATTTGTATCCTCAACGCTCAGCCCTGTGGCTGGCAGGGAGTAAGCACTAAAAAAGGCCTTCTTTCCTTCCTTCCTGAAGTTGGAAGGAAACTTGTGGGCACCAGAGTCCAACCCTCTCATTTTGCAATTGAGAAGATTCAGACCCAGGAAGGGTAAAAGTCATACACAAAGTCATTCAAGTAATGAGTGCAGAGTTGGGCCACTGACTCAAGTTCCAAGACTAAGTTCAGCATTCTTTCCACCGTCAGATCCGCCAGGATCTGAACTCAGCTCATCGTATTCTAGAGACAATCTTCTTTCCCCCACACTAAACTGGAGACAGCAAGATGGCGCAGGGGATAGGGCTCTGGGCCCAGAATCTGGAAGATTCATCTTCATGAGTTCAAATCCAGCCTCAGACACTTTCTAGTTGTGTGACCCTAGGTAAGTCATTTAACCCTGTTTGCCTCAGTTTCCTCATCTGTCAAGTGAGCTAGAGGAGGAAATGGCGAACCACTCCAGCATCTTTGCTAAAAAAAAAACAAAACAAAACAAAACAGGGTGGGTCATGAAAAGCTGGACACAATTGACCAACAAACACTACACTGCCTCTCTCCCCATTTAGATTCTTCCCATCATTCCTTTCTCCCTCTCACATTCACTACTCTTTCTGTGGGACCTATCACTAAAATGCTATAACTGAGACAAAAATAACAATCATAAAGTTCGATATGGAAACATCAGTAAAGAGATTCTGTTTCCCTCGAGGAGATCTAAGAATTTCGCGAACAGTCCAACAAATCTATTTCCCAGCTGCAAGTGAGGAATCTTGAGAGAAATAGAGTATCTCCGTATACACTAGAAGAGAAATGGTGAAAATCTCTCAGATCCATTCATTTCCACAAGGCACATAATACATAATCATGCATTAAAAAGAAGGAAGGCATCATCCTACCAATACTAATGAGGCAACCAAAATACACAAGCAAGGAGAACTCTCCAAAATCACACATTCATTAATACAAATCCGAGTAAAGAACCAAAATGTATTTCTTTTTATCTTTTTTCTAAACTTTTATTTTTAGTTTACATCATTCATTTCCATGAGATTTTGATTTGCAAATTTTCTCCCTGTCTTTCCCCTACTCACCACCCCAAAACAGTGATCCCGCTGTATACTCCCTCCCCCAATCAGCTCTCTCCTATATCCTCCTCCATCACCCCTCTGACTTTCCAGTAGGGCAAGATGGATCTCCCTACCCCAGTACCTGTATATTTCCCTTCTTCCTATTCCACCCCCTGCTTGTTCTATTCTCTACTTTGTCCCTGTTCCTTTACAGAAGTGTGTACTTCTAACAACCCTCCCCTGCACCCTGCCCTCCCCTCCATCATCTCCCCTCTCATTCCCTTCCTCCTACTCTCCTGTAGGCCAAGATACCCAATATAGAGTGTGTGTCAATCCTTCCCTAATCCAAATTCAATGAGAGTAAGGTTGACCCTTTCCCTTTTGCCTTCCTGTTCTTCCCCTCCATTGTAACAGTTATCCCTTGCCTCTTATATGTGAGAGGATTAACCCCATTCTGTCTATCCCTGTCTCTTCTCATTATAATCCTCTCCCACCTCTCAATTTCACCTTTTAAAATATTGTCCCATCCTGTTCAATTGATCCTGCGCCCTCCATCTATGTACACATATACACACACACTCACATATGTAATCAAATACATATATACCCTCCTATGTAGACATATGTGTATGTATACACACATACACATATATATATATATTTATATTCCCTTCAACTATCCTCATACTGAGAAAAGTTTCATAAGTTACAATTATTGTTTTTCCATGTTGGCATGTAAATAGTTCAACTTTGATAAGTTCCTTATGAATTCTTTTCCGTGTTTACCTTCTCATGCTTCTTGTGTTTGAATGTCAAATTTTCTATTCAGTTCTGGTTTTTTCCTCAAGAATGTTTGGAAATCCTCCACCTCATTTTTATCTTTTTTTTTTTTAAGAACCAATAAGGGTTAAGTGACTTGCCCAGGGTCACACAGCTAGTAAGTGTCTAAGGCTGGATTTGACCTCAAGTCCTCCTGACTCCAGGGCCAGTACTCTATCTGCTATACCACCCAGCTGCCCCTTACAATATTTATTTCACAGAAGATAAAATTCTAAGACCCCAAAGTCGCCACTCTCAAATATACTTTAGTCTTCCTCCTAAATCTAGATTCCATCAAGAAAAAGTGAACCCTTCCAAAAAGTGATAAATTGAAGGGTTTTTTTGTAAGAGCTAATAATGCTTCTTACATTTTCTTGTCATTAGACTGTACATGTGGTGATGCTTCACTGTACATTCAAAATACTAGAAAGAATCTCTTTGCCTAAGAGATATCCAAAGACATATAGATACATATGTTTGTATATGTATGTATGTGTGTGTATATATATATATATATATATACATGCAAACGTTGATCTGGATCTATACACATAAATATATGCACATATGTATTTTTGTTGTCCAGTCATTTTAGTTCTATCCAACCCTTTGTGATCCCATTTAGTATTTTCTTGGCAAAGATACTGGAGTGATTTGCTGTTTCCTTCTTCAGCTCATTTTACAGATAAGGAAACTGAGGCAAACAGCCTTAAGTGACTTGCTCAGGGTCACACAGCTAGTAAGTGTCTGAAGGTAGATTTGAACTCGGGTCTTTCTGACTCTAGGCCTGGAGCTCTACCCACTGTGCCACCTAGCTGCCATCATATATGTATTGTGTATGTAGGCATAGATCCAGATCTGTGGTTTCATCCATATAGGAGAAAATTATCCCACTAGGGCAGCTCAACAACTCATATGTAACGTATAGTCTTAGAGAATTGCCTGGGGACATTGAGAAGTTAAATGACTTGTCACACAGTTGGTATGCATCAGAAACAGAACTAATTTGCACTCAGTTCTTTCAGATTCCAAAGTCAGCCCTCTCTCTCTATCAATTAAAGAAGAGGGCTGTTTTAAGAGTTAAAGGAGACCAAAAGACATCTAATAAAAGTAAATTGTAAGCTCCACGAAAGCAGGAATTGTCTCACTTAGTATTTGTATCCAGATGCTTGTTGATTGGCTGAAATCTGCCACTTCAGAAACTCTTTAAGACCTTTTTGAATTTTAAAAATTCCTAAATGGAGACATTTCCAAAGGCTCTGAAAACAAGTTTTTCACAAGAACCCCAAAATATCTACCTCCAACCCCACTCCCAACCAGCTCTTGGGCTCCATGGCGCTTTTTGTTTAGTATCTTCCTTAAAAGTTAGAGATCGGGCCCTTGAGCCGTTTTGCCCCTCCCTTCTTCCCATTTTTCAATCTTGAAAGAGTTAAAGATTTCAGTGGAGTTCTCTTCCTCTACCCTGACTGGAAATGACAAACAGCACTGCCGATTAATAATGCTTTGCAAAATCTGTACAGGTTCCTTGCCAAAGCTTTGCAATACTTACGAAATCTGCAGCATCATGATTACCTTTCTGAAGACTGTGAACCAAGGGGGTAATAATGGGAAGAGAGCTAAGTTGATCTCAAAGTCATTCAAAGACTGTGGAAATGCAGGCATGGGGAGGATTTTCCATAGAGGGGAACTAAGTGGAATTCTCTTGAAAAAAATTCCTTCTATTGCCCTAACTAGAATCAGCTGATATTAACTTGAGTGTTTCCCCCCCCCCTCCCCGCCCCCCAGTATAGGAGATCAGGCTTCAGAAACTTCTTTGGCCTTTAGCCATACTAGCAGACCAAAGACCTAGTCAGGGAAGAAGAAAGGAGGGGAGCAAAAGTAGGAGACAAAAAAAGGTTGATAGGGAGAAAGGGAAAAGGAAAAACAGAAATATAAAGAGCTGAGAAGGGAGAGAAAGAAGGGACGGTGGTAGAGTGGTGTTTGTCAATAACAAGAAATTGGTCACCTTTCTGGCTCAGTGCATTGAGAGCGCTCAGGAACAAAAATGGTGCCAGAACTGCTGACAGAAGGAAAACACACTATTCCAGTTAGTACCATCTGTGGAAAATCCTCCCCAATGCCTAAGAGGTACAGAGGCACATCAGTAATAACCTTAGATGTTTCTCAGTGGCAAAGGTTGCTACCACCAAGCACTGGTACAATAAAAAAGACCAAAACTCCCTCCCCCAAAATGCAGTCCTCACCATCCAGAGGCAAATCTTCTGTGGCAACAGACTAAATCACAATCCCAACTCAATACAATTCAAGTCAATTTAATAAGTATTTATCACATAGTTATTGTGTAGGAGGCACCGTGCCTTGCTCAGCTTCTTGTACCGTTAGCAGAATTCCAGGCAGCACATCCTGTTGGGTTCATTCCCCACTCTCCTAGAGGACTTTGATGAAATCCTTTTCACTGTCAACCTTAAGCCCCTTAAAGTGTTCATATCATGAGGAAGGAAAAGGTTTATTTGACCTCTTTTTTCTAAATAGATCTCTCACCAAAAAAAAACAAAAAACAAAAAAAGAAAAAGGAAAATGTGCTTTTACTCAAAACCAACACTCTAACATATGGTAGAATTCACTACAATTTACACTGTGATTTTAAGAAAATCACAGAAGTCAAAGGTTTCAAAGGCTAGTCCTTGAGGACACATTCCTGATTTGGTTTGGTTTGGTTATGTCTATTGCCTTGTTTTACTCATGGCAAAAGTTGTACTCACCAGGATGCTGATTTGCATCCATGTTCAAAGGGAAAAGAAGTGGAATTTTTAAAAGTATACTTGTACCCACACTTGGAGTCAGTCTCCCCTCCTGAGTCACAGGGAACCACTAAGCCCATTCTCTGACTAATCACATGTCCCTGGTCCCCAGCTGGCCGAGGTTCTCACTGACTACAGTGAAACAGCCATATGTTATCCTCACAGTGAGTTCCCACTGACTTAGTTCACTGCCAGAATATTGTCTTTTCCCACTCTCCTGGAATCAGGTTCAGAAAACTCATTTCCTTTGTGCACTGTTTATACCTATAGAGCCCTTGTCTAGGAGAAATCACTTTGAGGAAGATACTGAACATTCATAATTTTCACTCAGCCAGTCAAGATTATCAATAAAAGTAAGATGTATTCAAGGGAAAGGGGTTTATATTTTAAAATATCTTGGGAATTGTACTGTTCCTTATTGTACACAAGGACATTACCTTCTGTGATCACAGACACATTCATTCATTCTTGCAAACATTTACTGATAATCAACATAAGATCTTCCTTTGATTAACTTTTCCCCACTACTTCAAATTAAATATGATTTTACTAAAACATGTAAGAATTTGACCTGAAGAAAATTAAAGGATATTTGATTTTCCATTTGAGTCCATAATGCAAAGAGTGAAGCTATGAAATATCAGACTGCTCAGAATAATTATAAGGGGAAAAAAGATTCCATCCCTTTCTTGAAACCCTTCATTCCACTGCCTTTCCCTTGGGGCCAGTTTCCCAGAAAAGAGATTGATGCTTACCAGGCAATGGCACCTGTCTCCTGCCTTGGCCTGTCCAATTCAGTCTTTGCCAGTGAACACCTGAGTCATCCAACAATGGTGCCAATCTTCAGCCTGAGCACAGGGACAGCCTCTGGAGGAAGTCAGGGCTGAATTCACAGGCTTAGCTGGAGTCAATTGAGAGGGGGAAAAAGCAAACAAACATGATATGACAACTAAGCTCAGAGGGCAGTTGTTAACTATTCCATATCAACACCTCACTTCCGTAACTGCTGGGCTTTTGAGTGAGGAGGTTTTGCTTTGAGTTGTAAAAAAGAAAACACACATGGGCACGCACTCACACAAAAGTGAAACGCAGGCTTGCTTAAAGCCTGAGCATGAGTCAGAGACTCAAAGTTCAATAACCACATGCAAAAAATGACGGTCAACTAAGTTGCTGGACCATGGAATATTTTACAAAATAGACTTAGGGATCAGTAAAGAGGGAGTCGGATGAGAAATTATTTTAAAATTCTGAGCATTTGGATCTTTATTCTCATTGTCCCACTAATAATAGTTTGTGTTAATGGAATCTTTTAATGCTTATTTTACAGACATCTCTTTGAAGCCCTACAACCTGGTGAAATAGGTGCTATTATTGTCCCCATTTTACAGATAAGAAAATTGAGGTCCACAAAGATTAAGTGAATTGAGTAGGTTCACACACCTAGCAAATATCTGAAGTAGGATTTTAATCTAGGTCTTCCTGGCATCAAGTTCAGCACTTTTGACCACCATATCACTGGATCTCTTTGGTAAGAAGAAAACCCCATTTGAGAACAGGATCACAGACTTGAGCTGGCAGAGGCCCTGCAGGCCATCTATGTTGAAAACCAGGCTCAGAAAGCTTATATGACTTGCCCAGAGGCACAAAATTAAAATGTATCAGAGGGAGGATTTAAACTTAGGTCTTCCTGACTTGAAACTCAAACTTCTACCTGTGATTCCATCCTTGGGGCTCATGAAGAGTCTTTTGTTATTTAACGATGGTGGAAAATACTTCATGGTGTGGGAAGTGGAAGGAAGATTAAAGTACATGGCAGGTAAACAGACAAGGGCGTGTGCAAAAAAAGCAAAGGACAGAAAGGAGGAAAAGGCATCAGAGAATGTGTTGGTTTCTTAGAAAGACAAGGAGGAAAAGCTTTCTCTCTGCCACAGACTTCAGTTACGTTGCCAGACAAATCCAATGCATTTGGTGCATCACTGTCTCTGTCTCTGTCTCAATGTAAAATCTTGAAGCAGGGATTCTTAATTATTTTTTGCATCATGGAACCCCTGGGCAGTCAAGTGAAGTTGATGACCATTTCTCGGATGGATGTCTTAAATGCATAAATAAAAATACTTAAGATTAGAAAGCAAATCAATTACATGGAAATAAAGATGTCCTTTTTTCCTATCCAAGTCCTCAGACCTTCTGAAATCTATTAAAAATCCCAACCTTAAAGGAAGATATTGCCTTTTAATCCCAAAATCGGTATTGTATGAGGTTCTGTTATCTTTGCAAAGAGCCAGACCATCTAGCCTAGAGACAGGCACAAGAATAGATTAAAAGGGGGCAGCTAGGTGACATAGTGAATAAAGTACCAGCTCTGGAATCAGGAGGACCTGAGTTCAGATCCAACCTCAGACACAGAACACTTGCTAGCCGTGTGACCTTGGGCAAGTCACTTAACCCCAATTGCCCGGCCCTTCCCCCTCCAAAAAGCAGAAATTTAAAAAAAAATAGATTAAAGGGAAGGAGGGAAGGAGAGAGAGAAGCAAGGAGGAAGGGAAGAAAAACAAGAAAAAAGGAAGGAAAGAAAGGAGGAGGAAGGGAGAGAAAGAGGCAGGAGAGAGGGAAGGAGGGCAAAAAGGAAGGAAGGAGGGAGAGAAAGAAAGAGGAGGAAAGGAAAAGAAGAAGGAAGGAAAGATGAGAAGGAAGGAAGAAAGGAAAGAAGGAAGGAAGGAAGGAAGGAAGGAAGGACAGAAGAAGAAAGGAAGGAAAGAAAGAAGGAAGGAAGGAAGGAAGGAAGGAAGGAAGGAAGGACAGAAGGAAAGAAGGAAGGAAGGAAGGAAAGAAAAAATGGAGAGAGGGAGGGAGGGAGGTAAAGGAGGGATACAAACACTATAGTCTATTCCCTTGAATGCCCCTCATAAGATCCAAAATCACTGCTCAACCTACCTGTAAGTGCAACAAGTCTTAATAGATAGAAAACCTATCTTTGCTGTGCTCCAGAAATGAGGCATGTCAACGAGTCAATTAAAATTGAATCTTGCTGAACCTTACTGAAAAAGTTGTGCTAAGTCAATTCACATAAGGAAAACTATGTATTGAAGGTTCCAAGGGAGCTAATTAACATCAAGAAAAAAACCTGTGAGGTATCCTCATCTGAAATAAAGAAGGTTTGGGTTATATGAGCAACTGCCACCCTGACTGGTTTATAATTTTGGATCTTTGTACAATGTGGGCGTTATTTTCTTGGTAGCGTTTGTTCATTTATTTGCGTTTCTTATGTTGAACTATTTTAGGGTGTGATACAGTAAAATCTGCCTAAGCTGTGCCCAGAAATCCTTCCGGCCGATTCTGAAGAGAGCGTCACCATCATCACATTTCTCAACCACAACCCATACTTCCATAAGGGCTCATGAGAAGAGTTAGAATAAAGAAGCCTTAGATACTAAAGAGAAGAAAGCTATCAGAGTCCAGGAATACAGCAACCAACTGATTCAATCTTCTCATCACAAACATTTACAAAATAGAGTAAAAAAAGATCTGAGGGAAGATCTCATTGCATTAAAAAAAAAAAGATCTGGGAAAAATTGTAAGTGAAGGATAATTAAGCATGAAGAAATGCCTGGGAAAGCCCTCAAGGAAAAGAATTTTAAACTTAAATTTTGAAGCATTCAGTATCTTGGCATTAATCACCTGAAAGAAGGTGACAGCTTGAAAGAGATTAAATTATAAACAGATCTAAACCTGTAAACCTTCTAAACAAAATGTTAGCACTATAAACAATCTTAGAAATCATCTAATAAAACCTTGTGGTTTTACAGACAAGGAAACTGAAGTCCAGAGTGGATTTGAAGACAAATGGCCCAAGCTTAGGGCAGCTGGATGGTGCAATGCATAGAGTCAAGAAGACACGAGTTCAGATCCAGCCTCAGACACTTACTAGATTTGTGACCCTAGTCTCAGCTACTTCCTCTCTATATGACTTTGGACAAGTCACTTTATCTTTATAGGAGGTAAAGTGTGTATATGTAAATATATACTTATACACATAATATACCATCCTGATATGTAATATGTGAGTATAATATATATAACATAAATGTATGTGTGTATATAATATAGAATACAAATATGTACATTAAATGTATATTTTACATTAAAAATAACAACTCTAAGTGATATATATATATATATATATATATATAATGTATAATATAAATGCTTTTTAGCATTTTGGATTAAAGAAAACAGCACTCTGGCGTAAGCCGAGGTTATAATGATTGGCCAAAATGAACTTCTTGGTTTGTCTTTATCCGTGATCATCTCTCCTTCCTACCTCCCTTCTCTCTCTGCGCAGCAACGATGTGGCAAGGATTACAAATCTCTTTCTCTCCTCTAATTTGAAGAATCCTGTCTAACCACGCTGGCAAAAGGCAGAAAACAGGGATAATTAGGGAAAAGATAGAATGTTTTCCCTGAATCATTGGACCTAGTGAGAAGAATAAATCAGTAATTATCAAGTGTTGTTAGTCATGTCCAAGACTTCATGACCCCATTTGGGATTTTCTTGGCAGAGATACTGGAGTAGTTTGCCATTTCCTTTCCTAGCTAATTTTACAGATGAGGAAACTGAGGCAAACGGTGAAGTGACTTCATCAGGGTCACACAGCTAGGGTCTGAGGCCAGATTTGAACTTAGGATGAGGAGTCTCCCTGATTCCAGGCCCAATGCTCTTTCCACTGCACTGTATCTCTGCCACTATACTGAGTGTTGAAATGCAGAGACAAGACAGCCCCTGTTCTCAAAGAGCTAACATCTGAATGGTAGGTACAGCACATGTCATGTATGTGCAGATTCCAGCACAGATGGAAAAGTCCATGGTCCTGATGGTATAGTGGCCAATCGAATGACAATACAGTTATCCCTTCCACATCACGACTTTACCCATTGAGGTTTCACTATATCGTAGGTGGACATAAGAAATTAAATGGGAATTTGGGAGGAATTTTGCAGAAGTCACAGATGACACATGAAGGCCAGCAGATGACACAGAAGCCTGTAACCAAATATTTAACCCAGATTTTACAATAAGGTATTGTAAGCACCCCATAAAAGAAAAAATTCAGGCTTCTCTGGTACAAAGGGAGAGCCAGAAAATTTCATGCAGATTTTTCAGATCGAGGGGTTGCTGTGCCCCTAATCCCCATGATACGGAAGGGACAACTGCACTTCTTTTTAAAGTGTCATTCTACGGATGCCAAGTCCATTAGTTTCTGATGTTGAGTGATTGGGTGATGCCAAGAACTCTGGTTTCTAAGATTTTGTTTTCTGAGTCTCCAGTAGCTGTGGTTGTTGAGAATGTGGTGGCTTAAGCACTAAAGGAGACATCTCTCTAAGGTGAGGTGATGGCTGCACACACTGGACGGGAGCAGGACCAGCAGTCTGGGCAGCATGGTCATTTCCAGGGTTCTTCAGCTTCCATGCCCACTGGTAGCTACTAGTCAGTGGTGGTGAAGAAATCAGCTTCCCCTTCTCCAGGGGGTCTGTTTCTTTCCGAAGTGACTGCAGGGCCCAGCTGGAAGGCTTGTGGTCTGGGGGGCACTGCTATTCCCAGGTCTCCGTGGTTTAAACACCTGGGCTGAAGGGAGAGTCCAGGTCGAGATGGTAGCAGTTGGTTGATTCACCTAAAACACACCTATCTCTCCCTCTTGGTGCCTCCTTTCTGGTGCTGTCAAGATGGTAATGAAATAACCACCTACTCTAGTTACTCAATGGAGATTTATTCCAACAAATACTGAGGAAAGCAGAAAGAAGCAAGAGCCACAGAGGATAGTGCATGTGGTCAGTAATGAGGCAACCATTAGAGATACAGTGGAGCTGCAGGGAAAATTCATTAATTAATTCATCCAACAAATTTAACACTGACTACAGTGGCCTCAAACACAAACATTGATGGTGCGGCGGCCAATTGAATGGCAATAACAAGAGTTTACTCTGAGTAAACTGGAGTCAGGAGGACCTGAGTTCAAATCTGGACTCAGACACTTAACACTTACTAGCTGTGTGACCTTGGGCAAGTCACTTAACCCCAGTTGCCCTGCAATCCCTCCTCCAAAAAGGAGGCCAAAAAAAAAAAAAAAGAGTTTACTGTGTACAAGATACTGTGCTAGGCAGCCTTGGGAGAAAATGATTAAAAACAAGAATAGGCCTTGCCCTCAAGTAGTAAACAAATACTGGAGAGAACAACATATATACAGATAATTACAAGATATTTTAAGGCTAGAGAGAATGCTAACAGCTGGGGGTGAAAATCAAAAGAGACTTTACATAGGAAGTAACGGTTAAGCTGAGCCTTGGAAATGGTGAGAAGAACAGAAACTGGAGACATCTGCTGAAATGTAAGTGGCCAAAATTAAATAACAACTGGCTGTGGAGGGGAGGAACAAACATTGCCCACTCCTCCCTCCCCTGCTAGAGGAAGACAAGTACTAAAAGTCACAGGGATTGCACAGGTGTGCAGGGAGAAGGCTCTTCCCCCGGATACCATTACTTGTAGACTCTCTGTTTACACTAAGTTGTAAATAAAGCCATCATGCTTTGTGTCTTGTAAACCTAGGTGGTTGTAAGGGGAGCTGGTGAGCAAGTTATATCTAGGCAGTCAAGTTACTGAAATTTCCAGATTAGACAATCTGGTGAAGGGCAATGAACCAAAGAAGGTAGTCCCCCAAAGGGAACCTTTAAACAGGTTTTGTTTTTTTTTATAATGATCAAGCAATGTCTTTGGATGAAATACTGTACTAGGCGTTGAGGCTAAGGAGAATGGGGTCATAAAAAAAGATACAAGACAAGACTCTTGACTTCAAAGAAGTTACAATCCAGTAGAGAGTTGAATGCACTAGTATAACTACCAGAGTATGAAGCAGAATATAAGAAGATAAATTAGAAAGATGATGATTAGTCCCACTTATAAAGCTGCAAAACAATTCACTGCAGGCTGCCTCCATTAAATAAGAGCATACCACATGAATTTAAACACTCATTAACTATAAGAAAGACAAGCTATGAAAGTGAGAGACTGCTAGGGGTGGGCCTAATACCAGCATTCAGATCATGCTCCATTTTTTTTAACCGATTTTTTTTCTTTCTGCTTTTTTGGAGGGCAGTTGGGGTTAAGTGACTTGCCCAAGGTTACAAGGCTAGTTTTTTTGTGTTAAGTGTCTGAGGCCATATTTGAACTCAGGTCCTCCTGATTCCAGGGCGAGTGTTCTATTCACTGCACCACCTAGCCACCCCTGATCAGGTTCCATTTTGAGATAATTACAAGACACTAAGTCATCCCCAAAACTCCAACCAAAAAGATAGCCTTTTGAAATTGCAATAATGGTTAAAGGGACAATGGCTCTGAAATACTAGGCCTCACTTAGTCTAGGAAAAAATCCAAGCAGCTCTCTCTTTTTAAAGACTTATTTTTTAAAGAAAAAAATTGGCTAACTTGATTCAGCTCAACAAACATTTGTTTAGATACTAATGTGCCAGGTACTAGGTGTTAGAGATACAAAGACCATAAGGAAAGATTCCCTGCCTTCAAAGAGCTTACATTCTTACATATATGTGTGTGTATGTACATATATGTATATATGTATATATTTATATGTGTGCATGTATAGATATGTGTGTGTATATATATATATACACA
>CM053593.1:308584278-308630134 GCA_028646575.1 Pseudocheirus occidentalis
TAAGGCTCATAACCTCAGGCAAATGTCTTCCCTGGGAAGGTTTACTTTCCCTGAGCCTGGACCTCAAAGAATTAAGGAGAGCTCAAAAGGGGGAGGAGTCCCAGAGCCCATACCACATCACAAGGGGGGGGTGTCCCAGAGCCTACACCTCATCATATATATCCATATACAGGTATATGATAACAGAAAAAGAGGGTTGTACACGCAACTTCAGACTTCTAATATCCTCAACTTTATTTGGTATATATAACTTAATCTTTTATATATAATAATAAACTTTTTCTTTTATATATAATAAATTGAACCTGTAGTTTTCAAAGCTGCCCTGTTTATCTGTGTTAGCTCTGTTCTCTTACAGATATGATCTTTTGATGAAGTTCCTAGTTCTCAAAGCAGCCTCCTATTCCAGGAGATATTGAGCAAAACAGATAGGTTTATTTGGGGAAATTGATCGGTCTCTTATAATACCTAGTAACAAATAAAGTTTAATCAACTCCCAAAGAAATCAAAATCAAGTAAACTCTAAAGAGGCTTCTGGTCATGTTCTAATTATTTGAAAGAAAGGGTATAATCTACTCCCATGGAGCTCCCCAGTTGAACATACAACCAGACCAACTTTCTCCATCCACTACCACTAAATTCATTTACCCTGGATCTATCCTTTCGACTCACCAAAGGCAAAGGCAGTTTGGGGGAATGAAAAGAATACTGTATTTGGAGTTTCAGCTCTGCCGCTTACTAGAGGTGCCACTTTGGATAAGAGTTTTCTCTTTAAAAAGGGAATACTTGCCTATTTCTCAAGGTTATTGTGAGGAAAGGGCTTTGCCAATTTAAAAATACTGTTTAAACGTGTTTATCTGCACGTGACAAAGCCTTTATTCACTATCTGTATCGGTAAGTATGGTGTTTATCTCTATGTCCATTCGTGAGGTCATCATCTGCATAAGATGGTAAACTCCAAGAATAATAATAGGCTCATAGATTTAGAGCTGAGAGTCCTTAGAGACACTTTGTTAGTAGACCCACTGCTGAGAGGGACCTCAGAGGCCATCTATGCCATCTTCTTAATGACAAATCTTTAATAGGTTCATAATAGCACAATTATATATTTTATCAAAGTGCACGGAAGCAGCTAAGTGGTGCAGTGGATAGAGTGCTGGCCTTGAAGTCAGGAAGACTCATCTTTCTGAATTCAAATACAGCCTCAGACACTTACTAGCTGGGTGACCCTGGGCAAGTCACTTAACCCTATTTACCTCATCTTTAAAATGAACTGGAGAATAAAACGACAAAACCAGTCCAGTATCTCTGCCAAGAAAACCCCAAATAAGGTCACAAGGAGTCAGACACGACTGAAACAACTCAGCAACAATATCAAAGTGTATGATTCAAAAAAAGCAGAAAAACACTTAATGAAGGCTTCCCAGTGATCCCACTACTGCAGCCTCTCATCCCATAAACTAGGAGGCTATTGTGGGTAATAGCTAACATTTATAGCGAGCACTTGTTTACAAATGTACTTTATAAATATTCCCTCATTTGTCCCACACAACAACTCTGGGCAATATAATAATAAGTGCTATTATTGTCTCCATTTTACAGATGAAGAAACTAAGGCATAGATAGAGCTGGTAAGTGTCTGAGGCTAAATTTGAACTCAGGTCTTCTTTCCTATGTACTCAGCACTCTAGATAGCATTCCCAGCAGCCTGTGGCTTACAGGAGCCCCTGCCCTTCTTAAAAGGTCACAGTCTAGTGAGAAGGGGGAAGTAGTCCCTAGCCATAGCTTTCCACATCCTTGAATCTTAAGGGGAAGTAGATTTTCAGATGATGATGATTTCTAGGCATTAAAGTGTGTTTTTGTTGTTCAGCCTTGTCAGACTTCCATGACTCCATTTGGAATTTTCTTGGCAAAGATACTCGAGTCGTTTGCCATTTCTTTCTCCAGATCAATTTACAGATAAGGAAACTGAGGTAAACAGAGTTAAGTGACTTTCCCAGGGTCACACAGCTAGTGAGTATCTAAGCCAGATTTGAACTCATGAAGACGAGTCTTTCTGATTCCAGGCCCAGTACTCAATCCACTGCGCGGCTAACTACCCCACAGAATGAGGGGATTGTGCTTTATGACCTTCAAGGTCCAAATGTCTCCTCTGATGTTCTGCAAACATTTATTTTTCCATAATTAATTAACAAAATGTTTCTGGTTTTATTTGGTTTTGTTTTTATTATAGTTCAGCAAGAAAGTTCCAGTCTCTGGGCTCTACACACCTGTCACCTCCTTCCCATAGGAACCCCTCACCTCCTAGAAATCTTCTGCCTCAGATTTATCCTGACTTTCAGAGCCTCCCTCATCCAGCCCTGCAAATCCTTCCAACACATCACCCCCTGAACCTCTCTGTTCTCCTATTTTGTTGTATTCTCTGGGCCTTCACTGATCAAGACAAACAACCTTTCTTCAGCTCATACCAAGAAAAAACTTGAGTAATAGAGTACTCTATGGACAAATTTAGGGCATTTTCTCCCATCTTTCATCTTCTCTGGTCTGTGCTTAGGGTCATAGGATCATAAGCCTAGAACAGGAAGTAGCTTTGGAGGCCAACCTCTTCCAACCTCTTCATTTTACAGATGAGGAAACTGAGGTCTGTGACTTGTCCAAGGTCATAACAAGTAGTATTAGTTGCAATATTTTAACCCAGGTACACTGATTACAGAGCTAATGCTCTTTCCCATGTAACACACATGAAAAGTTATTTACTGGAGCAGCTACGTGACACAGTGAATAGAGTAAGGGCCCTGGAGTCAGGAGGACCTGAGTTCAAATGTGACCTTAGACACTTAACACAAAGAAGCAGCCATGTGACCTTGGGCAAGTCACTTAACCCCAACTGCCCTGCGTTTCCCCCTCTGAAAAGCAGAGGAAGGAAGGAAGGAAGGAAGGAAGGAAGGAAGGAAGGAAGGAAGGAAGGAAGGAAGGAAGGAAGGAAATTATTTACTAAATAGCTAGGTAGATGATTCAGTGGATAGAGCACTGGGCCTGAAATCAGGAAGACCTGAGTTCAAATTTGGCTTAAGACACTCACTACCTGTGTGACCCTGGGCAAGTCCTTTAACCTGTTTGCCCAATTCACTAGAAAAGGAAATGGCAAATCACTCCAGTAAGTTTGCCAAGAAAACACTATGGACAGTATGATCCACAGGCTCAGAAAGAGTAGGACACAGCTGAATAACTGAATAAACGGGGTGCTGAACTGGAATCAGAACATCCTGAGTTCAAATTCAGCCTCAGACACTAGTCCTGGGGTAATTTTGAGAATCTAAATAAGGTGTTTTGCAAACTTTAAAGTGCTACATAATGCTTAGTAAATGAACAGTCCTTTCACCACCCTTTATGGTGGCAACCTATGTCTTCTTGCACTGCTTAATCTCTGTGGGCCAAGAAAAATAGAAGCAAAAGTAACAGGACATTTAAGCTGAATCTAACTGCCTAGAACTGTCTTTCAGATAGACCAGAGAACCACTGGCTTACAAAACTCTGTACCTGACCCAACCAAGCTGTGCCTGAGGCAGCAATCTCTAGATTCCATTCTGAATGAGATAATGTACATCAGAAATCAGCCCTTTTTACTGTAAAACTCATCACAGCATTTTCCATAAGCATTAACAGGAGAAAGCTGTGTTTTCATTTCAGTTGGTTTTCGGAGAATTAGCAGATAAAAGGGTTGTCAGTAATAATGAAAAGTTATGACAAACAGAAGAAAAAAAAAACTTGTCATTGCCATCCATCCACTAAGAGTATCGACCGTCTTGTGCATTTGGCCATTGTCACAGTTACATTATTCACGTAAGCAGTTAATACCAGGGTTAATACCAACCCTACATGCACCACGACTATGACTACTTTAAGACAACCAGGCGTGATAATTAAAAAGCTTTAAGAGATATAGTTTCTGGGCAATTTAACCATTTTATTAATAAGGCCAGCAGGTTATTAATAAAAGGATGGTCATTTGGCATCTCTCTTAAAGCAAAGACAACTTAATGGTGATGGGGTCACAGTTTGCTTCTCTGTAAAATCAGCATTGGAAAGAAAGCTTTCTTTTAAAAGGCTTCAAGCTGTGATCTTTTCACTCCTCAGTTTTGCTCTGTTTTGTTCCCGAAGAAAACAAATTATACGAGAAATTAAGGGGATCCCCACATTCAAATGTTTAATAACAGGAAGGAGCAAATGTCTATAATGTTTCCCATCAAAACAAAGTTTCATAGCAACGTCAAAGAGGACATAAAGAACATAAGGCTTCTGCTCTCAAGATTTCAACCATATTAGTCAACTGAACACCTTTTGTGACTCAGGCTAAACTTTCACCAAAAAAAATTCCTTTTAAATGTTCATTCTTTTAAGTGTGTCCTTTGGGAATTGAGAGCAGCTGGAGTGGTTAATCCTATTCTGCAAAGGCATAGTTATTGATCTACTTAAATGGGTTTATTCTTCTCCTTTTTTAAAAAATAAAACTGACTCAAGTTTTTGAAAATGCACCAGTTTTAGAGGTAGGAGAAAAACCTGAAGGTAAAGGTGGCATTTAGTGACTAATTCTATTTTTCAAGCAATGACAGTCTGGGTAAGGTTTTTCGGTTTAAGTTCTGAATGGAAAATGTTGCAGTTCACCCAAAGGCCTTTACCTACTTCCTAAAGTATTTCTGGGGAGTTTGACAGTGGGGATATGTATTGTCAGATATACTGTTAGATGCTACCATTTGCTTGTAAGTGAGAGCTACAATATGATGGAGAAAATAAGTACTTTGGAAGAACTATTCACTTTCCCCTCCATCTTAATCACCATGACCTAGTCACAGTTCAAAGCAAACCTGAACCATTCCCCAGAAGCCCCTTTTCAGCAGAATTCAAGATCAATACCATTCAATGCCTATTCTATTCTATACTAGTCAATGCCTATTTTTCTAAGTATATCTGTATCTGATTTTTAACTGTAACAGCTCAAAGCCAGTGCAACAAAATCAATAATTAATTACTTTGTTCTTTATAATTTGTATTTATCACTTGCCTAATTGAACCAGCTACTTTTATTTTATTTATTTATTTTTTGCTTTTTTTTGGGGGGGGAGAGGGGAAGGCAGGGCAATTGGGGTTAAGCGACTTGCCCAAGGTCACGTGGCTAGCAAGTATTAAGTGTCTGAGGTCACATTTGAACTCAGGTCCTCCTGACTCCAGAGCTGATGCTCTATTGACTGTGCCACCTAGCCACCTCATTCCTATGTTTTCAATGGGGGCAGCTAAGCTGCATAGTGGATAGAGTGCCAGCCCTGGAGTCAGGTAGACTTTAGTCCAACTCTGACCTCAGACATTTATTAACAGTGTGATCTTGGACAAGTCATTTAACCCTGTTTACCTCAGTTTCCTCATCTGTAAAATGAACTGGAAAAGGAAATGACAAATCACTCCAGTATCTTTGCCAAGAAAACCCCAAATGGGGTCACAGAGTCAGGCACACCTGAAATGACCGAACAAGAATAATATGTTTTCAATAAATAACCTTTAGGAAAAGTTGTTCTTGGAGCAGAAATTGAAACTGCCCTATGAGGACCGAACACACCAGAACAAGTTGGGAGCTGACAGAGTGAGTGAAGGAGCGCTACATTGCAGAGGCATGTGTGAGCCAGAGAAAACATCATATAATTGGATAAAATGCTACCATATGAATACAGATGTAATTCATTCATCCATAAAGTGGAAAGTCGCAGAATGGATCAGAAAGCAAAACTCAAAAATATGTTGTTGACAAGAAACACAACATAGCTTCACACGGAATGAAAACCAGTGGCTGGAGAAGGATCAGAAAAGTTGAGGAAGGACAATAATGTTCTCAGAAATGGCAAGAGTAAAACTATTCAACTGGATTTGTGATCAAATGCTTTGGAAGTTCCCTGTAATGATGCATGACAAACTATCCATGACACAGGAGGATTTCCTCACTTCCTCCTGACATTTTAAGGGTACCCATAGAGTTGTCTGGCTTCCCACTTGTCATCCCTCACCTTTACCATAAAACTGGCCCTGATTCTCTTCTTAAGATACAATTTCTTAATATCTTTTATTTCTCCCTCCTATTCAAAATTCCTCATTGAGTAAATATTACCCCTAGGCAACTCGATGCATCATAGTAGACAGAGTGCCAGACCTGGAGCCAGGAAAACCTGAGTTTAATCCAGCCTCAGACTTCGGGTTTAGGCGTGGGTTGCTGTCCTTCATTCTCAGAGTACCAAAATGACGTCACTACATTAGAGTCAAATGAGAGTATGTCCAACTGTGGCTGATTAGACCAATACAAGCTCAGAGTGCTCTACCACAGGTCAGGCACAAACAGTCTGTGTGAACATTTGGGGTGGATTCTTTAAATTGGTACATCTAGCATTTCTTTCAAGCTGTCTTAATTTTGCTTTGCTCATAGAGCCTCTTCTCTGATAGGGACACACCATACTGGGCAGTCCCATGCCAGCATCTCCCGCGTTAATTCCAAAGTTCTTCAGAGAGACACTGAGAATGCCCTTGTATAGCTTCTTCTGACCACCATGTGGGCGCTTCTCCATGTGTGAACTCTCCATAAAACAGTCTTTTAGGCAAGCATACATTTGGCGTTCAAACAATGTGACCAGCCCATCTGATAGGCACTTTCTGCAGCAGAGTTTGAATGCCTGGCAGTTCACTCCAAGGAAGGACCTCAGTGTCTGGTACCTCATCCTCCTGGGTGATCTTCAGAATCTTCCCAAGACAATTCTAATGGAAGCGATTCAGTTTCCTGCCACGGCACTGATATCCTGTCCAGGTTTCACAAGTATATACTTACTATTCGGGAGACCTTGGGGAAGTCACTTAACCTGTTTGTCTCAAGTTTCCTCAGCTATAAAGGAGGAATGGTAAGAGCACCTACCTGCTAGGACGGTTGTGAGGACCAAATGAGACTCCTGTAAAGTGCTTAGTACAGTGCCTGCTGCAGAGCGGCCACTGTCATTGTTTTTCAGTCGTGTCCAACTCTTGATGACCCCATTAGGGGTTTCCTTGGCAAAGATACTGGACTGGTTTGCCATTTCCTTCTCCAGCTCATTTTACAGATGAGGAAACCAAGGCAAACAGGGTTAAGTAACTTGCCCAGGGTCACACAGCTGGTATCTGAGGTTGCATTTGAACTCAGGACTTTCTGAATCAAGGCCTGCTACACTATCCACTATGTCACCTAGCTGTCCCATTAATATTATTGTTGCTGCCTGCTCACACGCACCATGCTTTCCATTGTCTTCTATGTGATACTCATTCATTTTCCTTTGGAAATCATAGCATTCCATGTTTCAGTCATACAGCAATACTGCTAGAATGTCAGTTAAAAGGATGGACCCTAAGGGCAGCTAGATGGTACAGTGAATAAAGCACTGGCCCTGGAGTCAGGAGGACCTGAGTTCAAATCCAACCTCGGATACAACACACACACACACACACACACACACACACACACACACACACACTAGGTGTGACCTTGGGCAAGTCGCTTAACCCCAATTGCCCTACCTTCCCCCTCCAAAAAAGCAACAACAAAAAAAGGGTTGGCCTTTGCCTTTGTGGGAAGCTCCAACCTACTCTCTTGTTCAGCTCTGGGCCCAACTCCTCCATGGATCAAGCAGTATGGTTGTCCATGAAATTGCATGTTGTGATCTGTGTAACAGGCATCCACCCTTTTGTGTGGTCAGGTGAAATTCTTTTGACTGAAGGGAGAACAGAACTCTTCCAAGAGTCTCTGCAACGTTTTAGGGTTACATGTCACCAATACAACGTCACTACCGAAAGAAGCGTCTGGAGAAATTCACCATCCACAGGGAAACCCTCTAAAACCTGGGTTTTGTGCTGGTTCTTACCCATCACAGCGGCAAACACCTTTGACTGCAGACATCTCCCTGTTTTATTTTATGTCGACTTTACATAATGTTCATGAACAGGCTTATTTCTGGTGTATTATTTCAAAGAATCTTGAAAGACTTTAATGTGTGGATAAGAAATACCTTATTTGGGGTGGTTGGTGGCCCAGTGAATAGAGCACCAGTCCTAGAATCAGGAGGACCTCAATTCAAATATGGCCTCAGATGCTTAACATTTACTAGCCATGTGATCTTGGGCAAGTCACTTAACCACAATTGCCCTTCCCTCCCCCCCCAAAAAAAGCAAAAAATAAATAAAAAACCTTGTTGAAACCTATAAGATGACATTTTACTCTACTACTTTTTCATGTTCCAACAAAGGATCCAGTATCCTAATCTTTCAATCAATTGTGAAATAATGACAATTGTAAAAAAAAGTGTTCCATCGTCAGCTATCGCCTACTCTAAGGTCCAGTCAAATTAGACTTCTCTCCATTCTTTAGAGACAATATTCCATTCCCCAGCTCCAAGCCTTTACCCAAGCTGTTACAACCCCCAAGCCCACAATGCACTCTTCACTTCATTCTTAGCATCCCTAGTCTGCTTCAAAACTCACTTTGCTACCTCCTACATTAGGTCCTTCCTGATTTCCCCCAAATACCACTCCATCCCACCAAAATTACCTTGTGTTTATTCTGTATATGTGTGTACATGTTCACTCTCACAAAGGTAAGCTCCTCGAGGGCAGGGATTATTTCACTTCTGTCCCCACTATTCATGTGGAACAGAGGACAGAGCCTGGAGCTGGAAGACCCGGGTTCAGACCTGACCTTTGACAGTTAACAGCTGTGTGACTCCAGCTGAGTCATATAGCCTCCGTTTGCTGTAGTCTCTTCATTGATAAAAAGAGGGATAATAAAAGCACCAATTTCCCAGGGTAGCCACGAGGATGAAATAAGATCATTGTAAAGCACCTAGCGCAGTGCCTAGCATGTATGCATTATGTAAACGTCAGCTGTTATTATTATTATTATTAACTAAATTAGTTAACATACCAAATAAAAAACTTTCATTGAATCTTTCCCTATCCTGTATACTTTTTATTAGCTGAAAACATCTAGATACTTCCAGTGAAAGATTTAAGCAAATAAAAGGCAAGAACAGTCTCTGACTTCTCTGATTCACGGTTGCACAAATCGCATGGTAAGTCACACTAGAAAACATTTAAAAGCCCTTTTCTGGCATATCTTCTTTCATCTGTACTCAGATCTCTCCCTGTCTCGGACTTTCTTTGGGCTTCTGCTTCGGTCTCTCTTCTTATCCCTTTCCCTTTCCCGGGGTTCTGTTCGGTGTTTAGATCTGCTGTTGCTGTGGGAGCCGTCTCTGTCCCGGGATCGACTGCGGCTGTGGCTCTGAGGCCTCTCGCTTTTCTCGCTCTTCCGCTTCTCTTTACAATACTCTTCTTCATGTCTCCTATGATGCCTCTCCCAGTTGGAATCCTGCCAAAAGAAGATTGAGAAATTTACATGAGCAATAACGGCCGTTTGGTGGGCAGTAGCCATAGTACCCCATATTCAAACAGAGGGATGATCTCCTTCACTGGGAAATTCCCTCCACTGATGCATATTCATCCTGTCAACTCCTGCCCATCCTAAGTGACTCCAGATCCTCCCATCAATTTGCCAAGGAGGGTCCTCCATTCAGCATCCTGGAAGCTTTCCTCACCTTCCTCTAAAGTCACAAGGACACCCATTCTAGCATCTCCTGCAGTCATACATTTCCCTGATGACATCTTTTACTCTTGTTCTTCATACTTCAACACTGATTACATGTTGCAGCCTGTTCGCACCCACCACCTGCCTCTGTTGCCTTCTGGGTGATGTTCATTTTGAATTCTTCAGTGACTGCAGTGTTCCATGTCTCACAGAAATACAACAACGCCATAGAGTAGTATTTTTTAAATGGGCTTTGTTAACAGGAACTCAACAGGAACTAGCACAGAAAGACTGATGTAGATATTAACATTGTGAAATAGGCTCATCTAGCAATAACAATTATTATTGTTAGTTTCTAACAATAATCAAAACTAGCATTTATGTAACTTTAGTTTTATAAAGTGTGTACCTGTGTTATTTCACTCGATTCTCACAATAACTCTGGAAAGTAGGTGCTACTAATAACCCAGTTTTACAGATCTGAAAACTGAGACACAAAGAGATTAAGTGACTTGCCCACAGTCATACAGTTAGCAAACATCTGAGGTCAGAATCCAACTCAGATTTTAGACATACATCAACCAAGAGAAAAATCAGACAAACTTTAGTCCTTATTTCTAAACAACTTCAATAAAGAACCAGTACCTAAAATTAAGATCTAGGATGCTAAACCGAAATTAGTGTAAGCCTTTACAGCAAAACACAAGCTTTTCTAGGAATCTGTAAAAGAGAGATTCCTCCCTTTATTTGATTCTAATGAGCTACAGCTGTCAGAGCAAACAATTTCTCTCTCCTGGAACATCCCGTGAAGAGCTGCACATCACAGAATAAAAGGGAGGGCGGGACGAGTGAAAAAGAACCTTCCTCTCTCTTGTTCTTTCCCACTTCCACCCCCTAATTAAATTTTAAAAATCTCGGCAAAGCAGCTAAGAATTCAGAAGGTTATGATTCTCTCTTCTTCCTCTAACAGAGAGTTGCCAAAATGCCACCTCCAATCAAGACTGTCCTCCTCTTGATTCATTCTGACCATGGGAATCTCATGATTACTGCTTCCATGGGAGTACCTGTCCTTGAAGGGTATATATTAAAGTAGAAGTCCACGTCAACAGCATAAAATCAAGAATGCTGTGGCGATCTAAAGCTTCTAAAAACAGTGTTGAATGGTTTCACATGAAAGCTGAAATTTCCCCCAACATCCTGCTTCTGTGCTTTATAAAACACTGATAGGACTTGGCAATGATCATGAAAGCTGATGGGAATAAATTTAAGGTTTAAAATACAAGCAACATGGTGTAGCAGAGGGAGGGATACAGCCTTACTTATGGCCAGGAAAACCTGGCTAGAAGAGTCTGCTTCTGACATACAACTGTGTGTCCCTAGGAAAGCTGCCTAAACTCTCAGGTAAGACTAAGTTCTTGAATCCCAAGTCAGTGCTCTCGCACAGTCTCCAATGTGATGTAGTGAAAGGAGAATGTGAAGTACGAGATTTTAGGTTTGACTCTCAGCTCCCAATTTAGTAGCTGCGGTGACCTCCTGCAGGAAGATCCTCTTCCTTCTTTAAATCTATAAACCTATTTTTCTCCTCTGTCTAAACAAATTCTAGCTTTCTACAGAATTCCTAACAGTGCTCACAAAAATTGTCTTTTATTCTGATTTTGCAAATGTCCAAAAATGTATAGAAGTCATAGAGAAAGGAAACTTCATATTTTACCTGGAATATATAGTGTAAAAATACCAATTCTTTGTACAAAAAATCATGATTTTTTTTAAACCTGTTTTTTCAAAGATTTCAATGCATTTAAAAATGTATCCTCAACTTGGTAAACATCAGCAAATATTCAAATACACAAATAAGAACAAACAATCATAAACTATATCAGGTTCTTGTAAAAAAGCATCTATTTATATAGTTTTATTGATGCCTTTTGTTTCTTAAATGACAGTCATTTCTGGATACTCTCTCTCACAGACCCCTCCCCTCAAAACAAGAAAAATGCAGGCCCCAAACCAATCCACATTATGAGCGCACCTGAACAGTCTATTCCACTCGACTGCCAAACGGAATGGTGTTCTAGACCATCTCTTCTCTGGGACTGGGACCGGTCATTGGGATTTAGTCTTTTAATGTTATCTCCTTTTGTGTCACTGTAGTCACTCAATACTCTGACCAGTTATCTTACTTGTATATCTTTGTATAATCTTTTTCTTTGAAAAGAAAATTTTATCATAGATATTTGGTACAAAGATTTATTCTCACTCATAATCTCTCCACTTATTCTAACTGTATTGGTTTGTTGAGATAAATAAGGAGGCTTTTGAGGTTGGGGAAACATACAGATAGAAAGCCAAAGAAATAGTCATTATAATGGGCGGGGTGGGGTTGTGCGCACACGTACGTGCACACGCACACACGCGCACACACACACACACACACACAATCAGTCCATGACAGTAGAGACTGTGTCTTATATAACTTCCTATCTTCTCCAATGTTCTGAATACAGGTGTTTACTGGTTTTTTAATTAGAATAAAAAGTTCATCTTGGGGAACAGTGAGGGAGAAAGAGTGATAGGTAGGATGAGTATAGATTGTTGGGAAGCTCCTGTTGAATGCTGATAAACAGGGTGATGAACACTTTTAGTCTGGAACTGTTACGCAGAACTGGTCAGAAGGAAGCCAAGGTTATAGGTAAGATCGTTTGGAGGATGTCATGTGACAATTTCAGTGGGGACAGAGAAAACTAGACTGATTCAAGCAACACCTTAAGGCATCATCTTTTTTTTTTTGGAAGTGGAAAGGCAAGGCAATTGAGGTTGACTGACTTGCCCAAGGTCACATATCTAGTAAGTGTTA
Source organism: Pseudocheirus occidentalis (assembly GCA_028646575.1). Taxonomy (NCBI): domain Eukaryota; kingdom Metazoa; phylum Chordata; class Mammalia; order Diprotodontia; family Pseudocheiridae; genus Pseudocheirus; species Pseudocheirus occidentalis. The sequence goes on from CM053593.1 coordinate 308,596,770, forward strand.
AGTGTCTGAGGTCGAATTTGAACCCAGTTCCCCCTGATTTCAGGGCAAGCGCTCAAATTACTGCGCCACCTAGCTGCCCCTTTAACATCTTCTTAAAGGAAAGTTGTGACAGTTTAGACAAGAGTTAAAGGAAAAGGCATTTCTTAAGCCCTCGCTCTGTGCCACCCTTTGCTAAACAGTAGGATACAAACAGATACATGACGCTAGTCCTTGGCCTTGAAGAGTTATCTATGAAGGGACCGGAGGCCAGAAGGGGTCTTTTAGTTTACAAAGTTGCTAGGTTGGTAGAATGCCACAGAGGAGCCGACTGACACCTCTTACAGCAGCAATGGTAGTACTGATAGTACTTATTAGGGTTCCCAAACTGGAAAGTGGGAAGAGGCAAAGGAAGTGCAAGTGCCCCAGTTGCACTGGAGAAGACGGCCCCAGAAGAGAGTGAAGTCGGCCGGCGTTGAGGTGGCCAAGTCGCAGCCACCCTAACAGAGTCAAGGCATCCAGGTAGCAAGTGCTGGGGTGACTGCCTACAAGCTGGCCAGGGTGTGAGAAGTCAAAAGAAAGGTATTACGGTGACAGAGGAAAGGGTCTCTCTGCCACTCACTCCCTCTATGACCTCACTTAACCTTCTACCTCAGTTTGTTCATCTGCAAGCCCAGAGACACAAAACCAGCACTGGCTGCTTTGCAGGGTTGTAGTGAGGAAAGGACTTTATACACTTTAAATTAAAGAACCAGGTAAGCATGAACTCTTATTGCTGTCCGTGGAAAATATGAGAAGTTGAACTTATCAGACAGCCAGCTGACTCTATAATGCCACTGCGAATGATGAGGAAGGGAAATCAGGACTAATTAACCAAACAAGTCCAATTAATTAACCAAACCAAAAACTATAGATGCTATTACTACAATAATATAAATGGAAAAAACAATAACCAAAATAAAGCTGTTGTGTCTCTCTGGAGAGATATTGGGAAGTAAAGGTGAGAAATACAAACCATATCAACATTTTTTAGCATTACAGATATTACAGAAGTAGAGAAATAAAACACTCCAAAACCCAAATTTCAATTCTGTTCAACAAATATTTGAATGCCTACTGTGTGCCTAGCACTCCCCCGCCATTGCTGAGACAACTCCCCCCACAAAGGCAAACAAATATTCTTTGATTATTCAAAGGTTTTTACACTTCCCTCCCTAGGTATAAATATAAAAATAGCCACCCTTAGACATGTCTCTTTCATTTCCCTGTGATAGAAAGCAGACTAACTAAATTGTGAGTAATGATGCTATGTATGCTTCGTGGATTTTGTTAAAATAATATGTGATCCTGGGGTAGGGAGACCCATCCTGCCCTACCAAAAAGTCAGAGGAGCAATGGGGGAGGACATAGGAATAGGAGAGAGCAGATTGGGGGAGGGGGTATACAATGGGATCGCTGTTTTGAGGTGGTGGGTAGGGGAAAGATGGGGAGAAAATTTGTAACTCAAAATCTGGTGGAAATGAATGATGTAAACAAGAAAGTAAATAAATGAATTTTTAGAAATTGAAAAAAAGATAGCATGTGATTATAACAGGGAAATAATTTAGAAAAAAGAAAAAAGTACTTAAGAGCAAATATGATACAAAAAAGCACAGTTATTTAACTATATATAAGGAACTGTTAATAATTTACAAATGTGTGACTCAGAAAGCCATGGATAGATACATAGTTAAAGAATAATACGAACAGGGAATTTTTTTTTTTTTGGAAGGCAGTTGGGGTTAAGTAACTTGCCCAAGGTCACACGGCTAGTTTTTTGTGTTAAGTGTCTAAGGCCAGATTTGAACTCAGGTCCTCCTGACTCCAGGGCCGGTGCTCTATTCACTGCACCACCTAGCCGCCCCCCTTTTTCTTTTTTTAATGCTGTACCTGAATTAACAGAAACTGGTGGGGATGCTTTTTAACAAGCCTTAAGCTTTAACCAGCCCAATCATTCTCATGGCCTCATATGAGGTCTTCACAAAACTCCTGGAAGTTGTCTGGAATAATTAAGTGTCCTTTTTCTCCCTGTTTTCCTGAAACTAGCTGTTACTTTTCTTTTTAAAAACTTACAAAAATGTTTTATTAAAAGCACAATTCCAAACAGCAATACAACTAATTCAACTTGTTAAGTAGCTCTTTAATTAATTTCAATACATAAAGTAGCTTAACAATTTCTCAGTCACTCCCTCTTTAATCCTCTCCTCTTTCCTAAGCATTTATCTGTCCCTTCCATTACCCTCCACAAAAAATTCATAGTACAGATAGTCCAGCAAAATAAATTCATTAGTGACCCAGACATATAAGAAAGAATAAAGTAAAAAAAAAAACAAAAAAAAAAAACCATGCAAAAAGATTATCAAAATACGGGGTGGCAAAATTAAACTGGCTCATCCAAGATACTCTACCAATTTTAAACAAAAATGAAGCTTGGCATACAGTCAGCATCAGGGTTGAGAAACCAAACTTACATATACACCTAGGAGCTAATCAACAGCTACCCCACCTCAGTATTGTAGAGATAAAAATAGAGGCCCAAAGGAAAAAGAGCAAACCCCTACAAATACAAGCAAAACATGAAAACCACAACAGGGAATTATAACTCATTACTGTATCATCACCCTATCCTGCCATGTGACCTACCACCTAAGACTCATTTCCTGTAACATAGGTGAAAATAATTTCAATGATCTTAACCACCTTCCAAATATAGGCATGGGGTGGAAAAATTAAATTTATATGAATTTTAACTGAACATCCAAGTTCAGAAAACAAATAAAGAGATGTGGAAATATGAGTCAAAACATTCTTACAAAACTATTCTCATCAAAATATGAACAGGAAAATATTAAATACATGTGGATATCAGTCAATAAACATTGAATGCTTGGAGTTGGCAGATGAAGGATCTTATTCAAGGAGGGGGAGGAAGGTATAAGAAGTTTGGAATTGGGGGGAAAAGAGGGAGGGCACTGGTTATGAAAGCTCTGAATGTCAGAGGACTTTATATCTGATCATGAAGGTGATAGGGAACCACTGGAGTTTACTGACTAGGGGGTGGTGACACGGTCAGATGGGAGCTTTAGGAAAAATAACTGACAACTGAGTGAATGGTGAACTGGAGAGGGGAAAGGCTTATAGCAGGAAGATCAACCAGGAGGTTATTACAATAGCTGAGACATCAGAGGAGAGAAAGTGGAGTATTCAAAATGTCAAGAAAGTGAAATCAATGGGGCAGCTAGGCAGTACAATGAATACAGCATCAGACCTGGAGTCAGGAACACCTGAGTTCAAATTCAGCCTCAGACATGTGACACTCACTGTGTGACCTTGGACAAGTCACTTAACCCCAATTACTCTGCCTTCTCCCCTCCAAAAAAACAAAAACAAAAGTGAAATCAAGGCCTTGGTGACAGACTGATTATATGGGGGTACGGTGACAGTCAGTGAGGAGTTAAGGTGACTGGGAAGAAGACGGTACCCTTGACAGTAATAGGGATGTTTACAAGGTAATGAGTTCAGTTTGGGATGTCTACAAGACATCTAGTTCAAGATGTCCTGCTGGAGAAGCAAGATCAGTGAGAGGTCAACAGAAAGGTTATGGTTAGACAAGTAGATCTGAGAATCATCAGCACAAAGATGATAATTGAATCCATGGAATCTGATTAACACTATAGAGGGAAAAGAGTAGAGGGCTCAGGATGGAGCTCTGGGGATACCCATGGAAGATCCAGCAAAGGAGAGTAAGACACAATCAGACAGGTAGGAGAACCAAGAGAAAGTAGCATCATGGAATCCTAGAGCTGGGAGTACTGAGGAGGGTTGCAGAGAGGTCAAGGAGAATGAAGGTAAAGATCTTTAATTCAGAGATCTTTAGTAAGTCAGAGAGAGTGGGCTGAACCAAGAAGCTGGAAACCAGACTGCTGGGAGTTAAGAGAGAGAAAGAAGAGAAAGAAGAGGTGCTGACTGCAGGCAGCTTTCTCAAGGAGGTCAGCCACAAAATGAGAAGACATACAGCATGGCAGCTACGGGGGATGGTGGCCCAAGTGAGGGTTTTTGATAACGAGGAAGACATGGGCATATTTGTAAGTGACAGGAAGCCATGGAGAATAAATGAGAGGACAAGCAAAGGTAATGAGAGAGCAGGGATGTTCCACTGCAGGAGACAGGGGAGAATGGGACCACGTGTGTGTGGAGAGGCGTGAGTATCACCTCATCATGTGAGACAGGGACGAAAATGGGAACGACTCGTGTGTTCAAAATTGCCGTTAATGATTAAATAATTTTCCCGGCTTATTTTGCTTTTTAATTATAATTAACACACAAATGTAGGCTCGCTAAACTTTATAATCCTAATACTGAATTCTGTCAAAAAATCAAGAAGAAAACAGAGAAAATTACTAGCAACTCTTCTGTAGTCAAAAATATGAGCCACATTGCCATTTGCAAAGGGGGAAAAAAAGCCCCAAGAGATTAAGTACTTACCACTCTTATTTCTGCTAGGTGACACAATTATTTAAGCTAATACAAATAGCAGGGCGGGCTAGGCGGTGCAGTGAATAGAGCACCAGCCCTGGACTCAGAAGGCCCCGAGTTCAAATCTAACCTCAGACACAACACAAAACTGTGTGACCATGAGCAAGTCACTTAATGCCAAGTGTCCTACCTTCCCCCATTCCAAAAAGCAAGAACAAACAAACAAAACCCCACAAACAGCAGAACTGGCTAACACCCTTCTTCCCATAACAACAGATAGTGATTACAAATGCCACTGAGAGGTTATAAGGGATGAGACAACAGTGTCAAAAAATGTACAAGGAAAAGAATTTGTAGGCTGTAAATAATGTCTAAATGTCTGAAGCCTTTACATCCACCACTTGACCAGTATTCAGGCTCCTGTTCATTACAGATTCACATTTATTAGAACTTTGTCCTTGTTGGCCTCACTTACAGTTTGATCTAGGGCAGCGGTTCTCAACCTGTGAGTTATGTTCAGTTTGTAACAATAAAAATGCATCCTGCATATCAGATATTTACATTAAGATTCATAACAGTAGCAAAATTACAATTATGAAGTAGCAGCAAAAATAATTTTATAGTTGGGGGTCACCACAACATGAGGAACTGTATTAAAGGGTCATGCCATTAGGAAGGTTGAGAACCACTGGTCTAGGGTGTTCCCTACCAATTTGTATCAAACACTGGAAGTCAACATAACATTTCCTAAAGCACAACTCTAATCCCGTCATCCCTGTCCCTAAAACGTTCAAAGAATCTCTGTGAAACAAAGTACAAATGCGATAGACTGGCACCTTCTTTTCTATCTCATCTCCTGCACTTCCTTACATACCTTTTCTATTTCAGACCAAGTAGATTATTCATTGTTTCCTGAACATACCTGGCTGGGACTTTCCCACATTGGTGGAGTAGCAACAATAAGATCAGATTTGATGTTGGAGAACCTGGGTTTCAAATCCTGGCCTTGCAGCTACATCCCTCTATGACCTTGGGTAAGTCACAAATCCAATGCTCATTTGCAAAATAAGGGAGTTAGACAAGCTCTCTAAGACCCCTCCAGCTCTAAATCCTAGGGTCCTAAATTCCTTCTCTTTCCTATGACTAAAAGGTCCTCCCTCCATTTCTGCTTTTTAAAATTACATCAGTCCTTCAAATACCATCTCTTTCATGAAATTCACCAAATCCCTAAAGCATTTTCATACCACTTTTATTTACTTATTACATACAACCTTTTAATTATTCATATACAATTTATTTCTCCTACCACACTGTAACTGCTTCGAGGGCAGAAACCACTACTTAGTCATCTCTATATTCAAGCACCTATACACTCTGTGTATACTAAGTGCTCAAAACATATTTCATAAATATTGTTTTTGCATAAAAACTAATTTTATTTAAACTCTTAACACTTTGAAATATAGTGTTTTGAAGTATGATAAAAAGTATCACAGATTTCCATTTCTAATACATACCACATTTTTCAAATGTGGATTGTTATGCCATTTGTTACAGAAAGTCAGATATATTGAGGTTAAATGAAAACAATAAGTAAGAAAAATAAACTATTTTCTTTCATGAATCCTTTTGTTGTTCTCATTAGGGCAAGAAAAAGGGGTTCTGAGGATGGGAAAACAGGTTCTGTTTAGGACTAGTCCTGTGAAATCTTTGGTATAGAGAATTACCAAGTAAGGACTGTCCTTTTATCGATGCAAATTGTTACCTCCCTGGCAACAAAAAGCCTCTGAGAACTGCCTAGAGCATGAGATTAATTGGTTTGCCCAAGTGTTAGAAGCAGAGCTTTTTGACTTTGAGGACTGCTCTCTACCCATAATACCATACTACATTTCATGAGCGTTATATTTGGTTCAAATATGTGATATAGCTAAATATAATTTTCCAGGCCCATCTTTTTCTAGATATTTGAATGTTAGGCTTTAAATGTGGAACGGAATTAAAAATCACAAATAAGAATTTTTTCAGCATTTTGGAATTGTTCTTAATGAGGGAAATGCTCAAGTCACTCTGGCCTCTGTTAAAGACCGTTAAGGGGTCCTCTGAACTTGTCTTTCTGAGTTGCCATATTTTCCATAAACACTGGACCAAGAGTATGCAGGAGGCCCTGAATGTGTCAAGAACAAAGTCCCCCCACCCCTCCACCACCACCTTGTCTTGAGCTGACGTAATGTGTTGTTTGCCTCCCTGTGTGTCCTTGGGACAGGCCCCGGACAGTGTGTTTGTCCCAGCTTGTGCAGTGGGGACCCTTGTAGATAAGTAGACCTTCCTATCTTCCTGGTCTAGCAATTTCTAAGGGGAAAGAATGCGGCTTTTGCTGTCACTTTGCTCCTCCTCTTTGAGAGGGGTTTTGTCCTTTTCCCACCTTCCAGCCCTTTCTTCCTCTCATGCCACACCCCTCTAGGTGGAGATTTCTGGTATCTCTTCTTCCTTTTGTCCTGCTGTCAGAAAAATGCAAACTTCTACAGGAATTGTTATGGGCTCCACATGCATGTTCATTTCTCTTATAATAAAACTGGTTTTCACATAAGTTTGTGAAGTTGTGACTGCCTGTTGACTCTTCCTAGGCAAAACATCAGTATCCATTTATAATTTCTGACACAGTACCCCAGAGATTAACCGCCCAAACATGCCTACTATTCTGTGTTTGAAAGGCTGTGATGTAAAATGTTCAAACCTGTGTTCTTCCTAACCATCAATGAGAATGTGTAGTGAATAAGTCATTATTGTGAGATTAAGTATTTTGCTCTTTGTAAGCTAAATACAAAGGAGAAATGAACTAGAAGTACCTTAGAATTTTTCACTGTTGCATAACCCTCTTCGGAGCAGTGACGAGTTTTCTTCTTATGTTTTTTACTTGAGTGCGAGTGACTTGATTTAGAGTCTTCTGCTTCTTCATCTAGCACAAGATCATATTTTGTACTACAGTACATAGTCAAGGGTAGTTTGAGAGTTGAGCGTGTGTTAAAACAAAGCTTCAAGGACCAAAAGAGGTTATCAAAGCAACTAAGTTCTAAAGGTAACAAGTCAGAAAAATTTCTACAAAACAGCAAACTTAATGTGCAAAAACAAGCTCAACTAGTATTTTCTATCATTGCATCATCAGTGGACATTGTGCTCTAAGAAGGAAGTCAGTATTTATTAGAATAATGTCAAATGCAAAAAAGCCGTGGAAGATGCTGTTCTGAGTGTGTTCTCTAACATTCCCCGTCACCATTACAAAGGGTCAGAATCCTAGCTATTTCCAAATACATCAGACACCTTGGTTCCTCTGTGGCAAGACCTTTTTCTACATACAAAGTCTTGTCACCAAGAACAAACATAACAGATTTACCTATTTCTCTTTCCAACCATTCCCTTGAGTACCAGTCTGTACTCTGCCACAAATATCCCAGGCTTGCATTGATCTGATGATTCCTCTCAGAAATGACATGGTTTAAAAGTGACCCTTTTCTTGCATTTTTTAATTCCACAAGACTTGTGTATAATACTTCCCTCCCACCCCCACTCTCTCTGGTCTCTTTCAGGCAGGTTAAAATTATGTTCCCCTCCCTCTAACCTTTGCCTGAGATCATTTGTAGAACCTCAGGCCTAACAATGTGTCCTTGACACATTCAGTCTTTGGGCACTCTAATTACTAACGTAAGTATCTTCTCCACCAGGACTACTCAAAAAGACCTAAAGCAATCAAATTTCATAACAAATTTCTTTCTCCCCATCCTCTAATCTGTTGGTATCATTATTTACCTTGAATTCTAATGATGCATACTTGCCTGTGCAACTAATATAAATTTCAGGTATATAGAAACACAAATACACCAAAAAATGCTTTCCCCAATCCTCTGGTCTATACTTGGATTACAAATTCCTCAGTAAGAAATGTTATGTTTGGTTTCATACAAACCTAAGAAATGTCATAATGAATCAAACCTGTTTTGTGTTCCTAGTGGAATCAAAAGATGTTTTTTAAAAAGCAGGGGTGTCCTCCATGTTATCCCCAAAAAGTTAGATCTGTACCTTGCAAATATGCTCTGTCTTTAACAAAATATCTCTGAATTTATCTAAACCTTTCTCTAATATTTTTATTACATTAAAAAAAAACTTCTATCCCCTCTTATGGAAACAAGAGCCTTAAATGCATTATTTATATACCAAAGAACATGTGATCTCTTCAATGTGTCCCTTCACCAGTGTAGATCAAAACCCATGCATGTGGTGTTTCTGCTTTTGCTGCTCATGTTCTCCAGCAGACCTTCTACAAAAGATGTACCCAACATTCTGAGGGCCTACCTATCTCTAGATCTTTTTACATTTCATGGCATCAACAAAGTACTCAGGTTGTCAGCCTTCTCACCTGCACCATGACGATCCCTTTTCCAGTCATACACATCTGTGATAACATAGGTTACCAATGGAATATGCTAGAAGACTGTGTCTACCAAGCACCTCTCCACTGACTTTCAGGTCACCTGAACCTTTGATTTCTCAAGGGCTATGGTATTCCAAGATTTGTAACCAAACTGCAACACCAAGAGAACATGTGCTGAAAAGACTGGCCCCTTACATCAAAGAATACCTTGCTGTCACAATATATTGCTATGTAATTTCATAAATTCAATTCAGCCCACTCTCTTCCTTCTATTTGATTGTGGAATCATTTCACTGTCCATCCCCAGAGCTCATCCTAGATATATGTACTGATGCATGAACACAAAAGACTGGCCTTCAACACTCATGTCACAGTCTGAACAACAGGCATTTTTATTGCATTTTGTTTCCTTATTTCTTTTGATAAATCCTGAACTTCAGTAAAAAGGCCCTGAAAACTTGCTGTAATCAACATAATTTCATCCACAAACAAAAACAAATGTTAAAAGACCAAACTGCCTTTAGGAAATGATTCTCCTGTTTGGATTCTGCAAAGGACAACTTCTTTAAAAATCATTCTTGCTTTTTGGCAAATGTCTCCCTATTTTATGCCTCATTTGACATTGATAACCAAAGGGACACTGAACAAAATTCTCTCTATGGCTGCATTTATCAAAGAATTTTGTGTGGTATTAACATATTAAAGGAAAAATGACTGGAGTAGAATTACTAAGGCTACATCTACGCTTCCAAGTCAAAATTTTTTTATAATCAACAAAGGATAAACACAGTTGGATGGTTGTAAAAATGTGGTTTGTTGACGAGAACTGTTTGTGAAAGCTTGACTATTCCTTTCTCATATTTTCATCAAGGGTATTCTCAACATTATATATATATCATTTTCATAATGACTATATGAAGACGAAAAAATAAGTACGTGCGTTAAAAGCTACTGATGTTCTCAACAAACTATACAAATTAATTAGGACTTTTTATTTGCCCTAACCTAAATTTACCTCTTGCAAACTCACAGTATTTCTACTAGCTTTCATATTCAAAAATCTGGTATAGATTTCCAAGTTCAATCTACATCAGACATTCCTAACCTTTCATCTATGGATAGATTTCAGCGTGGGTCCATGAGCTTGGATGAAAAAAAAACCCCAATTACATCTTTATTTCAACATAATTGGCTTCTTTTTAAATCCTCTATATTTCATTTGAATGCATTTAAAAACAGTATTTTGAGAAGAGCTCCACAAGCTTCACCAGATTGCCACAGGAGCCTATGACACAATAAAAGTGAAGGAACCCTGATCTATGTCCTTAATGATTTTGAGATCCTGACATCCCTATCAATCCCAACTGTATTTTCCAGACTAAAAAAGCCTATTTTTAGTCAGTTTTAATAACAGCATTTCCATCTTGACTATTCTAGCTGCCCTTTTTTTCTACAATCAATCAACAAGCACTTACTAAAGTCTAACCAGCTGCCAAGCACTACAGCACCTCTTATATTGCTTTACAGACAAAAAGAATTCAATAAATGCTTTTCACAAAAGTTCATCAGATAAAAAAACTTCCTTTAAAAAATACTGGGTGACGTAGGAGAAAATTATCTTGTTTTGCCAATAGGAAGCAGGAAAGAAAAAGACCATTCACTTGAGAATGCAAAAAACCAAACTGTTCAGTGTGTGAAATGATAGATTCCTAATGAGTCTATCAAGAAATAAGTAAACCAAAAATGACATAATGAATAGCATCTTTAATTGCTTCCTGCTTGTCTCAACCAAAAACTTGGAAAAATCTCAATTCTTAAAATTTTTTAAAAATTTTTTAAAACTTCTACTATGCTGACTGACTTGCTCAATAAATACTTGCTAGTTATCACAATAATAATGGTGGTGATAATTACCAACTGAGGACAATGTGTTAAGGGGATGAGAAAAGTTAGAAATGGTGTTCAAGTACATGAAGAATTCTTACACAGAAGATGATGACCAGATAATCACTATTTCCAGTTAAAACAAGAATAGAAGGAAACGTGTTTAAAATATAAGGGATTAAGGTTAGACAGAAGAAAGAATTTGGCTGACTATGAAAGTTATCACAATCAATATGTAAAGGAGACAAAAGTCTTTTTTTTTTTGTACAAGTCTTTTCTGAGGGACATCTGAGAACAGGTTGGGTTCTCATCTATCTAGGACTAAGTCTGGTTCTGAATAGGGACAATAGAATAAACTCAAAGTAACTTTCAACTTTTTCCTAGCATACAACTGGTAATAGTGACTATTAGTCCAAGAAACCTAAGTATTGAAAGACTTTTAAAGAAAGAATAATTTGGGTCATAATTATAATCTTGCAAACAACGTTGTGGTGAAAAAGGTTTTCTATTTCTTTTGCAATTTTTCCCAACATTTAGAATTCTATATGTAGACGGTGCTTAATAAGTGTTAACCAACCAGCTATAAAAAAGGATACTCCTGTCTGGGTTTTACTTTATCTTTGATAGCAAATTTAGATTTTTCCAGGTCCTTTTCATATTCTTTGAAATCATTCTTGGTATATTTTCCACCTATTTATTAGGAAAAGAAAAGAGATGGTTGGGTTAGTTCAGAAAAACAGAATTTAATAAAAAGAATGAATTGCTAATGCTCCATGAAAAAACCCTCAGAAGTTTAACTAAATTACATGCTTCTTTTATTAATTTCATTTGCTAAACATAGAAACTTGGAGCTAGGACTTTGAAAATAACCTAGTTCAACTCACTTATTTTTCGTGTGAGGAAACAAGCCAGAGTAAGTTAACTGGCTTGTTCAACACGATGGCAGAGCCAGGACTAGAACCCAGATTCCCCAGCTCCTGCTGATCCTTCTTTGGACTAGAAAAGGTCACACTAATTCAGCTATTACAAATTCGACTGAAGTCAGGTAGCTTGACTGATATAGGCAGATGCTGCCACCTAATGACTGAAGAGAATATTGCAACACAAAATACAAAATGGAGATACAACACGCGCTCCTTAAAAAGAATTGGCATAGTTTGGCACAATAACTTTAGACATAAGTTTTCTTAGCAATTTATGAATATATGGATTCACAAATAATGAAACTACAAAACACACACAGCATACCATTGTTCTCCATCAGGAAAAGACCTCTTTCGGTTCTAGATAATATCTATGAGAATGAAAAAGTTATGGGATTCTTTTCCTTATTAACAGTGCAAATTCCAAGAGCCCATATAAATTTACATTCTAAAAAGAAGAGAGAAAGGAATAGAAACAACATACCTTTCCCTCTCCATTTAACTTTTGCAACGGACTGGCTAAAATCTACGTGTATTCTTCTGTCATCTATAAGCACATTATCCATTTTGAAAAAGGCTTTTTCACAATCTTCTTCCTAAAGCAATGTTATTTTTAAAAGTTAACTCTTTAGTATATTTCTACAGTTAAGTAAATTTGATAAAAACTTTACCAGTAATTACTGAAGCACATAAACTATTAAAATTAAAAAACTATTAAAATATGAATGATTTACAAAAAGAATGTCTAATACTTCAGAAGGGTATAACTGCTTGAATACTGTTAGCCCCTACCAAATCCCTCCAGCTGGAGAGGCAAGGTTGTGTAGAGGGCTGGGGAATCAGGAGACCAGGATTCAACTCCTGTCTCTACCATACAACCTCTGGGAGCTCCAAATTCCTCACTTGTAAAACAAGGATTATATTTGCATCATCCACCTCATAGGATCATTATGAAGAAAGCATTTTGTAAACCACGAAGTGCTACATGAGTTATTATGATTATACACAGATAATTAGCATCCAAACTTGCCAACTATTCCCTAGTCCTAAAAGGAAGAATGAGCTATAGATGCTTAAGATGTATATTTCTGCTTTCTTTGTTCACTTAATGTATTTTTCAAAAACAACAACAACAACAACAACAAAACGTAACAGTAAAAGAGGATTTATTCCACATAGGAAAAAACTTCCACAAAAATCATACTCTGATGCTTCAAGGAAGAATGGGGATGACCTGGAACACAAATTCTGACAGGTCCCATCAAGTTAGAAAGGTTTCACATTTAGTCCTGGAAACAGAATGCTAGTCAAGGATCAGCCCAACTAAATTCAGAAAAACTGACCACCAGCACTTTGTCTAATAAGCGACAGATTCTTTGTTCTCAGAAGCCCACAAAAAAAGACAAATCAGCATGACCCCTTCTGTTTCCACAGTGACCATGGAAGAGTAGAAAAAGAGGCTGGCAGTGCTAAGAATCATTTCTTAGACCACTTCTAAATATTAGGCTTTCTCTTGGTAACCAAAAAGTGAGCAGCTCGCTAATACAAAGATCCATCAACTGTCCTTCCTCTCAGTTATCCTACGTGGCTATAAATCATAGACCACAACACACCCCAAAGGATCACAGGTGAGGGCAACAGAGAGACACAGAGAGGGTGTAAATAAGCCACAGGCTATAACCAATGATGACTAGTATGCAAGAAGTATATCATACGTGTATGAAATAAAAGCAGTAGGCCTGTCAGACAACAACGTGAAGGACAACTGATCCACCTTAACACAGTCAGTTGGTCAACAAGTATTTATTAAGTATTTATAATGTGCCAGGCTCCAAACTCAGCTCTGGAAATACACAGAAAGGCAAAAACACTGTCCCTATTGTCAAAGAGTTCTCATGCTAATGGAAGAAACATGTAAAGGATTAGATACATGCAACATCTAAAGTGTATTTAGCAGAAAAAAAAGAGAAAGGAACTAGGAGTGGTGTGGGGAAACAGGAGGAATGGGAAAGGCCCCTTGAAGAAGGGGTCTGAGCTGAAGGGAGCCAGGGAAACTGGGAGACAGAGCAGCTGTTCCTACAAGTGCTAATGCTACAACTACTTAAAAGACACAGAAGAGGAGGCTCTCACCACTGAGATCCTTGAAACTGTCAAAGGGATTCACATCAGAAACTGACTTTATCAATGGGAATAACATTAAAGAAGAGGAACATGAGACTTCTCCATCTGCCCTGCAGCTGAAAGCTGATGTCTCTCCCATCAGAATGTGAGCTCCTTGAGAGCCAGAACTGGTTCATTTTTGTACTGTATTCCCAGCCCTTAGCACAATGCTTTATATAAAGTAAGCACTTAATATTTTATTAATTTATTCACTCAAGTAAGCAAATATTAGTGCAAATTTTCACTCTCGTTCTTACAACAGCTTAGCCAGCATTCTACTGGATCAATTTTTGTATAGTAAGTTAACTGTTTACTCCTAAAATTATTTTCTTGGCAGTCACAATGAGTGATTACTCTATGAAAAGAGATGGCTTTGACGTAGATATATTTGTATACACAGAAAATAACTGAAACAATATCTAGAACAATGAAGGTAACACTACAGTCTGGTCAGATCCCATCTAGAGTATTTTGATCAGAACTTTTGGGTAGCTGCAGAGGGTCAAGATCAACCAGGAAAAGTTTCAAGAGCATAACAGCTAAAAAATATTTTTTAATAAAACAGCTATATAATGTTTCTACAGTGTTTTAAAGTTTACAAAATGTTTTACACATCTATTCTCTCATCTGATTTTCAACACCATGAAGTAGTTTAGGATATAATTATCTCCATTTTACATTTGAGAAAACAGAGGCTACACTAACTGAGGTTAACTGTCTTGTCCAAGATGACACAGCTAGTAAGTGTCTTGGGCAGCACTCAAACTCAGGTCTCCCTGACTCCGAATCCAGCATTCTATCCACTGTGCTACCAGGTGTATAAAAGATCAACTGGAGGAAATAGGAACATTTAGTTTGAAGAAGAAGGCTTTAGAGGAAAAAAGATGCTAGTTACTGAATATTAAAAAAGCTGCAAGTAAAACAGAAATTAAACAATGGATTATTTAAATTGATAAGAAGCATGTTTTGACTCAGAAAACTACCACAATATATTCAAATTGCCAGGAGGCAGATTTTGTCCAACAAAAACTTCCTAACGATTAGATCTACCCAATCAATGGCCTTCAGTTTGGGGAGCATCTGTACAAATTGTGGTACCTGAATGTAATGTAATATTAATGTGCTGCAAAAAAAGATGAACATGATGAATACAGAGCAGGATGGAAAAGATTTATAGGATCTGAAACAGTGAAATAAACAGTCAAGCAAACAACATACACAATGACTACAACAACAAAAATGGAAAGAACAACCACAAAACAATCAAAAGTAAATGCTACAAAATGACAAACAAGCACAGTCCCAAAGAAGGAGCTATGAGAAGACCTCTCCACTCCCATTCCTTTAGAGGCAGAAGGTCGATGGCTTCTGTTCATACAAATATTTTCAGACTCTTTTTTGACAGAGTGATCAGTTTTGCTGATTTTTTTTAAATCTTCAAAAAATATTATTTGTTATAGGGGATGGCCATCTAGAAGGAAAGAGGGAGGATAGTGGTGATATTAAAAAAAAACATGAAAACAATTATTAAAAAAAAAACCCTATCCAAAAGTGTGGTGGGCCATTTTGGGAAATTCTGGGCTACCCTTAATCAGAGGTATTAGAATAATACAGAGAGGATTCCTGCTCATGAAGGAGATTCCTTCCAACTCTGGGGTACTGTGATTCTAGAAGGACAATTGTCCACATTCTAACTTTAGTGTCACAGAATATTAGGGATGGAATTGACCCTGAAAGATTCTCTAGTCCAATTATCTTATTTTAAAGAAGAGCAAAGTGAGGACCAGAAAGAGAGATTTGACTACTTAGATTTTGGTCTAGGATCAAGAACCAGGTCTCCTAAATCCTGGCCCAATTCTATTATAATACACTATCCCTCCCTGTAAAAATGCATTAAAACGTATTAAAATCATGATTAAATACGGCTCCTAGATTATGAAGTACATTATCCAAAACATTTTAGGCTCTAAATGCAAACTAACGTAAACTAGCTTGAATCCAGAAATTAAAATATAGGTAAAGAACTAATAATAAATGAAACATCCTAACCTTTTAAAAAGAGTCACTTTTTTTCTTAATTGGCTAACCAAGAAATTACTTATAAAGAGATTAAAGACCATACTAATACAGTATCAAAACCTAAAATCCCATATCATAACAAAAGAGGACAAAAGAGGTATGAATCTGAATGTTTCTTTCTGCAATATGGCATACCTTTTCAAATTCAATAAACGCATAACAAAGAGATTCTCCTGTCTTCCAGTCACGAATAACTTCACAACTAAAAATATAAGGAGAAAGGGATTAAAATGAAAACTTAACATGGTGGACTGAGGTACCAGTGACCCAACTCTATCAATACAAAAAACAAAATAAGACAAGAGAGCATTAATGTGGAGAGTTCCTGGAGTTTGAACTCTTCTTATTTTGGTTAAATAATGTCTCTTTTAGAAATTTAACAAGTTTACAAATAGTAAGACTTGACCCAGAAGAGTCTACAAGCCTAATGCCATTAAGTCCCATGTATTCAATAAAGGGAAAGGTAGAATAAAAATATTCTCCTTTTCTTTTCCTCACCAGTAAGGCTCAACTTAATTTTGCCTAATCCTATGTTTAAATTATTAAGTATTTTACTATTAGATTTTTGTGTAAACATCAAAGTTATTTTTAAATGACCATAAGCCAAGATTGTGTATAAATATAGGTGTTTTTTAACCACAGCACTACACACATATATCTTAATGAGCATGTATAATATATTCTTACTGAATATGTATTCTGTATGACTGCTAAGTAACAATAACTAGAAAACCTTTATATGGTGCTTTAAAGTCTGTAAAGCCTTTTACATATATCAGCTATTATTAAGAGAAGTAAATGTGTAGAATACATACTTGGCCTTAGAATGCAGTTTTACTGTTTGCTTGTTTTTTTCCTATCAAACATTCTCTTTCTTTGAGTACAAGCCAACTGGCTGAAAGCCAAAAGGCTGCCATGTAAAAATTACATAAAGATTAATATTTTTCTTTGGATAGTTTACAAAGCAGAAAAAAGAAAGCTAACTACATTTTGTTTCTAATAGCTGAGATAAATTGGGCACTTTTAAAAATTCTTGTTCTGGTAAGATACATAACTAAAAGCATCTTTTCTTTAAAAATCCACTTCTAAAACTTTCACATTCTAAACAGAAGTATGTTATTGTGGTAATTAGTTAACATCTCTTTTGATGAGTAAGAAGTTATAAGCAGGGGCGGCTAGGTGGCACAGTGAATAGAGCACCGGCCCTGGAGGCAGGAGGACCTGAGTTCAAATCCAGCCTCAAACACTTAACACAAAAACTAGCCATGTGACCTTGGACAAGTCACTTAACCTCCAACTACCCTCCAAAAAGCAAAAAAAAAAAAAAGTTCTAAGTAATGATCCTCCATAGAATGTAAAGAACAAAAAGAATTTCTGCCCCAAGATTCTAAATGGATAATGCTTCATAGGAAAGAAATTAAAGGGCTGTGGATTCACGATGACACACTGCATTCAACCTCAACACAAGAATACACAACAGAGAGGGCTCAAGCTAAATATTCAGTTCAGGAAAAAGCTTAACACCAATTCCAACCCAGCCAAGTAAATGTAAACTTGGCATAAATGAGCAGATAATGAAGCATGAATAAGGCCTAACCAACAGAAACAAATAATCTACTCAGAATACTGAAAGAGTTGCTAACAAAATTAGAAAGAAAATAAGGATAAGTTATGACTATCAAACAATGAATAAGTGATTATAGGATTATAGGAATTGTAGGACTCTCATCCATGATGAATTCAACTAATAAAACAGGAAAAGTGAATTCAAAATTAAATTTGTAAGGAAAATAGGCTTGAAATTGCCCTGTATGCAAAATACATATATTGGAGTGTAAGAGTAACAACTTATTTAGCCATCATTATCAGAGAAAAAAATAATCCACACAAGTGAATTTTCCATATAAAGTTTACTCTCTTTAAAATACCAAAAATTTTTTTAAATTCAATATTTTTCAGAGGGAATTTTAAAATGAAACACACACTTTCTTGGTTTCTTAAAAGGTTTTTACAAAAAGAAAACTGCACTGGCATTCCATAACCCATGCCTGGAATGTACTCAATTTAATTACCTGAACAACTGTCAGATGTCTATTACATGGAAGATGCTATAGGCCCACTCTCTCCTCCTATCTACCTTTTAAAATCTCTAATTTCCTTTAAGGTCAGATTCAGTGCCACTGACTTTCTAAACCTCCCAGGTACAACATAAAACTCCTCCAATATTTCTAGAGCACTTGCTCTGGATCTGTCCTTTTCCCCATCACTCCCTACTTCAAATTATATTTACATATTTACATGTCCCAACCCCTCCATAGAGGGTAAGCTCCTAGAACTCTTCTGTTTTGCATCCCCAGCACTAGTAGACAAGAGTGTTGCCTATAGTGAACCCATCATAAATATCTGTTGAATTGAACAGGATTAAATATGATCCAACTTTTTTTCAGGGACTAAGTCACCATGGTACCAGCTAGTAGTACTCCAGGAGTTGCTCTGTATCCTTCCTACCTACCTCCCTACCTATCCTTCCTACTGTCAGCTGTAACATCTAGCTCTTCTCTTCCATGTGGTCCTCCTCATGGCCCCAACCACCTTTATAATTTGCTGCTTCTAATATGCTATGGCTTGAGAAGTGGTGAGAAGAGATTATAGTCAGCAAGTTTCCAAGGACACCTAAAGCTAAGATCATGTCCACAAAGTAATAACAAAAGCATGAGCAGAAGGACTTTGTGGCAGTTAGTTTGCAGGCAGAGAGGCCCTCTGGCTCATTTCCTAACTTAAATTCTAATCTGGATGATTAAGGTTTCCAGTCTGATGTCTGGGTAAGTGGGACTACTTACTGTATTCATACAGCTTTAAGACTGGATAAGCAAAGACAAGAATGAGGTAAGTGTGGACAAAAAACTGTCTTGGTTTCTTTTTTTTCTGCTACTTCTTCATCTGACAAATGGTTACACACATGTGGCCCTGTAGCAGTTACTTTTCCTGTTTTTGTCCATTCTTATGCTTCTCATGCTCTACCTAGAATTACTGCTTAAATCATGAATAAACTTAGAAATTAACAGTAAGGAAGCAACAATAAGAGAATATGTTCTAGTTTTACCATTGTTCAAATAGAAAATTATGGATTTAAAAAAGCCTGATTTGCAAGAAATCAAAGAGTACTCTTAGAGAGGAACCTTGGTCTGGAAGGAGCATAATGGACATGGGGTCAAAGGCCTGAATCAGAGTCCCAGGCTCTGCCACTTTCTGGCTCTGTGGGGGAATCATTGGACCTCTCTGAGCCTCGGTTTACTCATCTATCAAGTGGAATTAGCCCTTGCACTATACAGATAAAGGACTGCCAACTATACAGCACTTCTTAAACCATGGGTCAGGACTCCATATGGCAACAGTAAAACGTTTGTGAACACACAATAACCAAAAATTAATTAAAAATCAAATATGTAGGGAGGCTAGGTGGCGCAGCGAATAGAGCGCCAGCCCTGGAGTCAGGAGTACCTGAGTTCAAATCCGGCCTCAAACACACACACACACAAAAACTAGCCGTGTGACCTTGGGCAAGTCGCTTAACCCCAACTGCCCTCCAAAAAGCAAAAAAAAAAAAAAAAACAAATCAAATACGTAATGAATAAGAGGTGTTTCTGGCAGTGTACGCCCTAAAGTCATGTGATGCCAACAAATACTGTTGAAATGGGCAAAGGGGTTTTCAAGTGGAAAAAGTTTAAGAATCCCTAGCTATACAATGTTATCTTGATACGAGTTACTATTTCTAGTTCTATTCATCAGCATGTCTAGTAATTCACTGCACATAGTCCATTTCTGCCCAGTAACTCTCATATTCTCTTATGTTTCTTCTCCCCCCATCACTCTCTCTTTCCTCCTTTTCCCCACTGCTCCTTTGGTACCTCTGGCCCTGCTGTTAAGTTAAGAGCTTCTTTGGGAGTGGGGAAAGAGGAAAGAGAATCAGCATACCTCCTTCTAATCTGGGCTTTCTGCCTCTCCTTTTCTTCTCTTCCCCTGCCCTCCTACCTCTCCTACACTGACAGTACAAAGAAACTGCTGCCAACTTTGTGCTCTGACAAGCCAGTGAGCCAGAACTGAAGTGGCCACCCTGCCCTGACCCCAAAGCTTCAAACCAAACCTAAACACACGGAAAGGAAATCCTAAAAGTAGATCTGCAAATTATTTTCTTCTCTGACACATACCCCATTTTTACAGCCTCTTTTGCTTTAAAAAGGAAATTTCTGAAGGAAGTGAGAAACGTGAGGAAATCTAGATTCAAATTTGCTGTTCTACTTACTGTTCTTTAACTCTGGGAACACTATTAGTTTTTAATAAATAGAGATAAATGCCTTAAAGACTGATAAGTGTGGTATTATGGGAAGAGCACTAGACTTGGATACGAGGACTTACGTTCTTATCTTTTACCTCCTATGGGACCTCAGAAAAGTCATTTAATTTCTCTGAACTTCAGTTTCCTCATTTGTAAAATGAAAATAACGCTCTTAGGGGTGTCAGGAAAGGCGAACAAGATAGTACAATAAGGCACATTATAGTAAAAAGAAATCTACATAAATGTAAGCTATTATTAACATTAGTGAAGATGTTGCTGGATCAAGAATTATGGAAACCATTAGTTCACTACTTTAAAGATGAAATATTAGGAGTAAAATCTATCTTCCAAATGCTATGAATATTCGTCAATGAAAGCTAAACTAAGAATCAGTTTATGTATTAATATGTAAATACAAAAATAACAAATTTATACTCTTTAGGCAAGCATCTTATTTATTTCTTTTCTTTTCCCCCTTCAAATGAGTAAGAATTACCTTTTTATGGGCCCAAATCTTGAAAATATTATTTCCAGATCTTCATCTGTGGTTACTGGATTCAATTTGCACACAAATAGGACATTTTCTGGAGGTTTGATATCTGCATCAGGTAAATCTCCCACCTGAATTAAAAGTAAAAAAGTCACTTTCTTTAGTAAGAGTATTTTTTAAATTCTAATTAGCCTCACACAAAATTCGTTAATGAATCTGTATTTATGAAGTGAAGGTGCAAGAAAATTAATCATTAATAAATATTTTAACATGCAGAATAATACAAAATGTTCCTGGTGATGAGAACAAGAAAAAGGGACAAAGGACCTTGGATTATTCCTTGCTCCATACTCTCAACCACCACCCTGCTTTGTCACTTGCCCCCAGGAGTTTCACAAAAACAACAGTGAGACCTCCACTTCCTTACAGTTTTAGATGATAACAGTAGTTATTGTGGGGAAAGTTACATTTCCCTAAAGCCTGCAAGTGGACCAAAATAAGACCATGCATCAATACATAGTCTATGATAAATGTTATTTAGACAGAAAGACAAATTGGACAGGAAACCATTACTCTACTTACTGTACTGTCAAGAGTGGTCAATAATAAAGATATTTAAAATTTATATATTTAAAATGAAGAAAAGAGTAACTCTTAATGAAGCTACTTATCATCTAGGAAGTATATATTTAAAATAACAGATTCTTTTCAAATGAATAAGAAAGGCAATTGAATAAAACAATATTCACCCTAAAATTACACTGCCAGTTAATTCACAAAGCAATAACAACCAATGAAAGTTGGCAGTAAATGTAATTCAGTGAAAAGGAAACAGCATGATGGAAGTTAAGATGGCATATAAATGTAAGTAACATTATTATGAAATGATACTATGTTAAATGCCTCAACTACTCTTTATAATCAGATTTAGAACTAGTTGGGATTCCAGAGGTCAGCTAGACCAAGACCTTCCTCCTACAAACAATGAAGCTAAGTCACATATGAAAGAAGCAAGAAGGCTAACAATTCAAACCCAGATCTTTTACCTCCAGATCCAGTATCTTGCCCACTATGCCATACTGCCTTTTACGAGTCCAACAACTCATTTTTCATGAGATGTAATGCAATATACCCAAGTAGTCATTTAACTTTTGATTGAAGACCTTTTGTGGGTGTGGGGGCCCCACTACCTACACTAAGGAACTCTTCCATTTTTAGAGAGTTCAAACTGTTCCTACCTTCCATGCCATGTATAGCTTTCTTGATTTACAATTACAATGTCATCATACAATATTAAAAAATACACATGGAAGAAACTTATTTAAACAGTTTTACATTTTTTAAGAAAAAGCAATCTTTTAACAAGTTCTCTCTGTTCTACATTGGACTTTGTAATAAATCCACTTTATAAATATTTTTTCAAACTGTTCCAGTTCTATGAAGAAACTGGAATATAGATGTACTCAGCTTGTGAAAAGTTCCTATCCAAGGAAAGTTTATGCAAAATAGCAGAATATATAGGGATAATAATACTAAGTTTATGAGGAAATAGATTATGTCCTAGCCAGAAAAATTGCTAGTTGTTATCAACACTGTGAATCCCCAGCCCTTCTCATAGTGCTTTTATACAGTAATTGACTAATAAATGTTTTAATGGATTCAATACAAAAGCATAGTCATGTAAAATTCAGAATAGACTAAGGATGGCTAGGAAAGCTAAAGACAACAAAAATGAGTTTTAAAAAGATCTATTAGGCGGAAAAGAGGATGACCAAAGAACATTTGACTGCTGCTCAAGGCCCATAGGATAATTACCAAATTTCAGAACTGAAGGGATTTCAGAAGCCATGTAAGCCCAATCCATACTCTAAAATGAATCACGTCTAGAACACATCCAAGCTGTCATTCAATTTTTGCCTGAAGACCTTTGGCAGGTTTGGTGACTCTACCACCTCCTGAGGAACTCTTTTCCACTTTTAGGAAGTCCTAATTGTTCCTCCATGGCTCCTCCCCTCAATGTTATATCAGTCCTTCTCCAATATTTCCCCCTTCTTTCCTCTGTTACTGACACCATTCTGGTGCAGGCCTCAGGCCTGGACCACTGTAATTGCTGCTGGTGGGTGTGCCTGCCTCACTCCAATCAATCTTCCATTTAGTCACTAAAGTGATTTTCCTAAAACACAGGTCTGACCATGTCACCCCAAACCCCACTCAATAAATTCCAGCGGCTCCCTATAACTCCCAGGATCAAATACAAAATGTTCTGTTTGGCATTCAAAGTCCCCCTCCTACTTTTCCTACTTTTTCTTACACCTCACTCCATACCACATACTCTTTAATCCAGTAACAACAGTCTCAAGACTGTTCCACAAACAAGACCCTCATCTATGGGTATTTCCCCTGGCTCTCCCCCACCCCTGGAATGCTCTCCCTGCCCTTTCTGTTCTGACTACTGACATCAGCAGTGGTTCTCAACCTGTGGGTCACGACCCATTTGGGGGTTGAACGACCCTTTCATAGGGATCGCCTAAGACATTGCTCCTCTATCCATCTCCAGGCAGGTCCACCCACATGCAGATACACCCACATAGGAGTATTAAAGGGACATGGCATTAGGAAGGTTGAGAACCACTGTTCTACAGGAAGCCTTCCCCAACCCCTCCATTCCAGTGCCTTTTTCTCAGCTAATTATCTCCTATTTGTCTTGTATGTATTTGTTTGTTGGTTGTTTCCACCCTTGACAGTGAGCTCCTCGACGGCAAGGATTGGGTTTTTGCCTCTTTTTATATCTCTAGCACTCAACATTGTATCTGACACATAGTAAGTATTTTATAAATATTTATTAATTGGTCAAAATTATCAAAGCAAGAGTTGCCCTGTAGTCAAACACATACATACCACTTAAGAAATACATGCATGAGGGTTGGCTAGGTAGCACAGTGAAAACAGCACTGGCCCTGAAGTCAGGAGGACATGAGTTCAAATCCGGCCTCAGACACTTTAACACAAAACTAGCCATGTGACCTTGGGCAAGTCACTTAACCCCAACTGGTCCCTCCAAAAAGCAATCCCCCCCAAAAAAGAAGAAATATGTGCAAGAATATATTTAAGCAGAAAGTTATCTCACCATTTCTAGAAGAATAGCCTGAGTTTTTGCCTCCTTCTCAGCCATTATTTCTTCAATTTCTTCAGCTGATCTCCCTTTGAAATCATCAATTTCTTCATCTGCTCCTATTCGGCCACTCTACGCAGGGAAAAGGCATTTTGCAAACAAAAACAAAAATTATTGATCCATGTATGAGAGGGACAAAAATCTGATATATAAAAAAAGACAACATTTCATAGTTCAATATAGTTTGAAAAAGCAATGAGGAGTAAGCTTACAAAGGTGATGAAATTAATCTAATATCAACTAAAATGAGCTGCTGAACAATCAAAATGACAAAGAATCCTATAGAAATTATCCAGTATCCAACAAATTATAGAATTCCAAAATTAAATAATGCCACAGATGGTATCCAAAGTCTTTCATTCACAAGGCTGGATTTTAGGCCACAGGTCACCAATAAGTTTATGGTAAAGAATTAGGGACAAGATGTGATTTCACAGGTATAAAGAACTCCCAAATGAGGAAACTCCCAAGTGGGCACATTCTCTGCAACTTAGTCTTAAAAAAGTTGCTTTGAGTATGAAGACATTATATGACTCTCCAGGATGGGTCAAAGGTATGACCTGATCCCAAGTCTTCCTGGTTTTCAAAGCTGGCTATCTGCTCATCAGGCTGATTCTGTTTAGAGCAGAAAAAAATTGAAAAAAAAATCTACACTGATACAAAACAGTCCCTCAACTGAAAAGGTCCTCCCTAGGAAACCAGTTCAGTTTGGACCTTGTAGCACATCTCAGACAAAACCAAACTAGTGCCCAAACAGACCAGTAATGTCAGAGGTAGGCTGATATTAACATTATTCAAAAAACCCTCTGCTGCCCTTCTTCCCCTAGTCCCCCTTGACACAAATGTACAAACACATATTTTTGGGCTATTCCAATCAATCTTTCAAGAACTTTTTAAAAATTCAAGTCAAAACTGCTAATGCAGTTTGAAGCATCTCAAATCATTACTGTTTTAATAAAAAACAAAAGGGCAGAGAAAAAACAACACTTTGCAGTAAAGACCTATGTTTCAACAGAAGGGCAGAAATAGAACTAGGAAAGAACATCAGAAGTGCAGCAGCAAGTGGATTCTATGTATGCCTTTAAGGAAAGTCACACCAAAAGAACTCTTCCTCCCACTGTTCCTCAGAAGAACAATAGGAAAAAGAGGACTACAACTTTCTCTAGTTTGTACCTAAGTAAGCCCTACAGAAATAGTTGTTCTAACAACACATAATCCTGGAGAAATAATTTTAGGGTGAAAAGCATATCCACCCATGACAATGTTCACTCCCAAGAAGATTCAGAAAATCAAAGAACTTCTTAGCAGAAAAGACTACAGATGCCAACTAGTCAAATCCCTTCATTTCACAAATAAGAAAATGACCCCAAGAGGTGAAGTTACAGCCAGAATGTGGCAGAGTCAGTATACTTACATCTAGTTGCTCCTTGGTTGGTTCTGGTGATCGATCAGGAATTGATAAGCCAGCTGGGTCATCAAATGGATCATCTAAAATCACTGTATGATTTATCCTTACAAATGAAAAGCAAGTCATATGTCTGAATTAAAGTGTTTCAGAACCTACAAATTAACCATGAATTTTTTTAAATAACAAAAATTCATTAATCTTTTAGTTACTCCTAAAGTCAAAAAAAAATCTATACTAAGTTCTTAAAATCTACTACTCTGAACGAAATATTTTAGTTTTTATTTTCATGTTGTTGTTTATGACTATCTTATATGATATTCATCTGCAATGACCTCTAAAGTAGAGAACTGCTCAAATGTTGAAATCCTTGTGCCCTATTTCTTCATTATCTATAGGGACCCCTAAAGCACAGCAGTTTACTTACCTAGAAAAAATTAGTAATGATTAGTACTATTATTAACATCAAGCTACATTATTTTAAAGATTTTTTTCAAAGCAAATAACTAACATGTGTAGTACAATAATCTTATAATTATCTTAAAAGAAATGCAAAATAGTCATGACTACAAGTGTTCTTATAGTCTTCCATTAAACCACTTTCATTCCTCTTAAGGAACAATTCCTATATATCACCACTACTAAAAAGTATTTATTAAGTGCCCAAATGAATATGTGTACTAAAATCCTAAAGCATAATATGTACAGAGGTCAACACTAAAATACTAATCAAGTTCATGTGTACACATGTACGTGTACATGTGTATACACACACACACACACACACACACAGAGTTCACTCAGTTGTGAGTGCAGGCCTAGTCACCGCATATCTATTTTGTATATATCTCGTACTTGTCTATTTATGAACATGTCTATCTGCTCCCACTCCACCCACCTCACCCCCAGGGTATAATGTAAAAGGTCCTTGAACGATGGAATCTCTATTCTATATTTTTATCAGAGCTCCTGTCACATAGCAAATACCTAACATATTATCTGTTCACTGAGTGAAGGATTATGATGAACTTAAGTTCTTAAAGACAGGCTCTGGAAAGTCCTACCAAACTGAAAAGACTTTACTACAGACCCTATGGCAGACTATGAGTCTGTTGTCCAGAGCCCAGCCTAGGTAATTTCATAGCAGCTATCTTATGTTAGCTACCAAATAGCTAACCATAACAAATTTTTCTGTTCAGAGCCACTCATGAAGTTTTCTAAGGCATCAAGGAGTTGAGTTTGTTATCAGAAAGGCAAGTCTACATGTTAATGAAATCACAGATCATTAAAGCACTCTATGTACAGTATAAGCAGTAATCACACCTGATATCTTGATAAGGGACAAAGTCTTTGTCAACAAAAGTCTCATTAATTTTCTTGATTACATCCATTCCTTCTGTTACTTCACCAAACACTGTATGTACACCATCGAGGTAATCTAGATTTTCTCCTGTGGTAATAAGAAACTATATATGAAAAAGAGAAGATGTATATTATTACATAATAATAATAATAATAATAAATGCAAATACCTTTACAAAGTATATAGCCAAAGTGACACAATATATAGAAAATGAATACAAGTCACACACAAAAATATAGAAAATGGATTATATCTAAAGAGATACATTTTATATAACTTCAAAACAGTATGATAACAAGTGGTGCTAACATAAATTTTGAAAACTCTTAGTCCAACTTTGTATGTATGACTGCATGCATGCATGTGTGCATTTGTATTAATACTGAGGTGCCAATCTGTAAGGTTGTGGAAATTGACTGATTTCAAATGGGGCAAATTTTAATGAATCTTGTGGGAAAACCCAGGTTATCAAAAAAGTAACAGCAAATTAAAGATCTTAAATTTGGATATTATCACTGTCATCACTAATGTCAGTTCTGCCACTCCCCAGCCAGGGAGTTTCGGAGATGTCACTTCACCTCCTAGGCCTAATTTTTTTTTTTTTTTTTTGCTTTTTGGAGGGCAGTTGGGGGTTAAGTGACTTGCCCAAGGTCACACGGCTAGTTTTTGTGTTAAGCCTCTGAGGCCGGATTTGAACTCAGGTCCTCCTGACTCCAGGGCCGGTGCTCTACTTACTGTGCCACCTAGCCGCCCCCTAGGCCTAATTTTTCAACATTTAGTAATATTTATAATAATAAAAACAATAGCAGCTTAGATCTATGTGCAATATCAAAATTTACAAAGTCCTTTTTTAAAAAACATATTTTCCCCAATTACATGTCAAAACAATTTAAAACTTTTTTTTAGCTTTGAGTTCCAAATTCTATCCCTCTTTCTCTCCCTTTCCTCCCTTTTCCGAGATGATAAGCAATCAGATAAAGGTTATACAAGTGCGATCATGTAAAACATTCCCATATTAGTCATTTTGTACAAAAATAATCAAATAAAATAATGAAAAAAGAAAGTGAAAAATAGCATGTTTCAGTCTGTATTCAGACAATATCAGTTCTTTCTCTGGAGGCAAATAGCATGCTTTATCGTGAGTCTTTTGGGATTGTCTTACATCATGGTACTGCTGAGAAGAGTTAAGCCATTCACATTTCTTTGTCAAACAAATTGCTGTTACTACGTACAACATTCTCCTGGTTCTGCTCATTTCAGTTTGCATCAGTTCATGTAAGTCTTTCCAGATTTTTCTGAAATCATCCCGCTTGTTATTTCTTTTAGCACAATAATAATCCATCACAATCACAGCTTTGTTTAGCATTCTCTAATTGACAGGGTTCTCTTTGATTTCCACAAAAAGAACTGCTATAAATATTTTTGTACAAATAGGTCCTTTTCCCTTCATTTGATGTCTTTGCGATATAGATCTAGCAGTGGTATCACTGGATCAAAAGGAATGTACAGTTTGATAGCCCTTTGGCCATAATTCCAAATCGCTCTCCAGAACAGCTGGGTAAGTTCACAACTCTACCAACAGTACACTAGTATCCCAGTTTTCCCGTAACCCTTCCAACATTGATCACTTTGATTTTTTGACAGAGTCCTTTCGTAAACATTTCATTCAATCTCATATGATCTGTACAATACTTTGTGAGATAGATAATATCTATAATTAGCATTCTCATTTAACAGACAAGAAAACAGGCTTAAACCATAAAGTGATTTGACCATAATCACATATCTAGTAAGTATAAGGGCCAGGACTCAAACCCAGGTCTTCTGACTTCCAATTCATCATTCTTTCCACTATGCTAAGCCAAAAAGTAGAAGGAACTAGCCTAGAAAATATTGGTGAAGGAGCTATTCTAGCTCCTTCATCCATTTCCTATTTAACTGGCTTCTTTTTTTATTACAGAATTTAAAAGGATTAGCAAAGTGTTTTAAAAAATTAAAAATAAAAGAACAAACTGTAATCAAGCAGTTGAAAAAGGTTAAATAGTATGATGATCTGATTTAGAGCTTCAAAATAATTTTCTTACAATGAAAAATATTAAAACATTAAAATGGAAAGGGGGACATGGAAGGTAGGAAATAGGGTATGGTCTACTATCCACAAAGTCATCCAATCAGATCTAGAAAATGCACTAGATTAGATCCTGATAAGGAAATCCAGAAAAAGTCATTGTCTGTCCTTTGTCCAGTCCAGTCTGGCATACGGAGATAGAGAGGAAGGTCTGAGGACAAGGGGGACCAGGTCAAGCCAAGAAAAAGTTGCAGCTCAAGCAATCCAGCATGCTGGGAAAGGTCAGAACAAAAGGAGATCAGATCACCCCCAGACCAGTCACTCTGTCACTCGTTACCAAGTTTCAGTCAAGGTAAGAAGTGGACCTGCTCACAGTGGTAGAGTTGTAGCTTTTCCAGGTAGGAGGCCCTGCGTGATGAATAGGAGAAAGTTCAGAAATAAGCAGCAGTGGTATAGCTCACACTCCAGATACACATCTCAGTTCCAATATCCAGTGTGGAGGAATAAGCAAGGCAGGAATCCCAGACCAAAAGGGAGTCTGTAGTTCTGTCACTCAAAATCAACAGTTTTCCCTCTAGATGAACAGTTCTCAACCTGTGGGTTGCAACCCCTTTGGGGGTCGAATGACACTTTCACAGGAGTCACACGGAAAACACATATTTCTGATGGTGTTAGGAACTGAGACACCTCTCTTCTATCCATCTCCAGGCAGGTCTGCCCACATGCAGATACTCCCACATATGAGTATTAAAGGGTCACAGCATTAGGAAGGTTGAGAACCACTGCTCTAGTTGATCATGGCAAAGTCCAGCAGCAGTCTACTCTTACACAGAACCAAACCAAGGATCAGACTGTTCTGTGATCATTAAAAGTTTGTAGGTCCTCAGACTGTCCTTGAGATCTGAGAATAACACAATGCTCAAAAATCCAAGAAGACAGCAACCAGAATAGCTCAGTCCTTCCCTCCAGAAGTGTGGCAGAGTCCAGCCCTAACATCAAGACCAAAGTCAGGAAGTGGACTGGAAGAATGGGCAAATAAACAAAAAAAGAAACCCACCATAACGAGCTATTATGATGGCAGGGACATTAAAGACAGGAGCGGGAAAAGAAGGAATCCACCTCTATGATGATGCTGAACCAAAACAGAAGGCTTAGTGAAACAGAGGACTTTAAGGAGCAGGTGGCCTGCCTTGGGATGCTATTAGTGAGCAGTAGTCAGTATCCAGATCAATGGATTGTCCCTGGCCAAGGAATGAAGCCCAAGGAATAGCCAAGAGGAGCTGCAGTAAGAAAAGTATACGAAAAAGCTGGTGTCAGAAGAAAACTAGGAAGACTTCTGGGAATATGTGAGCAAAATCAAGACAGCAAGCATCACACTTAGGTGAAATATTGGAATACTGGAAATATTAGAAGACAGGGAAAATTCTAATATAGCAAAGAAGTGAGAATGGCTCAAGGCTGAAGATGCCATTAAAGTTCTTCAGCGTACATGCTGAGTATTCAGAAAAATTGAAGTTGAGCTCCTCACCAACCAATGGAAATTCTTTGGCTCCCACACTTCTAGATGACAATTCTTTATATGCAACTTCTGCAGAGACTTTGGAGAGAAGCTTATGTGTTTGACATCCATATGTTTAAACTCTTTCTGAATTTTCATACAATATGTATTCAGGCAGTTTTCATATTTTTCAGATGCTTTCAAACATTTCCCTTTTTCTTTAACATAACAGTATGAAATATTTCAGTAAACCAAAACCAAAAAAAAAAAAAAAAAAGCATTTCTTTTTCAGATGTTTTAACTATTATAAGCCTTCTCTTTTTCCCCAAACACATTTTCTTGTTTTGGGGGTTTTTTTTTGCTTTTTTTTTTTTGGAGGGCATTTGGGGTTAAGTGACTTGCCCAAGGTCACACGGCTAGCTTTTTTTGCGTGTGTTAAGAGTCTGAGGCCAGATTTGAACTCTGGTACTCCTGACTCCAGGGCCGGTGCTCTACTCACTGCGCCACCTAGCCGCCCCTCCCAAATACATTTTTATTTTTATTTTTATTTTTCAGATTGCTCTATATTCTGGTTTTCAAAATTGGTCAGTTTCCACACTAACCTACCCTAGTGTGGTTATCTGATAGATTTTTTTTTGTTTTTTAAAAGTATGTCAAAGGGAGAACTGACTAGATACTTTTCTAAAGTACTGATCCACTGAAAGCAAGTCTCCTATATTGGTTTTCAGTTTTTAGAGCTACTCATTTTTCAAAAGATTAAAATTTTTATACTGCCACTTTATGTTTCAGATATGTTATCGACCTTACAATTTCTTGGACTTTAGAGAGAATAGATATGTACTATGCACCATTTCCCTACCATAAGAGGGTACTGTTTTGTATACATGTGATATCTTTTCCCCACTTATGACTTAAGCATGCAAGTTTTCCTCAATGCTCAGTATGGATGATATTTTATTATGAATCACTGTCATAATACACATACCCTGGAAATATACAAAATACGCTCATGAAAAAGATCACTAAAATTCAGATTCATCTTCAAACTCCCTTTGCTTTATCATTCCTTGGTCTAAGTTATTGTTTTTAATGAAAAAAAAAACTCTACTTTATACAATTAGTCATTTTCATCACGGTCTACTTTTTATTTGGTTGGTTTCATTAATCCACTGCTACAAATAGCACACTACCATCAAGCTCAAATAGTTCTCATCCAATTTCTGCATTCGTTTCAGTCCTTGGCAGCCTTTTCATTATCTTTCCTGGCAAACAATAGCCAACATAATTTAAGATGTCCAGGTGTGTGACGATGAAGAGCTTACACTGTTTCGGAACCTCTTAAATGTTCTACAAACCCCTCAAATTTCATTCTCAATGAAACTTAGGAGTGGGGCACTTTTGTATCCCTTCAAATTTATAAAAAGATTATGACTGGGGTTTTTATGTTCTTTCTAGTCTTAAAATGCTTAAGCCATTTAAAACTAAAACTCCCCTCTAAAATGCAAATACTTTTTCTGGAATTCTTCTCAGGTCAGAACTGAGGTTTAAGAATAAAAATCTTTAGCACTGTTAAGAGATGTAGGGTTAAAAATCATTTCTTCTCTATAAACATTTATAAACATTTCTATGTCCTGGAGAGTTCAAATCTGGCCTCAGACACTTACTAGCTGTATGATCCTGGGCAAGGTGCTTAACTCTGTTTGCCTCCATTTCCTCATCTGTCAAATGAACTGGAGAAGGAAATGGCAAACGACTCCAGGATCTTTGCTAAGAAAACCCCAAATAGGGTCACAGTGAGTCAGACACAACTGAAACAATTGAACAATGAGAACAAAATATTTTAAATGGTAAACAGTGAGTGGAAAGTGAAAAGTACATGTACTTTAAACACTTCTTCAGTACACAAATCGTTGGCCTACTTTTAAGACACAACTGTGTAAAATGCTACTCTAAATTAATTTAGTACTGTTAAAATGGGCTACTAAGGGGAAAAAAATATGAATTTTGTTTAAGTATAAGTCTCACTTTTCTACAATAGCTGCAATAGATCTATTTGCAAAGGTTTCTGCCCATTCCTGACTTAGAAGGCTTATTTGCTCAACTGTGAGCTCACCTGAGATCCATGTTGATCACTGCCATTGTTCACCATAGATACTGTGCCCTTTTTCTTGTGCTTAATTCTTGGTACTTTTTCTGCCTCAAAAAACCTTGCTTGATCACCATACAGTTGCCTGAAAATACATAGCTCTGTTTTTAATAAGCACAAATAGACAAAGATGAAATTATAATAAAGAAGCAGATACTTCAATTTTTCAAATAAAAACTATGATGTAACAGTACAATTGTTTACAATTGTTTCTGAATTTTAAAATGGCAATTACTAGTGGAAAACCATTTCTGTAAAGATGTTGAATTTAAACATTTCCATCATTTCACTGGTATATTCAGTAATTCAACACCAGTTAAGAAAACTCCTAAACAATTTTGTATGGTTGAAACCTAGTGTGACATCACAGGCATAGTGAAAGATGATATAAAATTAGGAACAAGCTTCTACTGAGCATCAGGACTTCAGTACACTCTTTCTTCCCTTCTGAAATCAAGAGGTACACACAAAGTTGAATAAACAAAATAAATTTATAGCTTAAAGCCTAAAACAAGGGTATTGGTTGTGTTGTGAACAATGCAGAAGAAAGCATTATTCTCCTTATGAAAAAAAATACAGCTTTTCATATTATAAACAACCATCAGCAGGATGCTCAGAGAAGCCTCATCAACAAAGCACATACTTGACTTCTCCCACATATTCTTACTCACCTTCTCCCATTCACAAAAAAATTAAGTTCAGCTTTGTAACTAGGGACCAAATGCCCTGAACCTGCCACCTTTGGTCTCATTAGCCCCTTACCTGAACTCACTGGACTAACCAATCCCAGATCTGCTACGGTTTTTGGGTCAGGATGTATAGGTTTCACCTATACCCTTCCTCAACAGGCTTCGGGTGTCCCGGCTCCTGCTTACTCCGGGAGAAACAGCTGCACAGAAAACTCAGGACACAGGACTTGCTTCT
>CM053593.1:308630634-308653914 GCA_028646575.1 Pseudocheirus occidentalis
ACCCCGAAGGTGGAGAGATAATCCTGCTTATTGCAAACAGGTGCAGCCCTCGCATTCCTCCCCCAGGTGATCGCGTGCACTCCTGTTAGCTGAGGACCGGTTCAACCCATTACCAACAAGAGACCCAACACAGATCATTCACAAATAATACTTTTGGGAATGTAATCATGATTCCAAGTTTCCACTACTCCCCCCCCCCCCAACCTCTCCATTTCCCCTACAGATTCCCTGAAGAAGTTTAGGCTCACTTGAAAATGCTTTAAAAATCATAAAATCCTGATACAAAAGTAATTTACTACTGTTGTAATAAAGATGTATATATGGCCAAATGAAGCACATTAATAAACATTCAATTAGGAAATTCAATTTTTGGTATATAAATAAAAAGTACTTACACAAAGACTGACTCTCCTCCTCGGCCAGTACCCATAGGATCACCAGTTTGTATAATAAAATCTCTCTACAACATATAAAATGCTGATCAATTGATATTCTGAGTTGAAGAACTTAACCAATGAGGAAATAAGTAATGATAATCAACTTACCTGTACACTATGAATCAGACAATAATTGTAGTACTTTATTTTGCACAACTTCAGAAAATTCAAGCAAGCTGAAAGAAATCAATACATTGTAATTCATCATAGCAATTAATTTAAAATAAGCAAACACAAGACAAGCTCTGAATTTACTTCTGTAACTATGAAGGTTAATAGTGAACAATATATCCTTTTTTTTGGTGCTTGTTAGAATGTAAGTTCAAGAATAAAAATTGGTTTTTTTTTCCCTGTGTTTTCGTCCCTGGCACTTAGCCCAGGAACCAGCACATAGCAGTTATTAAATAAATACTTATTATTGGACTGATTTACATTAAAGGCCTGGAAAAAAAAATCAAATAGGGGATTGAAAGGAAATTTCACACTGAATTTTGATTTGTTCCTTTCTGTTTTATTTTTAAAACAATCTGTCAGCTGCAGACCACCAATAAAAAAGATCTTTCTAAACCCTAAATTACTATACACATGTGAAAATTATTATTTTCATTAATACTGAACAAGCAATCTTTGTTTTACTGGTCTGGTATATAGTATAAATTCAGCAGATAAATATATTCTATTTTTTTATTATTTTATTTATTTTCTTATTTATATCATTCATTTCCACCAGATTTTGAGCTACAAATTTTCTCCCCATCTTTCCCCTACCCACAAACCCAAAACCGTGATCCCACTGTAAAGCCCCTCCCCCGATCTGCTCTCTCCTATGTCCTCCTCCATCATCCCTCTAATTTTCTGGTAGGGCAGGATGGGTCTCCCTACCCCAGTGCCTGTAGATAAATAAATAGAATAAATAAATAGAATAAAATTATTTTTGAAAATTATCTGTAAGTCTGATGTTTTTAAGTAACTGAAATTGCAAAATTTATTCAATAAACACAAATGCAACATTTACTGAACACTAAATGCCTATTATGCACATGGCACAGTCCTTCAACTGACTTGAAGGCAGGTAGATGAGACAAACAAAAATAAATGCAACATAATGAGAGAAATGCATAGAAGTCACAGAGGCACAAAGTAATTAGGAACTAAAGGATCCTTCTTGAGCTAATAGTATAAAGGAAGTACTCATGGCATAGATACAGACTCAGGGCCATAACTTAAAGAAAGGTTTCTTAACTTGGAATCTCTTAACTTATTTTTTAAATATTTTGTCAACTGCATTTTAACATAATTGGTTTGTACTCCCATATGTTTTATTTTACGCACAGGAAGGGGTACATAGGCTTCACCCGACTGCCAAGTCTGGTGCCTTGACACAGAAAACATTAAGAGCCCCAATGACTTAAATGGCAACATTTCAGTAGGTGCAACAAACGCTTAACTTGGAGCCAGAAGAGACCTGGGCTTGTATCCTACTAAGATTTAACTAACTGAATGACTATGTCACTTAATCTAAGTCTCAATTTTCTGATCTGTCAAATGGGGGTAGTGATGCTTATATTACATACCTCCCAGGGTTATGAAAATTAAATAATATTTTATATATATACATATATAAAAGACATACTTTGTAAAAGTCGGTTATTATTAAACAAGCTAAGATGTGTAAGGCTGTGAGTGCATTGCAAAGATGGGGTATGATGTACACAAATGCAGGGGCCAGAATAGGCAGGATGAGGCTAGAAAGCTAATATTCAAGTTTAGCTGCAACTTAAAAAGCAATTTAAGTATGCAGTATGAAATTAGGTTCTAAGGGAGAGACGGAAAGAACCTTAAAAAGCAGGGGAAAGTCTGTGTTGTCTGCCTCTGAAAGATTTATTCTGGCAGCTGTGCTTGGAAAGACACAAGGAAGAGACCAATTAAAAAGCTATTATGAGACACCAGGCAGGCCTTCTCTGGCTCTCCCCAGGCGCTTCCCCGCCCCCAGTCCCTGCCGACTTCCTTTCTAAGATTACCTTCTGCTGTTTATCTATCGTGTGTGTACCTAGAAGAAACTCCCGCTATCAAATACAAGTTGCCTTTCCTCTGTGACTGTAGTCGAAGAGAGGTCTAAAGGGCTTCAAGAGGGGAAATGAGAAGTCGTGGGTCACACAGCAAGACTTAAACCCAAGTTTTCCTGGCTCGGAATCCCTCTCTCCATCCCCTAAGCTAAGCTGCGCTTCTTGGAGCCCCTCCATCCTGTCTGTGGCCAAACCTCTGGGTCTAATGCTCCTTCCAAAGACCTGGACACAGCAAAGTACGATTAGGTCTCCACAGAAGCCCACGGCACGACCACGACACCCCCTGAACAGGAGGACCACCTCAGAACCGGCTGCAGCCGTGCAGACTGCGGCCCACCTCTGATCTGAGCCGTCGTTCCTCGGGAGTTGCCCGGGTTTCAGAGGCAGAGCTGGAAGCAAGATCTTCCTGACTCCAAACCCAACACTGTCCCCTCCAAAACTGCCTCCAAAACACAACACCGCAGAATAACTTCCAAAGGCACCAACGCCTGCTTCGTTCCTATGCTCCCAGAAATTTTCCCAGGACGAAAATCAGGATCTAGTTAAAGGGGCTGAAGAGGGCGGAGCCACCGGTTCTAGGTGCCCTGACCCCGTCCCACCTCACACCACCCAAGGACCAGCGGGAGAGCTGGGGCAGGAGGCTGAAGCCGGTGACCCCCAACGCAGCTGCTCACCCCGCGGCCGCTCCTCAGTGTACAGATCGATTACAACGTCGCCCAGAGTGGTCTCCAGCAGCACCGCCATGACGCCCACGCCGCCTCCGGACCTGGGAACCCCAGACCCTCAAACTTCGGGGGCTCTTCCACGCCAGCAATTCTCCTGCACGGCGCCTCGATTTGACGTCATACCCGGAGAGTCGCCGTGGCGGAGCGTCATCGCTATGGTGACGACGTGCTGGAGCTTCGTCGCTATAGCGATGCCTCGACTTCACGCTCGAGACTACGCCTCCTTTCTTCAAACCCCGCGCACATTTTTGACTATGGGAAGAGAGCTGTTGCTATTAATAATTCTGTGCCTATAAATCCCTTTTCGCTATTATTTTATTTTGGGAGGGGGGTATAAGCTTACCCCAAAATAGACTTATGGGGGGGAGAGGGAAGGGGTATATTACCAGTTTGGTCACTCTCTAGGCAATAGAGCAATAACCAAATTGCTTTACACAGGGGTTGAACCCATTCGCAACTCCACCCATGGAGCATTAGTGTACTAATTTTCTCACATTCGTCATTTTCCTGTTTTGAAATATTTGCCTTCCCAAGAGTCTGAGCCAAGCAAATTATCTTCATTTTCATATACTTTGTTTCCAGTTTGTAAGGAAGAAGGATTTTTTAATGCATTTTAGAGTTTCAATTTCTCTGGGTTCGTGGCCATGGCAATGTCTGGTTTCCAAGTGTTAGATATAACTCCCAAAATAGCCCCAAGGATCCTAGATAGTCATTCCTAAAATCATAGTGGTAGTTCTACTGTGGCTGTACCATGAGATATGGGGCCATGTGTGACATAATTGATATATACTATACTTGTACAGAATGATGATATTGCTAAAGTTAACCTGTAAGTGTAATGTTGGCAAGACGTCTTCTTTGTTGCCCTATAAAGCAAGTGGGCACTGGTCAGTGAGTGGGGTAAAACATGGGGAATGCATGGTGGAAACTACAGGGATCCCATAGGGGAATCTGTGTATGCCTTGATCTGCTGCCATTGAGGCTTGAGGCTTAGGGGAGTACACAAGCTGTGCCTGTTTCAATTGACCCCATTGAGATGTAGGGGTAGTTTCCCCCTTCCCCTTCTTTCTGGCCCCTGCTAGAAGGGTGATTGGGAATGCTGTAGGAGCTGGTTCTTCCGATATCAGCAAGTCTTTGAAAAGACTAGACTAGAATAAAGCTGATTATTAACCCCTCCAAAAGTATCTGTCTGTCTGACCAGATCAAGAGTGAACCTATCAGAGGCTGCAGTTTGAAAACTCCAGTGCCTACAGTGTGTTATCTGTGAAAAAGTTTTTTGCTACTATAAAAAAATGCCTTTCTTTTTAAACACTGACCTCCCTTAGGTATATGCCTAACAAGGAGATCTCTGGGTCAAATGATACAGGCATTTTAGTCACTTTGTTAGCATAATTACAAATTGTTTTCCAGAATATTTGGATTAATTAACAGCTCCATCATTTGTATTAGGGCATTAGTGTGCCTGCATTTCAAAGATTCACTGCTCTATAAACTCTTCACATAAATACATGTGGGATGAAATGATGTAGCTTTTTGGCTGAAAGCTTTTTCATTATTAAAATCTATTACAAAATCTTTGTAAAAATCACCTCCCCAAAAAGCCATTGCTTGTAACAAAGGATAAGAAAGGAAAAAAAAATAAGTTCATCAAAATTAGCCAATACATCAACTGAGTAAAGACATATATCATAAAAGTCAAACTGGACAAATCTAAGTACACATCAAACTTCTAATCAGACAGAAATTCTGCTACCCACAAAAGGGGCATCAGAAAAAAATACCGCAAACATCAAGAAAGAAGCCATTCAAATATTAAGGGACCACACACAGGATCCCAGAAGACTTGACAGCTACTACTATGGATGAGAGGCAATCTAGGAACACAATATTCCAAAAGGCAAAAGAGAAAGGCAAACAAACCAGAATAACTCACATTGTAAAACTAAGTACGAGAGGGAAAGAGAACCTTTAAGCAGGAAAGGACATTAAGGCACTTTTGATGAAAGAGTACAAACCACATGGTGGCACTATGAATCTGGTAGAACTCTATAGAACCCTGTGAAAGAGCTAGGCATTTATCAGAATGTCAGGGCATGCCCTCTTGGCAATTCCAACCATGCTCAAAGTGGGCCACCCATGGGCGTGGGGTCACCAGAATGATGGGAGGAGGGGGTGGTAGTAGCCTCAGGAGCAATTGGAGGGCATTGAATAAAAATAAGGGGGTGGTGGAAGTAAGAGGAAAGAAGAAAAGAAAATCTGGAAAAAAAATCATTTATACATGTTTCATCTGTTGTGTAGCAGAATTAAAGTTATAGTGATTACATTATTTTTCAAAGAAACACACAAAATTCAAGTTATAACTGATCAGTGGTCAAGTCTGTTGACAGGTCTTAAT
The DNA here is from genome assembly GCA_028646575.1 of Pseudocheirus occidentalis. NCBI lineage: Eukaryota > Metazoa > Chordata > Mammalia > Diprotodontia > Pseudocheiridae > Pseudocheirus > Pseudocheirus occidentalis. Next base: position 308,636,258 of record CM053593.1, read on the forward strand.
AAGTAAGTGTTGGCAGCAAACATGTAGCACATTGTTGGGAAGTCCAGCATGCATAGGCAAGAATATGTGTACATAATTTTTGTGGTTTAAACCCAGGGACGACAAAAACTGTTGAGATGGGGGCTCTGCCCACCCCAAAACTATTGTGGTTTCATGATGTGTTGTGGTGGAACCATCTCAAAGAATTCAGAGTCAGACCACCTCTAATCCAAGTATAGGCATTTATTGAGATTGACGCCTCTCATGAAGTGGGCTAAATTCCAAGAGAAACCAACAACTTTAGAGAAAGCAAAATGGATTTTTATAGGGTAAAGATGCAATTACAAAACAGAAATTTACATAGACTAGAGGACGATTATTAATATTTAAAAGGCAGGAGGAGTTTCTTAAGGGATTAGGTAATGGAGGAGGGGTCCCATCTCTGGTTCAGTGGTTAAACATTCTGGTCTTTCTGCCCTCTGACTAGCTATTGTGGTCCTGTGTGGTCAAGATGGATGATGTGATTTTGATTGACTACAAGGACACACCTGTTTCTGTGGGCAGTGACCAGGCAGAGACAGTAGGTTCCCATCAAATGTACACATCCACTATTTCTATGGGAACTAAAAGTTCAGGGATAAACCTGTTGTTCTAGTGAGCAGTGAGGCATATATGAAGAAGTTAGGATATTGGCAGGGGGGTTAGGTAGATACAGTGGGCCTGCTGTTCAATGGGACCAGGCCTATAATGAAGTTAGAATATTGGGGCTGGGGGCAGCTTTGTTAAGATTCTATCATAATGACTTGTTTATAATATGATACTATACAGTTACATGATGCAATATTGCATCATCAAAATTTCAATACAGGAAAAAATTAAATTTACAATAAATTATTAAATTTAAGATGTGTCATTTAAAAATATTTTCTATTTTTTTAAATGATGCAAATTTGAAAAAAAAATTAAAGGGTTGAAGAAAGTAGATTTCCAGGGGGGCACTGAGTAATTTTTTGTTTAAAGGGGTAGGTAGGCCAAATAAGTTTGGGAACCTCAGCATCTCTCTAAGGCACTTCCTTTACAACCATTATAACTTTCTCAGAAGCAGATCTGCTATCTTTTCCAGATATGGAAGTTGCACAGGTTAAGCAAGCTGATGGGGTCTACACATGTGCCAGACCTCAGTTACATGTATTTTCTGTAGGCTGCAGTACAGATTGCTCTGTAAATGATATACATTTATTACCTTGAGTACCTATATGGGATCTAGAGACTCTGTTACCCACATTTGTGGAAAACTGGACACCTCTGTTAAATATTTTCCAGAGTAAACTCTGGTATGGAACAGTAAACCAAAAGTAAATTTATCTTTAATGGTCACCCTTGAGATTAAATGTGGGCCATTTGAGCCCTTGTTACACATTCAAACCTGAAATTTCCAAGATTTTTCATTAATAAAGCAATAACTTGTATTTCAGCTGAGGAAAAAAATTTTTTAATTTTAAATTTTAAATAAGTTTTTAAAATAAGCTATCCTTCAGTCAATTTAATAAACACTAAGTACCTACTATATGTAGGTACTTGAGTAGACACAGGATACCAAAATTTGAAAAAGGTCCCAATTTCAAGTAGTTTAACTACTAATTGGGGTCAAATTAAACATATGTGGATAAATTCAAAATACATACAAAAAAGTAATTTGGAGAGAGGGATCAGAAGGGACCTTCAATGGAAGAGGCACATAAGCTGAGCTTTGAAAGCATTTCAAGAGGCAGAGGGGGAGGCATGGAAGTTAGTTTGTGCAGAGACACAGACATAGGAGGTGAGAGGTGAGAGGTGGGAGGTGGGAGGTGGGAGGTGGGAGGTGGAATGTGTATGAGAAGCAAATGAATAAACCAGTTTGGCTAGAACTACAGAGTGCATAAGTAATGAGAAGTCAGTCTAGAAAGAGGATGGAATCAAATTCTTAACAAATAGCTCTCTTCGCCTAGATTCTTCTCTGTAATCCACTCTGCAAAATAATATATGAGATGATCAAAATTTGAAGCAGATAGTTTTTTAAAATTAAATTTTATTTTCATAATAATCCACCTCTTACTATCACCTTCCAATGAGAAAGAAAGAAAAACAATACCCCTGCTTATATGTGTAATCAAGCAAAACATTCCTGCATTGGCCATATCTTACACACATACACACACACACACACACACACACACACACACACACACACTCTCAATCTGCACTCTGAATACCAATGGTATCTCTGGATTTGTCATTGTGTTGATCAGAGTTCTTACATCTTTCAAAATTGTTTCCTCACTTCACTTTGCATTAGTTAGTTCATACAAGTCTTCCAAGGTTTCCCCTTTTCCAAGGGCATCATCTGTTTCCAATTCTCTGATACCACAAAATGAGTTGCTATAAACCTTGTTGTACATATTGGTTCCTTTCCTCTTTCTTTGATCTCTTTGGGATATATAGAGTTCTAGTAATTTTATTCCTGGGTCATAGAGTATGCACAGTTTAATAACTTCCAAAGTTCCAAATTGCTTTCTAGAATGTCTGCAACTGATCACATCTCCACCAACAGTGAATTAATGTACCAATTATAACACAGTAAACTCTGTGCCCCATTGCCTGAAGATCGGGTATGTAACATTTCACTCCTCCACCAGGGTTCTCTGGTACCTTTAAGGCTATTAGAGTATCTAGACTGCACATAGTTCCAGTCTCCACCAATGGTATCCCCTAAATTGCAGGTGGAGAGTACCTGCACCCCAATTCCATTAACCATTAATAGTCTAACCTTTACCCAGGAATATCTACTTCAGAACGTATTATCACAAATATACACCCTCAACATAGGGGAAGCATAATTTCCAATCCCCCTTGAACCCCTTCACTCTGGGGAGGTTAAGGGAATCAGGTACATAGCTTAGCTTGGTTCCTCTATGGCCCTGTTATGAGTCCAAAACACCCTTGAAGCCCGAGTTCTAGGCACCCTGGTTTTTGTGGGTTAGGCTTCCTTGCTAAGGTGGCTGGCAGCACTGTCCCACTTGGAATCCTAGCTTCCACGTCAACTATGGTTCAAACTATTGGTGAGGATTTGGTGAGGATCACTGATACCACCTAGAAACATTTTGGATCATAGCACCTGTACTGTGAATGGGTGGTGATCATTACCCTCTCAATACAGCCTCCTCATGAACAGTATTTCTCCAGTTATTTAGATCTCTCTTTGTTTGTGTAAGACTGTTCTGCAACTGCCTGCATTCATGGAGCTCCAAAAAGTGTCTTAGCAAATAGAGTTCAATGTATTTTATACTATTTGTAGTTATTTTAAGTAGAATTTCTTTATCTTTCTCTTCCTGATGAGTTTTGTCAGCCACATGCAGAAATACTGTTGATCTATGTAGATTTATTTTATGTACTGCAACTGTGCTGAAGATTTTCTTTCAATTGGTTTTTCCAAAATGTGTCTCAGTTACTAAGACCATCGAAAATATGTGGGTTGCAACCCACAGGTTGAGAACCACTGGTAGAGATCTCTGACAATCTGCAAAGTGATAATTTTGTTTCCTCAGTGCCTATGCTTATTCTCTCAATTTTTCTTGTCTTATTTTCATAGCTAGCATTTCCAGCACTATATTAAATAGTAATGGTAATAATGGACATCTTTGCTTTACCACTGATCTTGCTGGAAAGGTCCCTCGTTTATCCTTAAAAATAATGCTGACTCTCAGCTTCAAATAAACTATACTTATCAAAGGAAAAATCCACTTATTCCTACGCTTTCTGGTATTTTTTTAAACAAAAATGGTATTATATCTTGTCAAAAGCTTTTAATAAAATTAAAATAAAAATCTCTTAAATCATTTTGGTGGTTATTATGGGATATTTAGGGTTTTCCTAATAATGAATAAGCTCTGCATTCCTGGCATATATCCAACCTGGTCATAGTGCATGATATTTATGCTATATTTATCGCTGCAGTCTCTTTGCTTTCTAAGATAAATTTTTTTTTTCAGAATTTTTGCATCAATCGTTTTTGCTCTAGTTTTCTTTCTGTTTTGTTCTCTATGGACTATTTAAGTCCATACTTAAATCATAGAAGCGATTTGGTAGGATCTCCTCTTTCCTGTTGTTTGTGTAGTATTAGAATGGACATTTCTTTAACTGTTTGATAGGATTTATGGAGTAGGCAGTTTTTAAGGGCAGTGCCCCAATAAGCGCTTTCTCTTCGAGTTAGGAGAGAACATTTTTTAAATCGGTTTTCTCAGTGAAATGTCACACTCAGAGCGTGAACAAGAGATACTTAATTTCTTGTCAGTGCATGATTGTATCCTTTAAAGATGTTTCTAATTGTATCAATCAGTCATTCACCTGGATTGCGGCAAACTCATTTTACCTAGACACAAGCTCTATACCGGAGTGCCTCTACTTCCGAAGTCCCAGGTTGGGGGTGCGGGTAGCCAGAGCCCTGGTCTTCCCCCGGCGGGCGGGCCGGCAGCTCCTCCCCGCCCAGCGCTCGGGGCTGGCTGGCTCCTCCCCCCGGCTCCGCCAGCTCCGTCTACCAAGATGGAGGGAGCCCCGCGGTCCGCCTCTCTCTGTCTGCTGCTGCTGCTCCCCTGGCTCCCGGCTCCCGGGCTGCTGCTGGCCCGCGCTGCCGCACCGCCGCCAGCTGCTTCCTTCACCCAGGTAGCGAGCGGGCGCGGGCGGCTGGGCCTGGAGCCGTGCGCTGGGGCGGGTGTCCGGGCGCAGGGAGCGCGGGGGCATCCCCGGGGCCGTCCTCTTGTCACAGCGGGCGGCGACGGACTCTGCTGGGGCTACTGAGTGACTAGAAGCTTGAGCCTGCGCCGGGGGAGAGGCGAGGCAGGAGGGCAAGAGGAGCGGAGGCAGGGGCTCCCGAACAGCCCCTGCTTGGGGGAATGGGGGCAGTGGGCAAGGGCAAGGGCAAGGGGTGAAGAGTTTAGGGAGGTAGAGCTAGCGAAGAGGGGAGAGGGAGGACGAACAGAAAAAGGACGATTTCCGGTTGCTTAAGTTTTACACTGTTAACCTGTTGCTCCCCGGAGCCGCTTCACTTAGACCTGATGGGGTTTACTACCTTAGGGCGCAGAATAAATAAATCCCCTATCACCTTAATATTTCATAATGGCGACTTCTGGGGGCAGAGTCGGGGCGCTGGTTATTGAAGGGTTCAGTGTTCATCAGGTGAGGAACTCTAAAAGTTGCGTTATCGGAGCATTCCTCCGCTGTTTAATTACTGGCAGCTTCATTCCTGGCAAGCGAGAGAGATAACAGATGACCAACTCAGAGGGTGTTGAGGTGCAGGATCCCACCCATGTAGCCTCGCCAGCTCTGGAAAAGTGGAAAATGGGAAAATTCCAAATTAGGCTTTCTTTCCCTAACACGGTTTGCTTCTTTCCTTTTGCTATGCCGGATTAAGCCTAAACCCTGAGAGGAATTAGGGTAGCAAGGGTAAAAGAAAGAAGATTTCGAAAAGGAAAACATCACCCTGGTAGACTTTTTCAGGGCAGGCCCCAAGAATCCAAGATCAGCAGAACCTCAAGAAACAGGTGTGTCTGAAACTGGTAAACATAAATTTAGTAGTTGACATAGGACAGAGTACCAGCCCTTAAACATTTCAACTTTTAACGTTTTCGATTAAGACATTATTGACCCGTCTAGCATAGGAAGAAAACAGTAGAGACAGGCTGTTTCAGTTCTGCTAGGACAGTCTAGGAAGTCACCACACAGAGTGATTAGAAACATTTGTGTCTCCCAAAGTCATCTGAGATAATTTCATTTTGACTGCTGGCCTTAAGTCCACAGTGCTTTGATGAGTTCTTGAGGTTTCATCATTTCTGGTTATTGCAGGATCTCCACACCTCCCTTTCCCCACCCCCTTTTTAGAAAAGTTCAGATCTAGACTTGAAATTTCATTTCTTGTTGCCCAGATGGTGAATCAGACTGCTGGGATTGAAGTAATTTGTTTACTTTAGGATTTGTGATGCTACTATTAGTAAATCTTTTGGATTTGAAAAGGGGGCGGGGAAAAGCTATCACATTTTTAAAGAGAATATAGTGTTGTTCACAGGTTTACTGGCTTGTGGTCTATAAACCCTGATTTTATTCAAAGGAGAAGTTATCGGGGACTGTTCTTTTTGTTTAGATGTGGAATGTACCTTTAACCTTAAAATAACTGGGTCATCAGAAGGAAGGCAGTTGAAAGAAGTCTGACTTCATTTATACGAGTGCCTCATAAATATTTGTAATTCTGCTACCAATTTTCCTTTGGAGTAGTCTTGCGCTCAATCTGGACTCGTGGCAGTGAGAAAATAAAGATGGTATTGAAAGTGAACAGAGAAGAACAGCATTTGAGCTATGGTCTCACCCAGGGGTGGGGAATGAATCTGCTGCCTAGAGGCCACATGTGGCCCTCTGGGTCCTCAAATTGGTCCTTTGACTGAATCCAAACTTCACAGAACAAATGTGATTTCAGATTTTCAGTCAAAGAGCCCAGATAGCCTAGCACAGAACAGATGTTCAGTCAAAGGCTGTACCTGAGAACCCAGAGGGCCACATGTGACCTCAAGGCCACAAGTTCCTCACCCCTGGTCTAGTCCCATGTTTCCATTTTATAAATGAGGAAATTGGGGCCAACGAGAATTAAATAGCTTAGCCAACACTATACAGATATGAAAGAGCAGAATCAATATTCAATATCCCATCCTCAGACTCCTCTCCAATGTTTTTCCCGCCATGCCCATTGCCTAGAGAACCAGGATCCACAGTAAAGGGATACCTTCTGAGGACACACACCCTAAGCCCAGAATCTCACCAGATTTCTGACCACTCCAGCCTAAGGCTCTGATGAGACAGATCTGAGCAAGTCATTTGAGAAGGGAAAAGGAGAGGAACTAGGCAGCTAAAAGAGAAATGGGAAACAGCTCAGGGTGAGAAGAGGTCTAAAAGGGGAGCTGTGGGATTTGGTTATTAGTAAGTAGGTCCTAAGGAGCTTATAGTCTAATGGGGTAAACAACACGCAAACAAATACATATAAAGTAAACTATTTGCTGGAGAAAGGAAGGACAAAGCTACTCCAGTATCTTTGCCAAGAAAACCCCATGGGCAGTCCTGAAAACTCTTTAGATTTAGATAGTCTCTCTCTTGGCATACTCTGGTCTAAATCTGAAGCCCAAGTGAGAACCAGATGCCCTCTGCAAGAAGGAAACTAACATCCACTTGGGCATCAGCTCTGGATATGTTTATTTCCATGTCAGCCTTTCAATCTGAATTGCTTTTTTCTTAAGCTTTTTTCTGAGGGGACCTGTGATTTTATCAGTATCAGGACTACCCCAAGATTTGGGTATACTCTAGGACAGGGGTAGGGAAACTTGAAGTCAATACACATTTTATGAAGCGCCTACTATGTACCAAACTTGAAGTTTGGATTCTGTCATAGGGCTGCCTGTGAGGACCTAGATGGCCACAGGTGGCCTCAAGGCCACAGGTTCCCTACCTCTGCCCTAGGGCACGACCAGAGTTTTGGCATAGACCTTCTCTAAAACACAACCTAAACTTGGGCTAGCTCTGCAACTGTGACCTAGGCTCATTTCTAGAATCCCTTTCAAAAATCCCCCAATGATCAAGGCAAAAATAAAAGGGAAGCGTTTGGGAGAAATGCTTCTGTTTTGGCAAGAAAATTGATTTTTTGCGAGTATATAACTATGGTGGAGAAAAGAGTACATCTCTGTGTAGTCAGTTCAGTCTGTACATTAATTATTAAATTATTTTTCTTACTGCAGTGTTTTCTGCTGTATAGGAAAGTGAGGCCATTTAAAAACAAAAAACAGACAACACCCCCAATACTGCAGTTTTCTAAAACTTTTAAGTTATAGGCAACTAGTAAATCAGTCGGTCAGCAAGTTTGCCAACAAGTATTTATGTGCTTTCTGAGTGCCAGTCAGTATACATTTATGAAGTGCTTACTATGTGCCAGCACTGTGTTAAGCAATGGGAATACAAAGAAAGGCAAAAACAAAACCAATCTCCACTTTCAAAGCTCTCAGGCTTACTGGGAGACAGCACGCAGACAAGCTATGTCCAAACAAGACAGATACAAGATACAATCATTATCATCAGAGGGAAGGCACTAGCAGTAAGGGGGTCAGGAAGGGCTTCCTTTCCTGAAGGTGGGATTTTAGATGATACCTGAAGGAGGCAGAGACAAGGAGGGAGAGAATTCTAGGCACAGGGTCAGCCAGTGAAAGTGCAAAAGTCAGATGTTCAAGGAAGAGCAAGGAGGCCAGTGATACTGGATTACAGAGTACAGGCTATAACAAGACTGGAATGGTCAGTGGGAGCCAGATTATAAAGAGCTTTGAACACCTATCTTGTTTGATCCTGTAGGTTACAGGGAATGACTGGGGTTTATTGGGTAGAGGGTTGACATGATCAGACCTGCTCTTTAGGAATATCACTTTGGCAGCTGAGTAGAAAATGAGCTAGAGTGAGGAGAGATGTGGCAGGCTGATCAAACATCAGGCTGTCTAGTAAAAGTACAGATGTGAGATGAGGGCCTGTACCAGGGTGGTGGCAGTGTCACAGCAGAGAAGGAGGTATATATGAGAGATGTCACCAAGGTAAAATTAATAGGTCTTTGGCAACAGATTGGATATGGTAAGGGGATGGGGCGATAACTGAGATATCCAGAATGCCACCTAGGGTTTTTTTGGTTTTTTTGTTTGTTTGGGGTTTTTCTGTTGTTGCTGTTTTTGCTTTTTGGAGGGGGGAAGGAAGGCAGTTGGGGTTCAGTGACTTGCCCAAGGTCACACAGCTAGTAAGTATTAAGTGTCTGAGGCCATATTTGAACTCAGGTCCTCCTGATTCCAGGGTCAGTGTTCTATGTGCTGCACGACTTAGCTGCCCTGCCACCTAGGTTTTGAGTCTGGGTAACTGGGAGTGTGCTTAACAACAATAGGAAAATTAGGAAGAAGGGAGGGTTTGGGGGGAAAGTAAAATGAGTTCAGTTTTGGATGTTTTGCATTTAAGATGTGTTCAGGATATTCGGTTTAAAAAGACCAAAAGGATATTGGTAAGGCAAGTTTGGAGATTAGGCCTGAAGAGATGTCCGATAATCATTTACATAGAAATGACAGTTGAGCCCAGCAGAGCTGATGAGATCACCAGCTGAGATGGTGTAGGTTAGAGAAAGAAGAAACGAGGCCTAGGAGAGAGCCTTGGGGGCTGTTCCCTAATAGTAGCTGGATGAAGATGCAGGAAAAGAGCCAGAGGAGCAGCCAAACAGATTGAAGGACCAGAAAAAGGCCAGAATTTATATTGAAGATCTTGAAATGAGTGAGAGGGGTGGAATCCCAGGTACCTTATATAGACAGCTTTCTTAAGGAGTTTAGCTCAGACAGAGCTGGCAGCTAATGGGAGGGTCAAAGAGGGTTTCTTAAGGATAGGGGATCAAGGTGTGTTTTGGTTTTTTTACTTTTTGGAGAGGGGAAGGCAGGGTAATTGAGGTTAAGTGACTTGTCCAAGGTCACATGGCTAGTAAGTGTTAATCTAGGTGTGTTTGTAAGCATCTTTCAGACACAGAGTCTGTAAACACTTCCAGATACAGATCCAGGATTTCCCATACCAGTGGAGTTGCAGGTCCAGATTTTGGGGTTGTTCAGATTTTTCCAAACTCTTTTACCTACTACTATAGTAATGTCATTGTTACTTGCAGGACAATATCAAAATTAATGTAACTACTTTGGAAGATGATGGGGAACTCCATGAGAAACAGGTTTGTCTTCCTTTCTATATATAATTTGCTATTTGTCTGAATTAATTATATTTGTTTCTCTGTTATTTAGTCTTTTGATCTCAACTCACACTTGCTTCTGTTTTTTTTAATATAAAAATTTTGCCATCATCATTGGAATTCATGCAGATTTTGTGTTTTATTTTAAGGTTTTTCTTAATATTCTTTATGAGAATGGGCAGATATATGTAAATGACTTCTCCCTAAAGAGTGGAGTAACCCGAATAAGGGGTGAGACCTTCATAGGTGAGTACCACTAGATTATTTCCACAATGGTTCTCTTTTCATAATTCAAAAGACAGAAATAAACAACTCCTGGATATGTGTTTTTCAAATATGAACTAATAGTGTACATTATTATAGGACTAAATAGTATCTATATAGTTGTTTACAGTTTTAGTTCTTCATCTTTAGTGCTGGCTATTGCTGGCATTGTATACTCTTTGTCTTGAAATGCAGGTCTTGCATTTGAGGTTAGGTCTTATGCAGCTACATCCAAGGTAGGTCAGTACCACTTTAGCGATGTTAGTGCGAGTGATGAAATAGCAGTATCTTCATATCTTTTGAAAAAGCAGAAGAAATTCTCTATTTCTCCAGTCTTTAATATCTTCCCTTCTTACCCACAATTTTTTTCTTTTTAGTCCCTTTCATTTTCACACAGCTAGTACAAGTCTGAAATAGGATTTGAACTCAGGTCTCCCTAACCCCAAGTCCAAGCCTCTCTCCATCATGCCACCATGACACCTAACTGCCAAAGGCAGTCATGTGCCTTGTTCTATCATAATACTACTCTTTTTTTTTCTTTTTTTTTTTTGGAGGGGGGAAGGCAGGGCCATTGGGATTAAGTGACTTGCCCAGAGTCACATGGCTAGTTAAGTGTTAAGTGTCTGAGGCCGGATCATAATACTACTCTTTTCTACTGTTACTCCTGTCTCTCATAATTTCAGAAACAGTTTTTTGTTTTTCATGACATTTCTTAGTTAGGGAAACATCTTTAATTTATAGTAGAATTCAGATTTATTGACTTAGAGAGAAGTTGATTGTATTTAGAGCAGTGGTTCTCAACCTTCCTAATGCCTCAACCCTTTATTACTCGTGGGCGTATTTGCATGTGGGCAGACCTGCTTGGAGACAGAGGTGCCATGTGTGTCATGGTTCCTAAGACCATCAGAAATATGTGTTTTCAGATGGTCTTAGGCGACCCCATTTGACCCCCAAAGGGGTCACGACCCACAGGTTGAGAACCACTGTATTAGAGCCTTCAAAATCACCACTTATTTATACCCCAACTTAAGCAAAATAGTATATACCTTATGAGCTCCTTCACGCATTGACTATGGGAAAAAGAGTGCTTTCTACAAACTCCTTCCCTATTTTCATATTAAAAGTAATAATAATATACTTACCTGTGATGACATGAAATTACTTTGTATTATTTCATATGTATATTTTTCTAGTTCTATTTATTTTTTGTATATTTATATATTGGTTACATGTCACAGGGATTCTTAACTTGGGATCCATGAACTTGTTTGTTTTTTTAATATTTTGATGATTGTACTTTAAAATAATTTCTTTTATTTATAATCCTCTGTATTTTATTTTCTACATTTAAAAACTTTATTTGGAAAAGGAATCAGTAGGCTTCACCAGACTGCCAAAAGGGGACTGTGATACAAAAAAACTTAAGAGCCCCTGACATGGTACACTGTAAGCTGCTTCAGGGTTTTTTCTTTCTTTTTTTTTTTTTAAAGTTTTTTTTAATCTATCCTTAGTACCTACCATAGTATCTTACACATAGCAGGTATTTCACAGGTTTGTTTTTTTTTAAACTTGAATCAAATGGCTGACATTTTATAGGATGGTGACCTAGATTTGCAAACAAGAGGACTTGAGTTCAAATACTGAGTCTTCCTCTTACTACCTTTCTGACCTTGAGTAAGGTTACTTAACCTCTGGACCTTATTTCAACATCTATAAAATGGGTTGACCAGATGATGTCTGGTCCCTCTAGCTCTAAATTTGTAATATGATTCTGTGATTTATAGCGAAAATTCACATACCTATCTTCATTTCCTGAATGTAGGGTATGCCTGGGAAGACATCCTTTGACAGTAAACTGTGAAACAGCAAAAACCTTTTCTTGAAGTCTGGTTATCATTCTTGCACAGTATCACACTCCCTTATCAGGGTGTTGTTTTCTTATTTTTTTTAATTTTTTGCTTTTTGAAGGGGGAAGGCAGGGCAATTGGGGTAAAGTGACTTGCCCAAGGTCACACAGCTAGTTGTTTGTTTTTGGTGTTTTTTTGTGGTAAATATCTGAGACTGGACTTGAACTCAGGTCCTCTTGACTCCAGGGCCGGTGTTCTATTCACTGGGCCACTTCACCACCCCAGGGTGTTGTTTTCTTTATGGATATTTCTAAAACTAAAAATGTCAATCTTTCTCTACTGACTCTTTCTCCTCCAGCTACAAACTTGTTGTATCAGCGTACATAGGGCGGCTGCTAGCACAGGTTCTTAGATCTGCTTTTCTAAAGGAAAGCAACTCAAAATGGGTTAACAATCTTACTTTAATCAATCAAACACAAATTATTTACCTAGTTCAGGGGAAAAAGTCAGCACCTTGAACTCCAGAGAATACAAACACAAGTTACAAACAGACCAAGAAACAGATCAGCAGATGGACTTCCAACCCTCTGACCATTACATCCATACCTAGTCAGTTACCAGAGAGGGAAACATCAACATCTGGGTTTTTCAAAGCCAGGGGGCTCAAAAGCTTCCCAGAACCTCCTCTGGCCAAATCATACAACTCTTCTCAAAGTGAGCCCCAAAGCAAAGCCTCACATCAGGGCGTATATACTCTTCTCCTGGGTCAGAGAATGTCACAGCCCTCTTGACCCACTGCCCAATCACAAAGTAACAAGGTGTGGTCATTCCCCAAAAACAAGCCACAGGCTCCATGTGACCACATTCAGCCTATTAGGGGACAGAGTATACTTTCAAATCAGGGAACATTCTCAGAGCCACTTATGCCTATCAAAGGGGTAGGGGAAGGGAAGATCTTCAGATTCCCATTACACTTGTTCAGGTCTCCTCAGTTCTTAAAAAAAAAAAAAATTCTCTTTACCCTGTCACCTTTCCAAGCTGCCATTTTTCCTCCCCTAGCCTTTAGTCACTACTTCTTATCGTTCACTCATTCCTCAGTCACCACTCTTTATTGGAACTGATCTCTGCAAAGTCATTAGTGACCTCCTAATTGCCTGATCTGGTTACCTTTTCCTCTTCCATCACTACATTTCACACCCCTAAGCACTCTCTTCTTGGTTTGCTCTCTCCTTCTTGGCTTCCGTGTCACAGTTTTCTCCTAGTTGTTCTAGTTCTCTGACCTCTTCTTCACTGGCTTTCCTGTTCTCTTCTTCTATCCTTCCCCTCTCCCCAATTTGGATGTCTTCCACATTAATGTCATAGATTCTTCCCTGCTCCCCACTCCCGCCCTGTTCTCTCTTTTGGCAATCTGATGCACATTTATGGTTTCATTTACTGCCTCTGTACATTCTTCACTTCTTTCCATGTACTCTGATCCGATGGCATTTTGTCCCCCTTGCTGTGGTTTCAACATGACACACCATCTCCAGCTCCTGATCTATGCCTTTTCAGTTAACTTGAGTGGTTTCTTAAGCCAGCTCTAAACTGACACACTAGTCCATGGAAGTGCAAATAATCGTGGTCCAGGCATGATTGTCAAGCAATCTGTTTACTGATACCATGAGCAAGGTTTTTATAGAGTAATAAAACAAAGAAGGTAATTATAAGTCACTTAATCTTCTAATACTAGTTTGTTCAGTTTCAAGATGTCAGACAGTAGGGGTGGCTAGGTGGTGCAGTGAATAGAGCATCGGCCCTGGAGTCAAGAGTACCTGAGTTCAAATCCGGCCTCAGACACTTAACACAAAAAACTAGCTGTGTGACCTTGGGCAAGTCACTTAACCCCAACTGCCCTCCAAAAAAACAAAAGCAAGATGTCAGACAGTGATGTCAATTTTTTAGGCCTTGAAGATAACCGTATCTTTGATTCCAATACCCAAAGACCTCAAAAAAATAGTATCTGAAAATGTATAATTATACAAAAAAGGCAGCTAACATCTTCTGGCAGTAATCCAAGAACAGGGTACATCCCTGGATCACAGGATATTAGGAAGGCTCTGATTTACAGCCACTTCTCAAGGAAAAACTAGGACTAGTCACTTAGAATTGGCCACAGGAAAAATCCAGAGCTAACTTATCTAGGACCAGCCCTATTCCTGGATCAGATGTTTTGACTCCCTTCATTTTTTTTCCTTCTCATCTCTACCTCATGGCTTCTTTCAAGACTCAGTTAAAATCCTACTTTCTTTAAGAAAGCTTTCCTAATCTCCCTTAATACTGGTGCCTTCCCTCTGAGATTCCATATACAAAGTATTGTATCTCTCTTTTATATACATAATTATTTGCGTGTTGTCTCCTTCGTTAGAATATAAGCTCCTTGAAGGCAGGGGTTGTATATGCCTTTCTTTGTATCTTCTATGCTTACTTAGCAGAGTTCTTGAAACATAGTAAGCACTTAATAATATTAATAAATGCATGTTGAGGGATGGCTAGGTGGAGCAGTGAGTAGAGCACCGGCCCTGGAGTCAGGAAGACCTGAGTTCAAATCTGACCTCAGACACTTGACACACTTATTAGCCATGTGACTTTGGGCAAGTCAACTCCAATTGCCCTCTCCCCCCCAAAACAATAAAGCAAAAAATAAAATAAAATAAATGCATGTTGATTTGACTTGATATAGTCAACTCTCAAGTCCTTCACTGCTAAGTTTCCATTCAGCATCTCTACCTAGATGACTCATAGACATCTCAAACTCCACGTGTCCAAAATGAAGCCCAACTTCTTCCCTCCAAACCCTTCTTCTTTTAATTTCCCTATTTTTTTTTTAAAGGAAAACTCCATCTATTCCTATGATTTCTAGTGTGTTTATGTTTTTATATTTTTAGTGAAGCAGTTAGGGTTAAGTGACTTGCCCAGAGTCACACATTTAGTAAGTGTCAAGTGTCCGAGGCCACATTTGAACCCAGGTCCTCCTGACTCCAGGACCAGTGCCACCTAGCTGCCTCATCTTCTTTCTTTTTTTTTTTTTTTTTTTTGAGGGGGAAAGGTAGGGCAGTTGGGGTTAAGTGACTTGCCCGAGGTCACACAGATAGCTTTTTTGCATTAAGTGTCTGAGGCCAGATTGGAACTCAGATCCTCCTGACTCCAGGGCCAATGCTCTATTAATTGCACCACCTGGCTGCCCCCTCCCATCTTATTTGTTTTGATAACACTATCATCCTACCAGTCATCAGCTTTGAAACCTCAGTATAATCTGGTACCTTCTTCCTGCTCTCTCCCCACATCTAATCACTCGAGAAGTCTTGTCCCTTCTACTTCTTGTCCCTTTCTACTTTTAGCACTTTTTTCCTATTTTCTACTCTTAGTGTTGTGACCCTGTTCAGGTCCTCTTTATCTCTCAGTTGTTCTGTTGTAATAAGTTCCCAGTTGATCTCCCTGACTCCAGTCTTTTCCTGTTTCCAGTCCATCTTTTACATAGCTGCCAAAGTCATTTTTCTAATGTCCAGGTCTGCTCATATAACTTGTCTGCTAAGAACCTATGCTCAGGGTTACTCAGTACAGCCTACAGAACAAAACATGTGTTCCTTAAGCTGGTATTTAAAGTTGTCTTTAATTTGGCTCCAATTTAGCTTGCCATTCATGTTTCATACTGCTCTCCTCCACCACGTACATTATATTGCATCCAAACTGGTTTCCCCAGTTTTGTTCTGCTCTTTTAAAAACTCATGCTATTCCCTACACCTGAAGCATATACCCATCACATTTCTTGGCTGCTGAAATAATGGCTTCACTTTTTTCAAGATCTAACTTAAGGGCCTCCTTCTCACTCTCCACCCTCTAAACAAAAGTCCCTCTACCTTAAAATTATTTCTGCTTCTCTGTTGAACTTCTCTCAGGGCCTTAATCTTATTCTAACACATTATTATAATTATTTTCATACATGTTCTTTCCATCCTACATTATAAGCTCTGTCAAGAGAAAGGCCAGTCCTTTTTCATTATATTTGCAAGGCACTTAATGAATGTTTATTGGATGGTGGGGGAAAGGGAATGTTATAGATTTCAGTCTAGCATGGGTATGGCATAAACCTTTGCTTTTTCTCTTTTAACTGGCTTATTCACCCAACCCATACTCACACTAGCAGTTCTGTGGTTCCTAAGAGAACTTTACCACATGTCTATAATTCAAAACTCTCAGAACCCTGGGAGTAATGCTGGTGTATGTTTGTAGCAAGGGGGAACAATTCTTACTACTTGTCACTTTAGCTTCTGAGCCCCCACAGGTGTGCTTTCCATTTATATGAAAAAATCAATATGATACCTTTAACTCTTAAACTTACTAAAAACAATTCAAAAGCAATAATAATCATGATATTTACTCAGTATAAGGCAAGAGCAAAAACATCATAATATTTACTCAGTAGAAGGCAAAAACAGGAATAATTATAACATTTACCCATTAAAAGACTAGAGCAGGAATCAATATAACAGTGTACTCATGAACCTTGGTCACAGTCTTCTTCTAATATACAATATCCATGGTGTAGTGGGACCATACCTCCAGAAACCTAGTAGGCAGGTACATGATGAGGGCAACCCACATTCTTCAGCTTTTACATCTTTGGTCTCTTTAGGAACATTACACAAAGGCATCCTCTGCTAGTTATTCCCCATCTGGTCCTCTCCTGCTAGCCAAAACCACTCTTTTCTTCCTATAAGCCAATAAAGTAGTGACAAGCTCTTTTAGCTCATAGCCACCCTTGATAAGAAATTGAGGAAATGTTACACTATTTTAGCAAAATATATAATATCAACAAGTTCCCTCAAGTCAGAGACCTGCAGAGCTCTTCAGACCTTCAAATAATAGGGGATTCTGCTTTGTTCAGCCCAAATGCAGTATTTTCACAGCATAGTTTACAATTCACTGTAAAACAGAGGCAAAACCTGTGACACCACCTAGAGGTTCCTCCATAGATGGAGCCAGAGAATAGTGAAGCCTAATAGCCCTCCACATTCCACTGAGCCTCTAGGGGCTGCTCCAGCCACTAAGGCAGCTGGAAGGCTTTCATGTCTTCTGTGCCTAGTGTTTTCTCTCTGCCTCTTCTTATAGCTTCTTCATTGCCTCAAATAAGAGCTTTCTGGTGGCTGGTCACTAATTTGTTTGACCTATGAAATAAATTCCCCTTTCTGTCAGACATCTTTATATAATCTTCCCAGTGTTCCCAAACAGTTATTTGACTTAGAATTTCTCATTTGTAAACTTCAACACACTAAAAATTAAGTCACATGTAAATGTTCTGGTAGATCACAATACCCTACACATACATTGTTATCTCAATCATTGTTATTTCTGCCTTCCAACAAATAGTCTCAGTACATTTATCTGAAAGATTCAGCATTTTATCTGGTGGAATGTTTCTTCACACCAACTGATTTTATCAGTTTTCCTTCCACAAATGGTTTGTTTCTTGTTGTTTTTTTCTGTCCCACTGTAATAGTAATCAGTTTATCAGATACTTAGTACTTAGTAACTTAGGCCTAAGTATGGAAGGTGTGAATCCTGTCCATTGTTGAGAAGGTATGAACTCCCCTGTTGACGTGGAAGAAGGCTATTGGCTGAGACAGGAGGCCAGTGCTGTATATAAAGAAGAATTCCAGAGACAGAGAGAGAGTATTGGAATGTGGCTTCTCAGTGAAGGAAGATTCATGGAG
>CM053593.1:308654414-308682614 GCA_028646575.1 Pseudocheirus occidentalis
AATCTAGCTTAGTGACTGACTGCTAGATGAGTGACTGATTAAGTTAATGTTTGCCCCATGAGTGGAAGATTGGTATATTGTGAATTGACTGATTGAATCTTTAAGTGAGATGGGTTTTCCCCTTAGGGAAACCAAGTGATTCTTCTTTTGTTCCTTGTTCTAAATATTGTGGCCACTGTAGTGAAAACTGTGTGGCCATTCTAATGTTTAGCTGTTATGAACACTATATTGTGACTTTCTGTGATAAGATGTAATATTGAGAATATTATATTGTGAATATTGTACTGAATCTTGACTTGTAATGAAATAAACAGTGTTCACTATTACTGTGTAATCCGAATCTTAAAAGCTGTTCACAGTAGCATTCTCTCAGGAATCTACTGGTACTTGACTTTACACCCATTCCACTATCAGACATGTCAAAGGGGGAAGTACCTAACATAAAATCTTACGTTGACTTATAAATCTAGAGCTAAGAAGGACCTTAAGACAACAGCCCTTTCTTTTAGAGATCAAGAATCTCAGACCCAGAAAGGAGAATGACTTAGTCCAGGTCACACATTATGGAACAGAGCTACAATTCTAAACCAGACCCTCTGACTCAAAATTCAGTGCAATTTTGAATCACACATCATACCTTTTTAAAATTAATAATAGCTAGTATTTATATAGCACTTTAATATTTGCAAAGCACTTTACAGATATTTCATGTCTCCTCATGACAACCCTGGGAGGTAGGTGTTACTATTTTCCCCATATTGCAGAAGAGGAAATTGAGGCAAAAAGAGATTGTGATTTGTCCAGAGTCCCACAGCTAGAGAGTGAGCATCTGAGATTTGAACTTATGTCTTCCTTCTTCCAGGTAGTGCTCTGTCCTAGTACTGAACCACCTACCTGCGTATTTTATACAGTGTTAGGAATGTCAAAGCTAAGGAATCATTTAAATAAATGAAAGATTTTGTGAATAAAGTATTCAGGAATCATGACTATGCTCTCAATTGTACAGAGTAAGTTTACAATTTTTAGCCAGGCTGCAGGCAGCCTTTTAATATTAGCTAATGAATTCAAAATTGTTAGTTTAACAAATAGCCATTTACCACTCACTCTGTATAAAGCAATGGTGGTGCAAAGGGTATAAAGGTGAATTAGACAGAAATCATGACTTCAGTGAGCTCATAGTAGAGGAAATAAGATGTGCACAAGTTATAAGACAGGCTGTGATTAATGTGGTAAGAGAGGTAGCATTAAGTGTTGTGACTATTTAGAGAAGGATCAGGACCCTGGATTAGAAGAGCTTCATTGTCAGTCAGTCAGCTAGCACTGAGTAAGGATCTTCTGTGGGCTAGGTGTTATGCTTAGTGCTGGGGATACAAAGAAAAACACTTTCCCCCCCCCTCCCACCAAAAAACAACAACAGCCCAGTTCCTGCTCTCAAAGGTGCTCACAGGTGTCTGAAGCTGAGGAGACTGGGTGTGCAGGACATGTCTGTAGGGGCCTCTACCCTCACTGATCACCTGAGGCTGGGAAAGCTGCCCATTGCAGCATTTCCTCTGCTACCTCCCCATTCGTGGTTACCTCTTCTTCATGGGTCTCTGCGGGGTTTTTTCCTCATCAAAGTGCCTAGGGCAGTATGGGCACTGGAAAAAAGGTACCTAGAGGGTGTGCATAAGGAAATAATTGAAGAGTAGGTTGAGACTAACTTGTGGAGAATGTTGCACTCTAGGCTGAGGAACTGGGGGTTTATTTCATAGCCAATGGGGAGCCACTGATAGCTTTTGAACAGTAGAGTGATGTGATCAGAGAGAGAGAGAAAGAGCCATGCTTTAGGAAAATTAGTCTGGCACATGAAAGGAGTTAAATGGGTGGGACAAATGCATAGACTACTTAAAAGGATATTGTGGTAATGAAGTAGGATTGTGGCAATGGAGTGGAATGGCGGATAGATATATGGATGGGATTTATGTAAAGGATGAAGGAGTCTGCAAGACTCTTGTCTGGGTAAATGGTTGTGCCATGAACAGAAACAGAAAAGTCAGGAGTAAAAAAAAATTGGCGGGGGGGGGGGGGAGAGGAAGGGATGGTAAATATAATGAGCTTGATTTTAGATGTGTTTGCATGGATAATGCTAGCAGGGCACTCAGGTACAGATGTCCAAGAAGCAGCTGGAAACGTGTGGCAAGATGCAGTCAAGAAAGAAATTGGGGCTGGACATACAGATTTGGTTTTCATCTAAATAGAGGTGGTACTTGAAGCCTCAGAGGTAGATGAGATTGCAATGGGAGAAACCAGTTATCCCAGTAGTGCTTATAATAATACATCATGGTATTTATTGAAATCACATGCTTATGTCCATTCCTAGGTGATTAAAGAGTTTGACAGAATGTTCTAGACCTGGACCAGATTGGGCCACCTCATACCTCTGTTACATTAACAAAGACACATTTTTGTTAATAGCCATTTACCACTCACTCTGTATAAAGTGACACATTTGGCAAATAATTCCTTAACTGACATTAAGTTACATAAAGGCAATGCTCACGTAAAGGCAACATAGTGTAGTGAATAGAGTACTGGTCTTGCCATCAAAAAGACCTGGGTTCAAATACTCTCTCAAACATTTAAAAGACCTTGTTGAGCCAGCTTCTATTTGGAAGGAAAAATGAGAATAATAATAGCATCTATGTCAGAGGTTTATTTTAAGAATCAAGTTAAATATTGTGTATAAAATGCTTTGCAAACTTTAAAAGTGCTACAAAAATGTTTAAATAAACATAAAGCCTACTAAATGGTAGGATTTATTTTGCAGCAATTCCCTTGGTGTGCATTGCTTTATGGTATCTTGTGGGATGCTCAAGATGTTGATTATTTCCTACCATTAGATGTTAGAGCCTTCCATGGTTGACTTCCAAGCCATTTGCTGCTGCTTTGTCCCACCTCTGCAGCTGATGGGTATTACTGTTAGGGAGGAGCTTGTGGCTAGCAGCTTTCTATTACTACCATGGGTAATTAAAATACTTAAGACAATTCAAAAAATAGTTCCTTTTCAGGAAAAAATTAGGGACACCTATATGCCATCAATGTCTTGGGACTCCCTTGTGTCACTGGGGTGCATTTACCTTGTTTGGAGGCAAGTAATATTCAGGGTTCTTTCTTAGCTGTTTTATATACATACTTTACCAAGGCTGACACTGTTAACACCTTGCTATATTGATCATGAGAATCCAGAGATGTTCCTAGAATGGCATCATTTCATAGAAACTCTGGACTATCCAGCATTTATTTAATTCAGAAACATGTAATTAGGTACAAGATTTGACAGCAATTTTATCTATGCTATTCTTGTAGATTTCCATCAACAATGAGGATGGGGATGAAGAGGTAAAGCCATTAGTGGGAGTGCAATTTTGGCTGTTTTTTTCTGTGTAAATATCATTGAACTAATTAATTAAACTAAGAGAAGTTATTTTGTGTTTATTTCTGCTTAATCATGTTATTCTTTTTTTGATAGTGGAAGATGAAAATTCAGAAAACCTGAAGGTTGAGGGATATTTTGGAACTGTCAGTATACGGATATTAGTTCATCAATGGCCTCTGACATCTCGTTCCAACATGCAAATGATTGCCATTCAAGAAGAGGTAGTAGAGATTGATGGGAAGCAAGTAAGAGAGCATACTTAATTATTTCAAACTTATAAATTACATTAAAAATTTTAAACAATTGTACTATTGTGTTTTGTGGATTTTAGATTATGTTTTCTTCTATTATGTTTCTGACTTGATTTGGAAAAAAGGATCCAGGAGTTGATATTCCGGGGCGGATAGGTGGTGCAGTAAATAAAGCACTGGCCCTGTTGTCAGGAGGACCTGAGTTCAAATCTGGCCTCAGACACTTACCACAAAAAACTAGCCGTGTGACCCTGGGCAAGTCACTTAACCCCAATTGCCCCCTCCAAAAAAAAGCCAAAAAAAAAAAGGTGATGTTCCGTAGTCATACAAGAGCCTTTAAACCCCAAATCCCCTAACTTTTTGGAGTTTTCATTTTACATTTTTTTCATCATCATATTTAGCATTAAAATGGTTGATTACATTTCTCTATGTTAGTTCATTTATTAATACTCTTAGAGGAAGAAAATGAAGCAAGGTTTTCACCTCTGCTACAGATTGGACATAGCTATGGATTAAATTAAATGGAACTGAAAGTAGGGCCTGCAAAAGAGAGTGCCAAAACAGACAAAAATGTGTTAAGATTGCAACATTTTCCCCAACATGGAAAAAAGGTAATTATTCTAGGTTACTATAGTTGGCAAACCACAGAAAGAGATTAAACAGGAAAATGGAGTTTAAATTTGTGTATGATCCAGTGGCATTATTAAAACAAAGAGTAATTGGTTATTTCATGTTTCATAGGCTCAACAAAAGGATGTTACTGAAGTTGGTATTTTAGTTAAGAACCAGAGAGTCCAAAGACGTTCAAATTATACCATTCCTTTGGAGGAAAGCATACTGTATTCTATTCCCAGAGATAATGATGTTTTATTTACACTTCCTAACCTCTCAAGAAAAGGTAACCATATATACATATATACATGTATATGCATACATATATACACATATACATACACACACATACATGAGCTGAGTAAATATTAAGTTAAGAAAAATACCTTCCTTGATGACTACTTGTTTAACACTTGAGTATTAAAACATCTTATGTATATTTCATTGCTTTAATGAATCACTTATCTTATTGGTATGGATATTCTTCATTAATCAGTAATACTTACATAGATAGTATGGATTGCAACCCATTCATACCTTCTCCTATCTACGTCTTTCCATAAATGCTCTCTCAAATATCCATTCTATATACTGGAGGTACTACTTTTTAGTTATTTTTCTTTAATACTACAGTCATTTCCCAGTAGACTCTCCGTTCCTCATAGAAACCCTTCCCTATTCACCTTATAATAAAAAAAAGTAAAGCAAAACTAATAGATCAATCAACCAAAAAAGTCAGCGTATATAGCATTTATAATCTGTAGCTTCTCCCTGGTCCAAAGAAGAGGAAGGTAGGTTACATTAGTTTCCTCTTCCTTAAAATCATGGATCTCACTACACTTGAGATTCATTGCCCCACTCTTGACTCTTGATAGACTCTTGACTGGCCCAGCAGCTTTTTCAGTAATACGTGTTCTCTATGGCTTGTCATGCCCGTTATTCACAAATTCAGTGGTAAATTGATACAGCCTAC
Source organism: Pseudocheirus occidentalis (assembly GCA_028646575.1). Classification (NCBI taxonomy): domain Eukaryota; kingdom Metazoa; phylum Chordata; class Mammalia; order Diprotodontia; family Pseudocheiridae; genus Pseudocheirus; species Pseudocheirus occidentalis. The sequence goes on from CM053593.1 coordinate 308,659,666, forward strand.
TCAGACCCACCATGTGCCTTTTCCATTGCTCCTAAGGTCATTTAGGTCACTTGATTCTTCTGAGATCTTCTGAGATCACTGAGATCAGTGATATTAAAAGAGAATGGATTTCATCTCTTTTAAAGGTTTGAGAACATTGGAATTGTAGGGCTCTTTCCTAAAGCTTTGTCCTACAACTTTATAACATGCTTTACTGTTTGTAATTGCTGATGCATATTTTGAATATGCAAAGCTTCTTTCAGAAAGTCCTTTGTATTGTTTTGGATTTATATTTAAGGGTTTATAGGAGCCTCTCTTTTGAGGCATAAGCAGTATAGGGCAGGGGAAAGAGTGCTGACTGGAGTCAGAGAACCTGAATTCAAATCCTCCTTCCCTTCCTGGGCTTTAGTTACTTGAGTGTAAAGCCGGGGTTGAGGGGAAGGGCTGACTAGACGGCCTCTGAGGTTCCTTACAGCTCTAGATGTGTGATCTTAATGGCCATTCCATGAGTTAGTAGATCTCTTCTGCCATAACTGTCAACTCTTAAGGAGAATATTAAATATCTTTATTTTTAAGTTCTCTTTTAAGGGAAAATGGCTTCACTTTTTTTTAATTTTTTGAAAAATTTTTGGAGGGAGAAGGCAGGGCATTTGGGCTTAAGTGACTTGCCCAAGGTCACACAGCTAGTAAGTGTTAGTGTCTGAGGCCAGATTTGAACTCAGGTCCTCCTGACTCCAAGGCCGGTGTTCTATTCACTGCACCACCTAGCCACCCTATTACTTCACTTTTGAAAAGCAGAAACCTTTCTGCTACTTCAGTTAAAATTTATTTTTGCTTCAGTTTTCCTATAATTTTTTTAAAGAACATTTTCTATTCAGTGAGAGATGTAGTTAATTTTATGGTTTTCTTTTTAAAATGCTAGCTATAAAAAAAGTCTAGATAATTAGGCTTTCGATGTTGATTTCTGTACATACTATGACTTTTATGACTTTAACAAAAGCTAACAGTAGAGTACATATAAAGGAAACGAGAAGCATTCAGTTAATGCCGGTCCTCCTGCTTCTGTAGATAGCCCTAGTCCATTGCAGACAACCAGTCAGTCCCTTATCAGGAATGCAGAAACTACTGTAAATGAAGACACATTGCCTGGCAAGTTGCCAGAAACTCCCCTTAGAGCAGAGCCTCCATCTTCATATAAGGTAAGTATTGGTATCTCTTATTATCTTTAAAGCATAGGCCAGTATGAGAGAAGAGAATGGCAACACACAATAAGTAATAGAAAGCTTAAGGATTGGAGCCCTGCAGAGATTCCTTAAAATAGAAATGATATGATTTTTATATGAAAATTTTATCTACATCTTTTTAACTGAACCTGTGATATTAACAATATAACAAGCTCTTGGGGAAAGAAAGAAAAAGAAAGAAAGAAAGAAAGAAAGAAAGAAAGAAAGAAAGGAAGGAAGGAAGGAAGGAAGGAAGGAAGGAAGGAAGGAAGGAAGGAAGGAAGGAAGGAAGGAAGGAAGAAAGAAAGAAAGGTAGATAACAATATAACCGAGCAGCAACGTGGCAGAATGGGTAAGAGCGCTGGGTCTGGAGTTAGGAAGAGCTGAGTTCAAATCCCTCCTCAGATACTTGCTAAGTTGCATGACCCTGGACAACCTCTGTTTGTCTCAGTTTCCTCATTAGTGAAGTCGGAATGATAATGTGTCTTCTGGGGTAGTTGTGGGGATCAGATGATCAGATCTGTAAAGCCTTTAGCACAGTGCCTGACACAAAGCAGGCTCATTAACAGTGTATTTCCTTCCTACCTTGGTGGGTGTGGTTATAATAGAGACTAGCCCCACAATTATCAGACGACCAGTTTTTCTACCATTCTGTAATTGCCTGGCACTCACTTAGATTGCAGTTCTTTTGCTTTTAATTCCCCCATTAACATCAGGAGATTTGTTTTGCTTGTGACTATTCCCTCTTTGGTATAATCCTTCTTAACTTTCCCTCCCAGCTGGTTTCCCTGTTGAGCTCTCTAAGGTTTTATGCCAAGTTCTTTTTTGTATGTGTGTGTTCAGCTTTATTTGTCCATTTCAAAAAAGTGCAGTTCCTCTGATGCCTACTGCTCCCCTCTTCACGTTCCTATATTCTTGCACATTCCAGTTATAAAGAATAGCGAGTTCCATTCCCTTCTTCCTCTTTTCCAGTATATTTCTCATTTTGCCCTCTCTTAAAATCCTCAGAGCAAATTCATTCTACCCCCTGTGACCTTTGCTTTTCTTCTCTAACTCCCTCAATAACCCCAATCATGAAAAACATTTAGGTTCTGAAAGAACCCTTGTCACTTCTCCCCCATGAGAATGTTAGCACTGTACTCTCATAGAGTTCCCATTGTTCATAGATTTATCTTTCTAGGTAAATTACTCTGCGCTTGTGTTTGCATTTCAAGTTCCTATTCAGGTCTGGTCCTTTTTATGGCAGATGCTTGAGAATATCTTATTACATTAAAGGTACTTATTTTTCTCTTGTAGGATTTTTCAGTTTTACAGTACTGTTGGTTCTAAGCCCACATTTTTACCTTTTGTCAATAAATAATAAACCAAGATCTCCCCTGTTTTATAAGAAGTTATCATTTCTTGTGTACTTTGAAGTACTTCTATCTAGATGCTGGCAGTATTTTTTTTCTTGGATGTGGGTATGCTGGATCTTGGCTGACATTACCTTTCTGTAATGGAGTCTTTTAAAGGAGGACTTTTAACTTTGTCTTTGGGTTTAATAGGCTTTTTCATTTTTTCCCCTTGGCTTCCTTTCATCTAGGTATTGATGTGTTTCTTGTGAAAAAACCATTTTTTCCTTTGAGTATCTGTTTACAATTATTATGGACTTTCTTCTTCCTTCTGGAGAACCTTAAATTTGCAGTAATTACTGATACTGGTGGATATTTTATTTGATTTACTCTGAGGCTCCATCCCCATGCTGCTCTTTTTGGTGAGCTCATCTGCCAAGTTTGATCTTGCCCTAGGGTCCCATGGGTTCTTTTGCTAACCTCCATTACTCTCCCACTTTCACTCCTCAGGCTATTCTGTGCCTTCTTTGGTATTTCTTGACAGTTTGGGAGACCTTAAAGCACTTAGCTTAGGTTGTCTGGGTCGGGCATTATTCTGCTGCTGCTTCTCATGGTTTTTAAGGTCCTCTGGGACTTTCTAGATACCCCGAGACCTTGTCAAGAGAGCATTATATTCTTACTTCTTCTGGACACAGCATTGAAGACTATGTGTGCTGTCTCTGGTTGTGCTGGGAGCTTAAGCCTGATATGGCACAGGCTTTGCTGGAAGGTTACCCTTTCCTATGACTGTCAGGATTTTGGCTTGACCTTTTTGTAGCTCTTGGATGAAAGAAGTCACTGTACTTTTTCATTGAATTTTTTAATCATTATTTGGTCTTGTGTGAACTTCAAAGTTTTGCCAAAGTTAATATATGGGACCTGGGTGGTGTGTCTCCTGTTTAGGTGGCCACCATGGCAGGAAGTCTAAATATGCTGAATTTGAATTCAGTGAGGGGAGGAGGACGACTCAGTAAAGTTATGGTCACCACGATAGGAGAACCAGGAGAGTGTGATGTCATGACAGAAAAAGGAGGTAGGAGTGTCAAGGTGTGGTTAATAGTAACTAAATGTTGCTGAGAGGTGTCTAGGACAGTAATGATTGAGAAGATGAAAGTATATTTGGAAATAAGGTCATTGAGAGAGCAGTTTCAGTGGTGAATTCAGAAGTCAAGTTGCAAGGGAATAAGGATTCATCAGATAGTAAGAAAGTGGAGAAATTATCTGTAAATTTTTAAATTTTGATAGTGGAGAGAAGAGATGAAATTTTAACTTGAAGTGGTAGGAGTCCCATGAATAAAATACCCAAGAAAGATCAAGGGGGAAAGGGTTTTAGTTTTTAAAGAACAAAGGATATATGAACATATTTGTAGGCAGTTTGTTAGAAAGATAGGGGAGAGAAAAATTGAAAATGTCCTAGAAGAGTCAGAATCCAGGATTATAAGTAATTATAATCTTTACAAAGAGAAGTATTCCTTCTGGGAGATGGGCAAAGAAAAAGAACTTTTGAGATATTACAGGGATGGGGAGTTAAAGCATGGTAGGGGCAGTGAATAAGGGGGGTAAGGGTAGATACTTAATAAGTTTTAGTAATCGCTGGATATGAGAAAATTTTTTGGTTGGGGTAAGGATTTCAAAGCATCAGTCATAGACTAGTTTTACAATGAATTTATACTGGGTAAAATCAACATGTTTTGTGACCTTTTCCATCAATGGTCAGCTGACCAGGAAACAGAAACATAAGATGAAGAGTTTGTCTTGATTTGGTTCTACCATCTTAAAAGCTAAGACCCATATATCTTAACTTTTTTTTTTCCTTTTTAGGTAATTTGCCAGTCGATGGAAGATTTCAGAAAACATATGTGTAAATTCTGGATCAATGTTTTCCCAGTACTTTTTATGTTTATGAATATCACAGTGCTTGGAATTATAGGAGCAGCTATAGTAATAGCCATCTTAAAGACGCTTTTCCCTAATTGTGAATCCAAGTAAGTAATTCTCATTTTTAATGGAAACTACCACTCTCGCTTTTCTTCCTTCCTACCACTCTACTTTGTCGTTTAGGTACATGGACAGACTCAAAAAACCCCCATTCCCCTCAATGGTAACACCTTCCTAGAAAAGACCACAGCTGACAGATACTGCTGTGTTAATACTGTGACCATCTGCGTGAAGATCCACTTTTATTAGTCTTTCTTCATAGCTTTTTTGGTGCGTAGACGCTCATATTTTGTTGTAGCCCAAGGCAGAAATTATCAGGAGAGCCTACAGTACAGTTCTGATATATTTTATTTATGTATTAACATACTATTAACATTATGTAGTAGTATATTATATTATAGTAGTATAGTATATTATACTATATATTATATACTATATATACTATTATGTTATACTACAGTATACGCTATGTTATATATAGTATAGTATAGTATATTAAAATGTTATTAGCCAAGAATAAGTATTTAAAAGCATTGTATTTTTCAATCTCTCGGCCAAGAAGGTAGGAATAACATTCTTTTTTTCTAGATTAGGTAATCTGTCTTAGCCTGTGAGCTGGGGATTCTCACTTCTCTCAGGACCGTCCTGTAGCCAGTGATCTGGAAGTTCCAGTGGTGGTACTACCATACCCATCTCTCTTTCCCCTTCCCTCATTTCCTGAGAGTGCATTACTGTTCCAGCTCCCTTCTTTTTGTGGATCTCTTATTTTAGAATCTATTATTGTAGGTCAAAATAAACTGAAGAAAAATCTGTGTCCTTATCTAGTAGGAAAATTTACTATCCTCTGTATTACAATAAGACATATCCTTTTCAATTTCAGGGGAATTCTTCACTTGGATAAAGTGGGCTACCATAGGTACTACCCTGTCGACTTCTTAGAGACTACAGAGAAATCAAAGGATAATCTTGAAGAGAAGATATGTATTTAACACATCCTTACCCCATTTTCCCATTGTGGAATTTTCTACTTGGTTCACAATTTCCAATCATTTGATAAGAAAGTATAATTCAAATAAGAAATAAAAGTATATTGAAAAACAGTGCCATAACTAAGCTAGACCTTCTAAAAGAGACTGAAGAATGAGGATAAAACAATCTAAATTACTTGACTGGAAATGTCAGATATGACTTCCTAAGGAATGAAAGAGTGGTAAAATTAGCTAAACTGAAATAGAATAAGCAAAGACTTGCAGTACCTGTGTTTGCATACCAAAAAAGACTTTAAGCCAATAATTCCAGATGCCTTAAGAAAATTACATCTAATTTTTTTATTGTAACGTATGAGGTCTTACTTTAAGCACTTTATGAAAAGCTAAACTTAAGAGAAGCCCCAGAATTAAACAGTTTTTAAAACTACTTGACTTTTATTTTATATAACATTTATGATTTTGATAAAGATCCTTGAGATATATTCATTGTACCTGTACCAAGGCCACTTAGCAGAATCTAAATAGAATTGTCAAAGTGACATTCTTTCTGCTAAAGAAATCTCTTGGGGAGAGAAGGAGCTGAGTAGATATACTTATTGGGGTGTGATAGGTCAAAACTTATGCTGGTGCCTCATTCCCCACAATATGAATCAGCGGGCAATATTACTAAATTTTAGTGAGTAAACAATACAAAGTTTTAAAAGAATCTAGTAGTGATCTACTTGGTTTTACTTAGCTATTTTGATCTTTGTTTTTCATTGTAATTGACATGAATGAATTTAAATACTAAGTATATTTATTAACACTGGTGTCTCAGTGAAATACCTGAAAATGAAACAAGTTATTTTGAGCCATAAGAAAGTTTACTTAAGCTTTAAAGAATATTAAATAAAAAAGCAACGTTTTAGTGAAATCTCCAGATGGCAAGGTCGCTGCTCATGCTCATATATCCAGTTCTAGTTTTATGGGACCCTGGTATGTATTTAGAAGCAAATTTGTACATAGAAATTTATTCTATATATTTAGAAGGGGAAAGTATAAGGGAAATCATTTAAGGTTTTATAACATTTGATTTGTCAATTCTTTATCATTTATAAAATGCCTTGGATTTAGTTCCCAAAATAAGCTGAGTTAAGTTCTGAATAAAAGTTTGGAAAATAAGTATTTACCTGCCCTTACAGTAACAATCTACTACTCAGGGATGTCAAAGTAGAGCCAAGTAAGACTCCTGCCTACTTTTTCACATGACTAGTGAAATAGGTAAAATAAGGATAGCCTTTTCCAGCCTTGCACAGAATCCTACAAGCAAGAGGAAAGGCAATGTAGGTCCTTGTTCCAAGTTATTTCCCCTTTGGTTTACAAAATGAACAAAAGTTCTTAAAAGTTATATTCATAAGCAAATGAGTCTGAGGTCAGAGCTGGCTCCATTACTACTTAGATTGAAAAATGGCTGCTCAGCTTTTTTCCTCTACTAATAAATTAAACCATGAAAAAAGAAGTGTCATCTCTAAGTATATAAAGCTATGGCCTAAAATAAGTGCTAATTATGAAATACTTTTAAGTAAAAAAGATTTAATGCAAAAGTAACAAATTGAGACAAATTTCCCTACAGCTTAAAAAAATTATTTATTCAGAATCATGAGTTTCTTTTATAATTATCATTATGAAAGTTTAAAAAAATATAGCACTCAGTGCAATGAAAACTACTTTTCATTACTATTGAAACAACATAAGGCAGGTTTCTCACAGTTTACTTTAAAAAAGAATTTAGCATGATCCAAATTCATATATCCATTTTTCATATCTTTCAATGTCCGCAGCAGAGACTGACTTAGAAACCTTTTTTAAAGCCATTCCAAAGTCCTCCATAGTTGTAGGCATATGCATTTCATCTCTAGAAAGATTTCTGATTTCTTCAGGTGTTAGACCTTCAATTCGCCTCCTCATGGCCATCAGGGATGCATCTCTTCATTTTAAAGAAAAAAATTAAAGGTTACATCTTTCACATGTCACCAGATCTGGTTACACTAAACTGAGAACAAGAAACCCTTTGTTGCCACAGCAGAATGTTACGGTGGTTATAAGCATGATCTTACTACTGTGCAATAAATAGTATTGTATGATATACACTTAATGTTTTCTTTACTTGAAATGTTTCTCTAATATGCCAAATGACAATTCCTACCTATCTTTAAGGCCCAGTTTAAATAACACCTCCTCTACAAAGCTGACCCTAATCCCCCCCCTCCCAAGATGGAAGTTCTCTCCTAATTCTTGAAGCACTTTTTTTGGTGTGTATTTCTTAAGCACTTGTGTTCTATTTTAAAATTATTGGTATATGTGTCATTTATACCTACTAGACTGTAAGCTCCTAGAGGGCAAGGACCCTGTTTTTTAATCTTTGTCTACCCCTTGGCCTAACACAGAATAGCCATTTAATAAATGTCTGTTGAATAGCTGAAAAATGTTATCATTTCAACACTTAATCCTACCACTTATAAACAGTATATCCTAATATATAACTATCATATACCATTAAAATATATAAGTAGAAGCTACATACACCAAAATATCTACAGCTGCACTTTTTGTGCTAACAGAACTGGAAATAAAGTGGATGCCCATTGACTGGGGGATGATGGCTAAACAAAATGTAGTACATACCATAAGAAATGATTAATTTGATGATAGAGAAGCAGCAAGACTGATACAAAGTGAAGTAAGGAGAGACAGGAAAATGATTACATCACTACAGGAAAGAACCAAATGCTGCAAAATTACACTGAATAAGCTTAGTCCACAGCCAAATGAATATCTGGATCCCCCCTCCCCTCTCCCACTTCTCTGAAGTAGAGATCATGGGTGTGGAACACTACAGATAAGAACTTTGATATTTTGGTTATTTTTGTAGAATTTTCCCTTTATAAAAAAAATCATTATTATAAAAGGTGGCAATTGGGAGAGGAACAGGAAAGGAATAAGGGAATGTAAAGAATAACAAAAGATCAGAATTTTATTTAAAAAAATAAATGAATGCTGAACATGAATTATGTGGAAAAGCAAATTTAAAAGGAAAAAGAAGCTGACTGTAGGAAACCTTATTAACCAATAAGTGAGGTCAATGAAGAACAACAACCAAAAAAGGATTCATCCTGTTGGGGGGCAGAATATTTGGTTACCTGTATGACTGACTGTATACTAAAAGCTAAATTTTTTTTTCTTACATGGCAGAAAGCCTTTTAAAAAGGGTTAAATCTTAACACATTCATATATGCTCGATAGCATGTTTGACATGATATACGTTGTTGGAAGTAATATTCCCATCAATGAGATCATAAATGCAAATGAATATTGGGTATTGATGTCTCCTCTTGTTTTAACCCAATACTTATTTCCCCATAATTCCACTTCCTAACACCAAATTCTTCCCTTATGACAACAAAAAAAATCAAAGTTAAGTGAAACCAACCAACAGAGCAACTTTGCATATTTATACCACATTCCACATTTATAGTCCCTAACCTCTATACTAAGAGAAAGATAGGTCTGTCTCATTACCAATTTTTAGGCGCCAAGATTACTTGGATTTTACATTTTAATAAAGTATTTAACAAATTCTCTCAAATTATTCTTTTAGACAAGGAGAGAGAACTAAATTCCTCAGCTGGATTAGATTATATTCATTAAGAGATTAACTAGGTTCAGAATTGGGTGTGAATGATCAGACCCCAAAATTAATCAATAATGATTCAATGTCCACTTAGAAGGCCCCAGAGACTGGTTCTTTTTCTTGTGGGTTCAACATTTTTATTACTGGTTTGGAAAAAGACAGGCTTGGATAAAGGCTTTCCAACTTTGCAGAAGACACAAACCTGGGAGGGATAGCTAAAAACACTGGAGTAGAGAACCAAGATACTGTATCAATGAGCTGAATCTAATCAGATGGGCAAGTCACCACTAAATATCAGAACATCTGAAAGAGATTCAAGCGTTTTTATAGACTTAAACTCATAATATAAGAATATGATATTGCGTGCCTCCCCCCAAAAAAGTTTCATCATCTTAGGCTGTATTAAATGAAGCATAGTCTTCAGAGATAGGGAGGTGATAGTGTACCATGCTACTTTTCATGGGTCAGACCAACAATGAATGTTTAATGAATGCTTACTAAGTGTGTACATGTATGTGTTTGTCTATATCTAATACATACACATGTCATGTGTAGATAAACAAGACACAAACTAGATGGGAGACAACCATAGTAGGGAAGACTAATAGTTGTTGGGGGGTTGGAAAAGGGATCAGGAAAGGCCCATTTAAGTTTAGAGTATTTGAAGAGGACTATTGAAGGGGCTGAAGAATATGTGATCTAGCTGAAAGAAATAAGGATGTTTTACTAAAGAGAAGATTTGATTTGTGGGGAATGGGGAGTGGGGGTAGGTCTGGGAGTGTGCAGAGTTGTCTAAAAACATTTGAAATGGTGTCACCCAAAAAAAAGGCTTAGATTTCTTATTCTTGAACCAAGACCAAAAGAAGTAGGAAAAAAAGAAGACAGAAAATAGAACAGATGTTTATTAAGTGCCTACTATGTGCTAGGCTTTGTGCTAAGCACTTTAAAATATTATCACATTTGATTCTGACAACAACCCTTTGAGATAAGGGGTGATTATTATCTCCATTTAACAGTTAAGGAAAGTGAAGCAGACAAAAGCTGTGAATTGCCCAGGGTCTTAGCCAGCTGGTAAGTGAGACTAAATTTAAACTTCCATTTTCCTGCCTCTAGGCCCACCATTCTATCAACTGTGCTACCTAGCTGCCTAAAGAAGAAGCTGCAAAGATTTCTGTTTCACCTAAGTAAAAATTCCTAATACTTTGCTAGTTCAACTCAATAAGTAATGGGTTCCCTGTAAGTTTTCAAGCAAAGACTAGCTGACCGAGTCCACTGGTTATATGACAGACAAGATTCTAATTCAGTTATGAACTGGACTCTAGGCATTTTGAGATCCCTTTCAATTCTCAGTTTCTGTGACTGTGTCACCTATAATATTTATTTTTTTTAAAAAGCTCAACAGCACAAGTTCAAAGTACAGATCCCTAAGACACTCAAGTAAAGACTTCCCTCTTGGGGTCTGGTCATTCTAATCTATTTACTAGTCAGTATTTTTCCATATTGTATATAGGGATAGCACAAAAAATGTGCATCAGTGAACCTATAGAAGGGCTAGTTGCGAAATATAGCTTCATTATTGATACACAGACATATGTGTGAAATACAGCTTAAATTTTCAAATGAACAGAACAGGATGTAATATTTTTACTCTTCAAAACCAATCTGTAACTTAGGGTCTACAATGACTTGAGGCTTCATTTAACTTAATATAACATAAGAACTTTAAGGAAACTTAATACCCACAAAAGCCCTTCCATCCAAAAGAATTCCTACCTGCATACATTGGTAATATCTGCACCTGAATAACCTTCCATATTTTCTGCTATACTTGCAAGGTCAACATCATCAGCCAACTCCAGTTCACGTAGACTTATTCGCAAGAGCTCTTCTCTGCCCTTTGCTAGACAAACATCAGAAATGGGGGGAAAAAATGCAACATATAAATTAGGTCATTTCTCCTACTCTTACACCTATTTTCTATCTGTGATACTTTATGCTCTCATTTAATCGTTCAGTGCAGATAAGTATGCTTACCTACAAATACTTGCTACTGTTGTGTCTTATAAGGTTGGCGAGAGAGCCTTCAAAGGACCGTTTCTGTCAACTAATAAAATGGTCAAATGACACGAACAGTTTTCTTTGAAGACTAAATCCACTTTGCAGATGATATGATGATATACTTAGAAAATTCTAGAGAATCATTGGCATTCCTATATATTTCTAACAAAGTTCAACAGTAAGAAATAGAAAGAGAAATTCCATCTAAAGTTACCGTAGACATTATAAAATATTTGGAAATCTATCTGCCAAAACAAACCCAGGAATTATATAAACAAAATTACAAAATACTTTTCACACAAATAAAGTCAGATCTAAATAACAGGAAAAACATCAGTTGCTCATGCCTAGGGCAAGCTAATATAATAAAAGTGACAATTTAACCTAAATTAACATACCTATTTATAGTGCCATACCAATCAATCTACCAAAAAATTATTTTATAAAACTAGAAAAAAATAGTAACAAAATTCATCTGGAAAAACAAAAGGTCCAGAATATCAAGGGGGTTAATGAAAAGAAATGCTAGGGAAAGTGGCCTAGCCATACCAGATTTCAAATTGTATTATAAAGCAGTAGTCATCAAAACTACTTGGTACTGACTGAGAAATAGAGTAGTGGATCAGTGGAATAGATTAGGTATGCAAGACACAGCAGTCAATGGCCATAGTAATCTACTGTTTGATAAACCCAAAGACCCCAGCTTCTGGGATAAGAACTCACTATTTGACAAAAACTGCAGGGAAAACTGGATAATAGCATGGCAGAAACTGGGTATAAGTCAATATCTTACACCATATACCAAAACAAGGTGTAAATGGGTGCATGATCTAGATATAAAGGTTGATACTGTAAGCAATCTGGGAGAGCAAGAAATGGGTTTTTGCCTGTCAGATTTATGGAGAAGGGAAGAATTTATGACCAAACAAGAGATAGAGAGCATTACAAAATGCAAAATGGGTAATTTTGATTACATTAAAATGAAAAGTTTTTGTACAAATAAAGCCAATGTAATAACCCATATAAAGAGGGAAGTAGAAAATTGTGAAAGAATTTTTACAACCAGTCTCTCTGATAAAGGCCTCATTTCTAAAATATAGAGAGAACTGAGTCAAATCTATAAGAATATAAGGTATCGGGGAGGCTAGGTGGCGCAGTGAATAGAGCACTGGCCCTGGAGGAGGACCTGAGTTCAAATCTGACCTCAAACACTTGACACACTAGCTGTGTGACTAGTCACGTAACCCCAATTACCCTCCAAAAAGCAAAAAAAAAAAAAAAAAAAAAGAATACAAGGCACTCCCCAACTGATAAATGGTCAAAAGATATGAACAGGCAGTTTTCAGAGGAAGAAATTAAAGATATCTATTAGCATATGAAAAAATGCTCTAAATCACTACTGATTGGAGAAATGCAAATCAAAACAACTCTTAGGTACCACATCTCACTGGTCAGGTTGACATGACAAACCAGGAAAATAATAAATGCTAGAGAGGATGTGGAAAAACTGGAATACTAATGCACTGTTAGTGGAGTTGTGAACTGACCCAACCATTCTGGAGAGCAATCTGGAACTATAAAAAAGTGCGTACCCTTTGACCCAGCAATACTACTTCTAGGGCTGTATCCCAAAGAGATCACATAAGTAGGAAGTGGACCCATATGTACAAAAATTATAGCAGCTCTTTTTGTGGTGGAAATCAAGGGGATGCCCATCAATTGGGGAATGGCTAAACAAGCTGTGGTATATGAATGTAATGGAATACTATTGTGCTATAAGAAATGAGGAGCAGACAGACTTCATAATAACCTGGAGAGACTTACATAAACTGATGCTGAGTGAGGAGAGCAAAAGCAGGAGAATTTTGTATACAATTACAGACACATCTTATCTGTGACAACTAACTTTGATAGACTGGGCTCCTCTCAGCAATGAAAGGTTAGAAGACAACTCCAAATGATTCATGATGGAAAAGGATATCCACATCCAGAGAAAGAACTACCAAGTCTGAATGCAGATTGAAGCAAAACTACTTGTTCTTTCTCTTTTGTGTTTTGTTTTGTTCCTTTTTTCTCATTCACTCCATCGGTTATTATTGTTCTTTACAACTTGAATAATGTTTAATGTGAAGATATTTGTAAAGCCTATATCTGATTGCAAGCCGCCATGGGGAAATGGGAGAGAAAATCTGGAACTCAAGAGATTGTGGAATTAAATGTGTAAACTAAAAATAAATTAATTAAAATTATAGAAAAAGATTAAATCCAAAATATCAATAATCAAGTAAAAAAAATGCTCCAACTAACTAATAACTAGAGAAATGAAAATTAAAGTAATTCCCAGGTTCTACCTCACGCTCATGACTGGCAAAGCTGACAAAAAAAGAAAAGGAAAAAAATGACAAATGATGAAAGGGCTGCGGGAAACAAACACTTCAATGTAGGGATTTGTTTTGATTGACCATATATCTCTATTAAAATGGGATTTATTTTTCTTGTTTTCCAATGGCGGGGGGGAAGAGACTAGGAGACAATCGATTTTTCTTAACTTAAAGCCCACTCAAATGGTTAAGATGACTAAACATTAAGATGTTAAGATATAGCACTATTTTCTCTTAAAAAGAGATCTATTAATGCCCAATTTTTTTGAAAAGATACATTACAATTTAAGTAACAATACCTGATGGCAATGGAATGTAAATTCTTTTTTCTAGTCGTCGTCTTAAAGCCTCATCAATATCCCAAGGAAAATTAGTAGCTGCGAGAACCATAACCATTTTGGAAGGGTCATCATTTTCAGAAGCCCCTCCAACACCTAAAAGAAGAGAGGAGAGAGAAGAAAAGCATCTGATCCCATAAGTCATGTTGAAAATTACGATAGTAATATTACTGCACTGATAATCACTTTTAAAATAATAAGGATTATAAAATATTTGGCAGATCAACAGGATATTACTTCTCATACTTTGTTCTTAGTTTAAGACTTTTCCAGCACTTATGCTAATTAAAGCAAACAATTAGAGCACAGCAATAAACAAAAACTCAATAGGATCATTTAGCTTCTATTAAGAGAAAAAAAGGGCTCAAATGGTTATTAATAATAATTAACATATAAAATCAGTTTTTCAAAAGTATAGCCTGTCCCATAAAAAAGAAAAACCAATACAATATTAATCCTATTAGCACTGAGAAATAACATGATATAGTAGAAAGAGCACTGGTTTTGTAATCAGAACATCTTACTCTGTTAATAATTGCGTGACCTCAGGTAAACCCTCTAATTTCATTAAGCCTCATTTTCATCATCTGTAAAATATAGGTAATATTGCATGAATTAACTGAATTCAAGGTCGTTCTATTCAATTTTACCAATATTTACTACTGGCTAGCACTGTATCTGGCACAAGAGACACACACAAAAATTAATAAAGTTCCGAACCTCAGGGAATTTATATTCTATGGGATCAAATGAGATAGTAAAGCAGTATATAAACGTGAACTATGATAATTTAATATTAAGCACGATAGGTGTTAACTACAACACATGAGAATGTTATGAGGTGTTACATAAAACACCTGCTATGTTGCAGCCCTCTTAATCTGCACCAAGATTTCCAGCCAGAGTCATTGCTACCAACATCCATGAACAATTCTGGGACTTTGACTAAGTTCACCACAACTAGTCCTAAGAAAAGTTTGGGTTGGTAAAAGTCTATGATTTGAAGAGACAGGAGAAAACTGATTAAGTATAGGAAATGTTCCAGACGCTTATCCCTACTTCTCCCAAAGTAAATTTATTTACCATCCATCTGAACCAGTAGTTCTGCTTTTACCCTTCGGCTTGCTTCATGCTCCTCAGAAGTTCCTCTGCGACTACAAATGGAATCTATCTCATCAATAAATATTGTTGTTGGAGAATAAAATCGAGCCTAAAGAAAAAATAACATGATACCAGGATATATTAAAACAAATCAGCAGAGAGGTGACCAATTATAGAAGAGCTAAGTATCTTTCTTTCCTGTAGAAATTTTTTTTAATCTGGACCTGTGAATTTCATTGGTATAAAAGGCCCTTCTACAGAATGAAATTTCCTCTACTAATACAAATTCAATTTCTGGTCTTAAGAGTCTCCTGAGGCACTGGAGAGGTTAAATGATTAGACCACAGGTATACCAGCCAGGATGTACAACAGGAGAAAAACAGAACTCGGGTCTTCCTAATTTTGTGGTCAGCTCTTTATCCTACATTACCTCTTCAAGAGAAAAACAATAGAAGTTAAATCACAACATCCTATTCATGTATCTAATATTACATGTGTAACATACTCCAGATCACTTCTAATGAAAGGTATTTAGCTATATATGTGCATGCATGTGTATATATGTATATATAAGGCAATAGACAAATGTATTATAGACTGTAATGCCAGAAAAAGGGCAAAAGAGGAACAGTTATACACAGCTGTAAATATATTCCAGAAACAGAATATATTTATTTTTATTTATTAATAAATCATTATTTAGTATTAAATTATTAAATTTTATTATTAAATATTAAATTATATTTATCTAGAATATATTCTAGATGATAGATGTCATCTCATCCAATCTCTGTACTTCAGAGTTAAAGTAAATGAGGAAACTGATGCCTAGAGAAGATAAGTGTTTTGCCTACATTTACACAGGTAGTGACAAAACCAAGACATGGACCCATGTCTTCTGAAACTAAATTCAGCATTCGTTCCATTACAACATAGCTATCTAATTAGAATAAGTCTCATGAAGGGTTAAAAAAATTTTTTGTTAAGGCACCATCCTCCAAGGAATATTAAGAATAAACGAAATAGGGGCAGCTAAGTGGCACAGTGAATAAATAGAGCACTGGTCCTAGAGTCAGGAGCACATGAGTTCAAATCTGGCCTCAGACACTTAACATTTACTAGCCGTGTGACCTTGGGCAAGTTACTTTACCCTAATTGCCCTGTCTTCCCCTTCAAAAAAAAATGAAATGAAATTATTCATCTTTTCTACTTTAAGGAAGCAAGTAATTTCCCTCCCATATATGAAGGCAATGGAAAAAGTAGGTAAAACAAACATTTAACAGCATATAGATGATTTCTAGGGGCACTTTAAACACCTTCCACTCTACAAACTGTTATGTAAGTAAAAATATTAAATCCTTCTTTAATGTTTCAGGCCAGAAAAATAGTTAACAAAACCTATCATTAAAGTCATTGGGGCAGTCTTGAATGAGGCTCAACAAGGTTATATATAATCCAACTTTTGAGGAAAGAAGTGATGAAGATAAAAATAAAACATAGTAGTTCTTACCAGTCAAATTATGAACAACTGTGAGGACTAAAAATGCTATTTGTCAAACAGTCTTAAAAAATTTTTAAGTACTCATCAATTATGAGGTTTAAATCTAAATAGAAATTGGAATTTCAAAGGATGAATTAATATCTAAATTATGCTATGCTTTGGTGTTTTTAAGTAAAAAGATAATTCATTTAACTATCCTTTCTATAAAGGAAGTCAGGCCTTAAAGGTAAATATACAGATATACCACCTGGTATACTTTACAAATGCATGAATTTTAGAAAAGTAGAATATAATTTAAATATACTAGAAGTTTCATAGCTTACTAGAATATATTAAAATCATTTGATGCCTCACTAACCCATTATCCAATCAGTTGTCAGATCTTACCATTTCTATCTCCACATTTCTTACATGTTCCCTTTTCTCTACTCACAGAATCATCACCTTAGTCTGGGCTTCATCACTTCTTACTGGGACTATTGTAATCATCTAGTCTCCCTGTGCTGTGGAAATAATTTTCCTAAAGTGCATATCATATTTCTGCACTCATTAGAAGTCAACATGGCTCCCTCATACTTCAAGGATGAAATGTAAACTCTGGCACTTAAAGATCTTCACAATCTTTTAATCTTCTTATACATTATACTTCTTCACACTCTCTACAATTCAGTCATCTGGCCTCTCTGCTGCTCTTCACACTGTATTTCCTCTGCTGTCCCTCAGGCCTGGAATGTACTCATTCTTCCACTCCACTTCTGCTGATTTCCTTCAAGAGTCAGTTAAGTACTACCTTATACACAACTGTTCTTGACTACTATAACTACTAGATTCTCCCTCTAAAAACTACCTCATATTCATTTTGAACACCCACTGTGTTAATTAAGACAAAGTGTCTGCCATAAAGCAGGTACCTAATAACTGTTTATTGTTTTAGGGCTATCATTTAATAATTCTTAACTTTCAAGGTTTATAATGTTCGAATTTGAAGATTTTCTATCCAAGTACTTCACAGGGGTTAAGAAGTCATCCATTCTCTCCTAATAGAAAATTTCATGTCTATAAAGACTTGAATACTACTTAAGATTTGAATGCCATGACATCCTGCATTGTTTTCCCAAGAAACAAACTTTTACTGTCCCTCTCAATTCAATAAGCATTTATTAAACACTATATCCAAGGCACTAGGGGATAAAAAACAAAATGAAAAATACTCTTTGCTCTAAGGAACTTACATTTTACTGGGTATATACCATATGTAAAAAGGTAAATAAAGGGAGGGGGAGAAAACTTGAAACTCAAAGGACTGTGGAACTGAATGTTGTAAACTAAAAGTAAATAAATAAGTTCATTTTTTTTAAAGGTAAATACAATTTGAGGAGAAAGCACACCAAAAAAGGCAGATAGGGAAGAGTTGGGTCAGGAAGGACAGCTCAGAAGAAGCAAAGAAGCTAAGGCTTCTAAGAGGCAGAAGTGAGAGGGAATTCTAGGTATAAGGGAATAATAGTCTGTGTAAAAGCATGGAGGCAACAGATTGAAGACTCCAGGACTCAAGTCAGTTGCAGGGCTTTTCCCCCACCTTCAAGTTTTAGGCCTTCCCTCTCTCTGTATTGGGAATGTCTATGGTATGGCTCCCTCTTGAAGCTTACGTCCCCCTCCCCCTTATTCTGGCTAGTTCATTAAAATCCTACTAGCCAGATCTTCCTAGTAAGTTTGGTAGTTAAGTTATAGCAATCACCTGTACTGGTCTCCCTATTGTTCAGCCCAGAGTGACACACTGTTTAAGGCATGGCCTTTGTTCCCTCAACTGAATTTGTCTCTTCCTAACTCTCAAGCCCCACTAAGGCTGATCTTAGGACTCCTTCACACCACCAGCAAAGCTGAGCTGACAGATACAAGCTAAAAAACCATAGGAGGTAAGTTTCTTAAGGGTAAGGACTATTGCCTTTTTTGTCTTTGTATTTTTACCATCTGATACAATGCCCTGGAACATTTCAGGTACCTAATAAACATATTTCAGCTATGGGTTCTAATCACTTTCCTATCTCAAGCTGCTGAATCTCTGGGTTTATACTTGGGCCCTCCCTTTCCCTGGAAAGGACAGATCTCATAAACTATTACCATGAACTTTATGCCATATTTCAAAAGGAAAGTAAGATATAACACGAAAGGCAACAAATTACAATTACACTTCCCAATTAGACAAGCTAAATCTACCTGCATACCCAAATACTCATGTGACCACATATGTAATAAAGTACCTTAATAGCAGCTATATTACTTCCTAAGGCAAAGACAGTATTTTGGGGTTTTTTCTTATGAGCCCTTTTGGAGTTTTCTTGGCAAAGACACTGCCATTTCCAGTCAATATTAGTAATGTTGAAATTAGTAAGTTGAAAATACTATGTCAGAATTTGAGGAATTACATTTTTTCTCCTTACTCAGATTTTTAAAGGGTGAAAGAATGAAAAAGAAAAACCTCTAACAAAGGACAAACAACTTAAGCCAGCAATTGGGTCATTAAACACAAGGTATTTGGTTAACATGCCCAGCTGAAAAGAAGTGCAATGATCCAACCTCCACAAATATTCAAGATTTTCACCAACTGAAAAAACTAATTATGTTGTTGAGGTTTGAAATCACTGAAATAACATTTATACAAAAAGCAGACAGGGAATTATTTCAAATTCCAATTCCAAATCACACCAGGTACCAATTCTAGAGGGAGGACAGGGATTAAGTGGGGAATTCGGTTACAAAAACAAGCCGTTAGCTGACAGTTTTCAATTTCAGATGTCATCAGATTTTAGACAAATGCTATACCAACTAGTCATTCTAGGTTTTCCTGCTTTCTGAATATAATAGAGATTATTCTGACTCACTTTCTAATCCCTAAAAGAAGTATAGGAAAAAATATAGGAGAAAAAAGAGGTATGAAATCAGTAGAGCTCTCTCAAGCATTCACCATTTCAAACAGGAGGCGAACAAGCTTCTCAGACTCTCCTCTGTACTTGGAGGTAAGGGTTGATGAAGAAACATTGAAAAATGTTGTTTTGCATTCAGTAGCTACTGCTTTAGCAAGCAGAGTCTTTCCAGTGCCAGGTGGACCAACCATTAACACACCCTGTTGGAAATATGACAATATAAGTAAAGAATTAACAAGAACCTATACAACTGTGATTGGTTCTGTTTTAATACAGTCACTTCGGCCCATTCCAAAATAACTCATACATGCACTAAAATGATTAAAAAACGAAAAAGGCTACTTAGTCAGTTTTATTGAACATAGTTTCCCTTCCTATATGTCCCCTGACCAAGACAGACAAATGTTAAAGAGGACACATTATAGCTACTACATAACACTGAACAATGAACATACCTCATGCTCAGACAAGCTCAATTGTCTGAAAGTAGATATCTAAATTCTCTAGCCCAGAAGACCTGTTTTTTGAAGCCCTGAATTTCTTTAAGGTGGTGATAGAACTTTTTCAGTCCTGACATTTCAATATTGACAATCACATACCCCTGACATTCTAGGATTCACTGATTTTATACTGCCTGTTACAAATAATCACACTAAAATTAAGGTTTTAACTCCTAGCATTTTCATTATTTAGGCTTTCCAAATACACGGGGTCCATAATGAGTAATACTCTTGGCTTTTTAAATGCAGAGACTGAGGGAGAGGTCTTAAACTGGCACCTTCTACTGCTTTAAGATTTAAAACACATGGAGTTCTAATTTCTAGTTAACAATTAAAAAAAAACTTTCTTCTGTAAGTAATCAAGAGCTGTGCTTAGCACAGTATTTCGCACATAACAGACACTATATAAATGCTTTAGATTAGATCATGTTCCACATTACTTTTTTCTTTTTTTGCTTTTTGGAGGGCAGTTGGGATTAAGTGACTTGTCCAAGGTCACATGACCAGTAAATGTGTCAAGTGTCTGAGGCTGGATTTGAACTCAGGTCCTCCTGACTTCAGGGCCAGTGCTCTGTTCACCTCACCACCTCGCTACCCCTTCCACATTAATAACATGGTTCCAGACACATAAAAAGTAATTTCTTGGGATAATTCTAATTAGTACTCAACTTGCTTGCAGTTCAATAATCATATCCATTATTATTATTCATATTTTTTATAGTAGCTGCCTAAAAAATCTGAGCCAGTTAATTTAGATTCTGTGGTTAAATAAAAATCCTGAGGTATTTAATTGATAATTACCTGCATATTAATTCTGAAACGCTTCATGTTATCCCACTCAAACTCACTCAACACAGAACCAATCTAAAAATTACCTTAAAGTCATGTTGTACTAATTTGGAGTGTGTAAACTTTGCAGTGCCACTTGGCCCATTAGCACAAATTTTATCAAAAAAAACAAACAACAACAAAAACCTCACAATTTTTAAAATAAAAAGCAAACCTTGATTTCTATTAGGACATGTGCCACAATTACTCTGATAATATCATAATACTGAGAGGGTGGGGAAAACTTACTTTCCATGGTCTCCTAATTCCCTTAAAGAATTCTGGCATCCACATAGGTAAAACCACTGCTTCCTTAAGTAATTTTTTAGCTTCTACTAAGTCAGCTATGTCATCCCTGTAAGAAAAGAAGAAATCAGCAGTTTCTTATAGACTGCTGTAAAAAAAGCAAAACAACACAGGTTGGTCCCACACCCAACTCTAAAAGGATAGTCACCAAAGAACAACAGACAATATAAAAACTTTAACTTCTATTTAGGTTACTCTTGGGAGACAAAAAAAGTGAAAAGGTTGACAAAAATTAATTGCATTTTCTTCTCTAAAGGTGGTATGAGTCAAATTCACCTCAGCTAGAAGCATAGTTCAAAATATTACTGTTTTAAATAAGTATAAGTCTCAGAAAAAAGGCAGTAGAATTCAAACCCAAGTTACTTTTTCAAATGCATTATAACATCAGTGTACTGATCCCAACACAATCACTCAGACCAACCAAGGATTGAATCCCATCTCAGAGAGTGACTACGTATGGGACACCAGGCCAATCACTAACTTCTCTGAGTTCCAATAAAAAAAGAATCAGAGCACCACCTCATTGGGTGTCTCAAATGAGACACAGAAAATTCTTTGAAGTTTTCAATGGGCTAATGTGTCAGGTATTATGATTACCTTTCAACAAATTACCCACAATTCTACTTCAACTCCAAAAATGCTGTCAATAAGCAACGTTTTTCTAAATCTTCACTGTGTTGCAAGTTGGTAACTTACCATCGAATATTTGGATTCTGAGAAATTATATCTCTTTCCAAAGCCTCCACTAAATCTTTATCATATCCTGTGCCATCAAATTTATTTGTCTCTGGTTCAGTAATTGCAGCAGGTGATTTGTTCTATACACACACACACACACACACACACAAAAAAAAAAATAAGAGTCAAATATACATTCCATGTGTTAAATATTTAAAATGCTAATACGCTGCTAAGATTAGTAAAACTAATAGGAAATGACTAGGAAAAATTCTTCCACCATATTCAACATCTCTTGAGTTTTACATTTAGTTTTGATTTTCACATGTAAATAATATGACACATTGGCCTTGGAGTCAGGAGGACTGAGTTCAAATTCATCCTCAGACACTTGACATTTACTAGCTATGTGACCCTGGGCAAGTCACTTAACTCTAACTGCCTCAACACCCCCCCCCAAAAAAAAAGACATTAAAGAGAAGTAGGAAAAAAAGGTTTAAAAATAATTAAAAGGTTAGAAAACAGGATTGCATATAAATAAAAAGTGTGAGCATGCTATGACAAATTCAAACATTTCCTTTATTTAATTAGCTAGCTAATCATAAATCAATGACGAATGTCTTATGTTTATTAAAGCAAGTCAGTTGTTAGATGCTGAAAAATATGCGATTATCTGGAGAGAAGGTTAGAAAGAGGTTTTATTCTCCTATGGTTGTAGGTTAATCTTCAGGACCTACGCTGACCTTATCAGTGTGTAACAGTAATCAGTTTATCAGATACACTTAGCACTTAGTAACATAGGGCTAAGTATGGAAAGTGTGAGCTCTGTCCACTGTTGAGAAGGCGTGAACTCCCCTGTTGACATGGAAGAAGGCTATTGGCTGACACAGGAGGCCAGTGCTGTATATAAAGAATTCTAGAGACAGACAGAATTATAATTTTCCTGTGGAGGAAGCAGGATTGTCTCAGCATCTGGGAGCTGGGCTGCTGGAAGTGATTTGGAGTTTTCTTGAGAGAGAGAGAGAGAGAGAGAGAGAAAGAGGGAGGGACAGAGAGAGACAGAGACAGAGAGAGAAAGAGAAAGACAGAGACAGAGAGACAGAGAGAAAGAGTGTTTCTCTCCCAGCATCTGGAAGCTGACTGAGAAAAGAGATGGAGTTTTCCTGAG
>CM053593.1:308683114-308694771 GCA_028646575.1 Pseudocheirus occidentalis
AATGATATTTAGTAATTGGGAATCTAGTTTAGTGACTGACTGCTAGATGAGTAACTGATTAAGTTAATGGTTGCCCCATGAGTGGAAGTTTGATATATTGTGAATTGATTGAATGAATGATTAAGTGAGAAGGGTTTTCCCCTTAGGGAAACCAGATGATTATTCTTTTGTTCCTTGTTCTAAATATTGTGGCCACTGTAGTGAAAACTGTGTGGCCATTCTAATGTTAAGCTGTTATGAACACTATATTGTGACTTTCTGTGATAAGATGTAATGTTGTGAATATTATATTGTGAATGTTTGCCTTGATTTGTAATGGAATAAACAGAGTGTTCACTATTACTGTGTAATCTGAATCTTAAAAGCTGTTCACAGCAGCATTCTTTTGGGAATCTGCTGGTGCATGGGGTTACATCCCCATCCATCTATAGGCATGTCTGAGAGTTGCTGACATTACATAAAAACACTTTATATAATACTTGATCCTCACAATAATTCCATGAGTCAAACAGCAGTAGAACTATTTTAGACATTAAGGATCAAGGTTCAATCAGGCTAAGTAAGTTGTCCTCTTAAGATCCTGTAGCTAGTAAGGGACTGAGCTAGGACCTGAACCCATATCTTCTGATTCCAAGTAGAGTCTTCTACCCTGTAATGGAGCTTAGGGGACTGTATGCATGCTGCAAAAACATCTGGACAGAAAATGCAACATTTGAGATGTTTGGTCTACATGATGCCAAACATCTGGATATTTGGAACCTTCTAGATGGCTGATAAAACTTTTCCCTTTCTGTCTACACATTTTGTATCATGTAGATCCCAGCTTATAGGTAGTTTCTCTGATTTAGAGCTCAAGAGTCTGTACTGAATATGCCACTTTAAACTTGCCTCTTCTCATCTCTTTGTGCCTAGTTTCTTAAATATAGCAGTTTTGTAAACTTGGGTGGTTTCTGACTTGGCTCTTTTACTTTTTGCACGTGAAATGTTTGAGTTTTGATTATTTTTCTTTAGAAATGTGGTCCAAATTAATTTATATTGCATTGATGGAAAAAAGAAATTACAACCTTAAGAAAAATATGACCTCAAATCCTTTGATACATGAAGCTGATTTTTAAAAAAACTAGGTGAGGCTGTAATCTTTCAGTAGTATCTATGGGGGTTTCAAGTAAAGGAAAGAGTAATGAAAATATAATACAAAGGCTATAATTTTCTAAAAAAAAAAGGGTGGGTTTTATTAAGATTGACAGTCAACCAAAGTGTTTTTTGAGCACTGACTGAATGCAAGGCATTGTGCCAAGTTCTACAGTGTGAGGAAAATTCCATCCAAATGGAGAGGCCAGTTACCTTGATAAATATGTTAAAAGATGTAAATGAGAAATATGCTAAATCACAGCAACATTGCTTCGACCTTACATCGCTATCTAAATCAATTTTCTTTTTAGATGATAGATTTTCAGACCTTGTAACATTAATTTCTAGTCTTTAGATTCTTTTTCACTATATACATCCCAATGATAGAAATTGAATATAGGTTAGCTTTACCATATTTACTATCATTACATTGTATTTGCTTATATATTTTTCTTTTTTGTATTTTGCCCCACTCACCTCATTTTTAGAAGAAAAATACAAAAGAATTACACACTTTCCTATGAAACAGCAATCTTGCTACCAATAGAAGTATAACTAAGCTAAATTTAGCTTTTCCTTACAAGTGAAGCTAAGTATCAAGCAGCTAAATTAAATTAATTGAGGGGGTGGCCAGGTGGCTCAGTGAATAGAGCACCTGGCCTGGAGTTCAAATCCAGCTCGAGATACTTAACACACACACACACACACACACACACACACACACACACACACACACACACACACACACACACACACACACTAGCCGTATGGCCTTGGCCAAGTCGCTTAACCCCAATTGCCCTCCAAAAAAACAAAAGCAAAAAAAAATTAAATTAAATTAAATTAATTGAGCAACTCCTTTAATTGGTCCTTTTTTCCCTTTAACTAGGCCTATGATTTCATCAGTATAGGGAACATCTTTGCCCTAACTAATTCAGATCAATAAATGTTCCACAATTTGCAGTCTTAGTTGTATTAGCTTCAATTCTCCTTCCCTTCCCTATATTGACTCGTTGGTGAGTCGATTCTATTCTAAACTTTCCTCTATGTTTGAAACTCTTGCCCTCTTGTCTTACTGATGATCATACCTTACCCAGTTCTGACTTTGGATCACTTCCACCATCTAGGAGACATTGCTTTTGAGCTACCTGTGCCCAATTTAACAAAGCTTGAGAAAGTTACAAAATAGTGAAGACTGGGTTAACTAGAAATCTCTGTTACATAATCTCAATGGGACCTACACCACATCAAGGCAATCTTTTTACACTTTCCCAGCCAGTTTACTATTTCACTCACCACAGAAACTTTTCCAAACCTTTTCATTCTTCCTCAAGTCTCCTATGGTACCTTTCCCCCCTCAACCCCCTCAGCTAAGGACATGGTCTCATACTTCACTAGAAAAATTGAAGCCATTTTGTAAGAGCACCCTTTTCTTCCCTCCTTATCCCACATCAGTCAGATATATTGTCCTACTATTTCCTTCTTCGCTCCTGTCTTTCATGAAGATGTGGCTCTTATCCAGCTATTGGCATATTTCTCCTCTCCTGTACTTCTTGAGAAAGCCATCTATAATCAAGGGTTCACCTTTTCCTCTCACTCAATTTGAATTTACCTCATCCTTCTTATCTTTGCAGCCTTTCATTCTGTCGATCACCTTTTTCTCTAATTTCTTCTCTTTAGATTTTCATAATACTGCTTTCTCCCAGTTTTCTTACATTTCTGACTACTTCTTTGTCTTCCTTGCTGGATCTTTATCTAATTCATTCCTAGTAACCAGGGATGTTCCCCAGTCTCTATCTCACATTTCTTTTTCTGTTGAGTGTATCAACATCTTTCCAGTAATTCAGGTTCACAAACTTAGTATCATCATCAATTCCTTTCTTGTACTTAGGTTGCTAAGTCATCTCCTTCCCTTACTCCACCTTCTTCTCTTCCTCCTCTTCCTTCTTCTTCTTCCCCCTTCACATTATTTTTAGGATCCATATCTACTGTCTTCAGTATACATCTCTACTCAAACAGCCACCACCCTGTTGCAGTCTCTCCTCATTTACTGACATCACCATTGTTATAGCTTTTTCATAGGTCTTCCTGCCTTCACTCTAATCCATCCTCCATTCAGCTGTCAAAGTAATCTTCCTAAAGTCCAGATCTGATTATAACTCCTCTTTGTTCAGTATATGACAGTGGTTTTCTATGACTTCCAGGATCAGATATAAAAATCCTGTTTAGCTTTTAAAGGTCTTCACAACCTTGCCCTCTCTCTAGTTCTGGTCTTCTTACACTTTTTTCTCTTCTACATAGTCTATGATCCTGCAGGACTGTGTTTTTTTTTTCTTTTGCTCTTCCTTGCACACAACCCTCTATCTTTTTACTCTGCTTTTTTTTCACAGGCTGCCCATTATGCTTGGAATGCTCTGCCTCCTCGACTTTGACTACTGACTCCTCTGCTACCTACTAATACTATGTTATCTTTCAATTCTGAGATACACTTTGAAAGAATTTGGAATATTTAGCTTGGAGAAGAGAAGACTGGGGTGGAGGATGAGAGCTGTCTTTAAGTATTTGAAGTATTTGTAGGGCTGTCATATGGAGGTATTGTACTTGTTTAGAGATAGCTAGGAAACTCAATGGCTAGACTGGCCCTAGAGTCAGGAAGACCAACCAGAGTTCAAATGTACCCTCAGATACTATGTGACTGTTGGCAAGTCACTTAACTTATGTCTGCCTTAGTTTCTTCAATTGCAAAATGGAGATAATAATAGAAACTATCTCCTAGGGTTGTTGTGAGAATTAAATGAGATTTTATTTATGAAGTGCCTCCTTCCTTCCTTCTTTCCTTCCTTCCTTCCTTCCTTCCTTCCTTCCTTCCTTCCTTCCTTCCTCCCTCTGTCCCTCCCTCCCTCCCTTCCTTCCTTCTTTCCTTCCTTCCTTCCTTCCTTCCTTCCTTCCTTCCTTCCTTCCTTCCTTCCTTCCTTCCTTTCTTCCTTCCTTGAGTCCTTCCTTCAACTAGCTTCAGAGGGAAGAACTAGGAGCAATGGTTGAAAGACACAAAGGAGTAAATTTAGACTCTATGTCAGAAAAATAGAACTATCAAAAGATAGAAAAGGCTGTCTCAGAAGGTGTTAGAGATCTTCAAACATAGGCTGAATGATCACTTCTGTGATTTATTTTGAATGAAGATTCCTTTTAAATTGGACTAGATAGCCAATTATGACCCATTCAACTCTAAAGTTCTTTAGGAATTTTACCTAAATTAGCTAATTTTAGTTAAATGCTTTAGGAATTCTAGTTGTCTCTTCTCTTTGGTGGTTGTAGCAGTAGCAGGGCTTGTGGTTTAGCATTTTATTTTCCAGTAAGTCTTTAAAAAATAGGAGCAAGCAGAAAATTTGTGAGGCAGCATGGGAATAAGGAACAAAGGGCTTGTACTTAAGGTTTTCCTGGACAGACAAATCAGCCCCAAACAAAACATGCCATATAAGACTTCTTTCCAGAAAATATCTTCATAGATAAAGTGTTTCTTAATATTTTTGTGGTTTGAAAAATACACAAAGGCTCTAAAATATTTTTTCTATTTTATTTTGCTAGACTGAGCATTGGTACAATTCCCATAGTTAATTAAATTCTGGGTAGGTCTGGATCCAGCAATTTTCCTGAGATCAAGTTACATGGTATTTACAGGTTATGATACTATATTTGACCAAGTACAGTTTTGAGTGAGTACAGTTTAAATCTTCTTTTCTCTTGGGTCAATCACAAAATTTATGCAAAGTTGGGTTTGCTTATGATTTCATGGACATAAGACTGGAGAAGCTTCCCCTCCCTATTAGCACTTGGTAAACACTGATTCCAGCAATGTGATAACTGACCTCCATCTGTATCTAGCAAAGAGTGAGAGGTAAAAAAAGATATTTTGCCAAAGTTTTGGAATTCATTGCTTTTAGTACTTTCAAAGGATCAGAGAATGCCAAGGAATTGTTCAGGAAATAATTTGCAGAGCAAATAAAGCAAAACACAACATCTAAATTTCTTTCATTGTTTTAAGTAACATTAACAAAAAATTCCGTTAGTTTAAAATGGTACTTACACAAAATGAGTACTCATTTCTTCATCTATTTCTTGAACCAAAGTGATTTTTCTGTAGGTCAGACCATGTCATTCCTATACTTGAAACACTGCAGCAGTTTCCCATTACCTCTAGGATGAAATATGAATTCCTCAGACTGGCACTTAAAGCTCTTCTCAATTTGGTCCATTCCTACCTTTTCATTCTTACACATTATATTCTCCTTATGAACTCTATGGTTTAGCCTTACGTGATATTCCTTACACATGGCACTCCATCTCCCATGTCTATCCCTTTGTACTGTCTATCTCTTCTAAGGATGCCCATGAATACCTGACTTGAGCATGTTCTTTAAGGGTTTTTTCAAAGACTTGACTTTTCTTCTCAGAACTATGTGGTGGCTATTAATTGCCTTTCTTGTCAAATCAAAACTTTGTATAATATGTGTCAGTGTTCTCCACCAATGAACTCTGCATACCTTACTGCTCTTCTCTATCACTACTAACTTTGAACTCTGCCTCTTACAATAATGCCCACCCCCACCCTACATTTTCTTCAATATAAGTCCCCTTTCCTTTCAAAATATTTTGAAAAAATTTAACCCTGCAGGATTTTTCACCATTAATTAAAATCTGGACAATTCCAAATATCCCTCTCTGTGTGTGTGTGTGTGTGTGTATGTGTATCCCAGAGTATGTATACAAACATACACCTATATCTATATCTACACACATATGTGTATGCATGGGTATATGTACACAAACATACATACATGTATTCATACTTATGTCATCATAGGTGTGTCTAGTGTATAGACTGAATGTGCTAGGACATGCTAGGGTAAGTATTCCCATTGACTCTTCCCTTTAAGCTCGGTGGTGTCCATTTTTATATGCTCACTGGCTTTCAGCTGTTTTCATTTGTGTTTTTCTTGTGTGTTCTATGTCTACCTTTTAATTATAAGGTCATCAAAAGCAAAGACCATAATATCGTCTATCTCTTCATACATTCATCCATTCATTAAAAAAATAAGTTATTTGAAAGAGAAGTGGATTGGCTTTTTTGGGGGGGGGGTGGTCCTTGAAGTATGTGCAAATATCTTCTGCCTAGTTTTACTCCTAGTTTTGCTTGGAGAGAAACCAGACAAGGAGTATTTGTGCGGCCTTCAAGGATACTCCCTTCTCTAATGAGCTAGTCTATCTTTATTACACAGTAATTAAGCATCTATTATTTATAAAGCAAGAGATATCTGGGTCTAGTGGATAGTCAGGTCACCTAATTGTTGTATACCCTCAGGATATTCTCTAAGACTATATGTTGTAAAACAGTTTCCAATCTAGCCTTGGCCCTTCCTCCCCAGCCCACACCCAATTAAAAATAATAAGACACTGTGCTATGTAGGAGGAATAAGGATGAATAAAGAAGAAAACTTGTCATCCTAGCTATTGGGGCAAGAACTTGCTATCTGACAAAAAAAGGCTGTTAAAACTAGAAAGCAGTCTAAAAGAAACTAGATATATACCAATATCTCTTACCACATACCAAGATAAACTCCAAATGGGTAGATCACAAAAGGGTAAAAACATCGTTTACAAATTAAGAAGAAAGGAAAATGCCTTTTAGATCTATGACTGGAGAAGAAGTCACCAAGGGATAGAGATGATCATAGGAGATAAAATGGACTATTTGGATTATATAAAATTTAACAGATTTTATGCAAACAAACTAATGCAGGGAATATTAGGCAATTCATTTTTAAATGGGTAATCAAAAAAATCTTTACAGCAAGTTTCTCTGATGAAATTCTCATTTCTGTATGGAACTTATTCAAATTTATAAGTATAAGAACCTTTCCCCAACTGATAAATGGTCAAAGGATATGAATAAGTAGTTCTTGAAGGAAGAAATCCAAGCTATAAATAGTGATATGAAAAAATGCATCAAATAATTAATAAATAGAGAAATGAAAATTGAATAAATTCTGAGGTTCCATGTTATACCTACTGGAAAATGACAAATGCTACAAGGATTGTGGGCAAGTGAGAACCTAAATGTACTGTTGGTTAAAGTACAATATGGTCAAGCCATTTTGGAAGTCACTTTGAACTATGTTCTAAAAATGACTTAACTTTGCATATTCTTTAACCTATTGATACCATTAATAAGCCTATATCCCAAAGAAATCAAAGAAATAGGAAAAGGACATAGCTTTATAAAAAATATTTAAAGTAAATTTTTTGTACTGCCAAAGAACTGGAAACCATGGAGGTATCCATAAATTGGAGGATGGCTGAACTAATTATGGTGTATGAATGTAATGGAGTTCTATTGTGTTATAGGATACGATGCAAGGAAGAACTGCAGAAAAATCTGGGAAGAGTAATATGAATTGGTACAGAAGTGAGTGAGCATAACAAAGGGAACAATTTATTTTTTCCTCATTAGTATTTTATTTTTTCCCAATTAGATGTAAAAATAGTTTTCAACATTTACTTTTGTAAAATTTTGAGTTCCAAATTTTTTTTCCTCCTCCTCTTTCCCCCCTCCAAGGCAGCAAACAATCTGATGTAGGTTATAGATGTACAATCATGTTAAACATGTTTCCACATTAACTGTGGTATGAAAGAAGAATCAGGACAAAAGGGAAATTCCATGAGAAAGGAAAAAAAAGTGAAAATTTTTCTCCCTCCCTCCATCTCCCCTTCCATGATAGCAAGCAATCTGATATAGTTTATACATGTACAATCATGTTAAGCATATTTCCACATTAGTTATGATGTGAAATAAGAATCAGAACAATAGGGAAATACAGGAAGAAAGAAAAAAAAACCTGTCAAAATAGAAGGCTTCAATTTGCATTCAGACTTATAGTTCTTTCTCTGGATGTGCTTAGCATTTTCTATCATGAGTCTTTTGGAATTGTCTTGGATCATCATATTTATGAGAATAGCTAAGTCTATCATAGTTGATCATCACACATCACACACACAAAAATTTGCTGTGTACAATGTTCTCTTTGTTCTGCTCACTTCACTAAGAATCAGTTCATGTAAGTCTTCCTAGGTTTTTCTGAAATCTCCTTGCTCATCATTTCTTCTAGTACAATAGTATTACATTACATTCATATACCATAACCTGCTTAGTCATTCCCCAATTGTTGGGCATCCCCTAAATTTCCAATTCTTTGCCACTACAAAAGGGCCTACTATAAATATTTTTGTACATGTGGTTTCCTTTCCCTTTTTAATGATCTCTTTGGGATACAGACCTAGTAATGGTAATGCTGGATCAAAAGGTATGCATAGTTTGGTTGCCCTTTGGGCATAGTTCCAAAAAGGCTCTCCAGAAACATTGGATCAGTTCACAACTCCTCCAAAAATTGCATTAGTGTTCCAATTTTCTCACATCTTCTCCAGCATTTAGCATTTTCCTTTTCTTGTCATATTAGCCAATCTGATAGGTGTGAGGTGGTACCTCAGAGTTGTTTTAATTGGCATTTCTCAAAGAGAACAATTTAAACAGCAACAACATTAACAAGACAAACATCTTGGATATATATATATATTCATACACACATATGTGTATATATATATATATATATATATACATGCATATATACATATATAATATATGTATAAAACTCTGACCAGTGCAATGACCAACCATGATTCCAGACTGCTCATGATGAAATATATTACCCATCCCCAGAGAAACAGTAGTGAGCTAAGGGGACAGAAAGAAAATTTTTTGGGATATGGCTAATGCAGGTATTTGTTTTGTTTATTCGTATTTGTTGTCAGGGTTTTCTTTTATTTTTTCCCAAAAGGTAGGAGGAGATGAGAAAAAGAGAAGGTGGATTTTTGTTGACTAAAAAAAAAAACAAACTTAAAAAAGAGTCTCCATCCTAAAGGAACTTCTACTTTAGTGGGACAGGTAAAAGAGAGACATAGTAGGTACTGAATAATGTCTGTTGATTGAATGAATATCTTTGTCACCCATCTCCTTTGCCCACATGGCTATTACTCTAGTCAGACAATTATCATCATCTTTCTCCTGGATTATTTTAGTAGTCTCCTAATTGGTTTCCTTGCTTTCAGTCTTCCATCTTTTCAGTCCTTCCTCCACATAGCTGTAAACACAATTTTCCTAAGACACATGCCTAACTGTGACATTCCAATGATCAAAGATCTTCAGCAATTTTCTGTTGCCTCTAGGACAAACTATAAGCTCCTTAGGCTATAATTTAAAGTCCTCCATAACTTGGCTCTGGCCTAGCTTTGCCCTGCTTTATATTTTTTGTTGATTAACTATACATTTTGGATATTAAATCTTTATCAGATATATCTTCTGCAAAGATTTTCTGAATCAAGTTTTCCTTCTTATTTTTAGATACTTTGATTTTGTTTGTGTAGAAGCTTTTCAGCTTCATATAATCAAAATTATTTATTGTATCTTTTGTGATCTCATCTAGCCCTTGTTTGGTTAAGAATTCTCCCCCTAACCATAGTTGTGAAAGGTACTTCCCATTTTTTCCCAAACTTTCATGATATGATCTTTTATATTTAGGTCATATACACATTTAGAACATGAAACAAGATGCTTGTCTAAACCAAATTTTTTGGAAATTATTTTCTGGTTTTCTCAGCACTTTCAAGTAGAGAATATTTCCCCAAGTAATGTATGTTATTAAGTGTGTTGGTCATCAGACTATTGAGTTCAACTGTTTCTAATTCTTGCTTACCTAGTCGGTGTCACTGATCTACTTAATTTTTTTTGTCAATACTAAATAGTTTTGATGATTATTACCTTTTAGTGTGGTCTGATGTCTGAAAAATGCCATTTCTCCTTCAGTTCTACTTTATTATTTTTTGGTGTTTTTTTTTCTTTTTAAAATTGATTTGTTTATTTATTTTTAGTTTACAAGATTCAGTTCTAGAATCCCTTGAGTTTCAAATTTCTCTCCCTCCCTTCCCCCCTGCCCCTTTCCCCATGGTGGCATGCAATCAAGTATAGGATCTGCAAATACTTTCACATTGGACATTAATCTGGTTGTATAGAAGGGTTGTAATCGATGGAGTGAACAATGGGAAAAAAGAAACAAAACCAAACATGGAAAAAAACAGTAGCATGTAGGTTGCTTCAGTCTCCATTTAAACTCTGTTCTTTCTAGATTTTTCTCTGAATGTAGATATCTCCTGCCGTCCTGAGACTTGTAGAGTTGTCTTATAACTGTGCGTTGCTGAAAAGAATCCAGTTTTTCGAAGTTAGTCATCACACATATGATGTGTTTGTTATTGTGTACAAATTTTTCCTGATTCTGCTCTTCTCACTTAGCATCAGTTTGTATAAGACTCTCCAGGTGAATATGAAGACTGTCTCCTCCCCATTTCTTATGGCACAATAGTATTCCATTACATTCATATACCGCAACTTGTTTAGCCATTCCCCAATTGATGGGTATCCTCTTAGTTTCTAGTTTTTTGTCACCACAAAGAGAGCTGCAATAAATATTTTTGTACATATGGGTTTTCCTCCCACTTCTATGATCTCTTTGGGATACAACCCCAGAAGTGGCATTACTGGGTGAAAGGGTATGTAATTATTTACAGCCCTTTCGGCATAGTTCCAGATTGCTTTCCAGAATGGTTGGATCAGTTCACAACTCTACCAACAATGCATTACTATTCCAATTTTCCCACATCCTCTCCAGCATTTGTCATTTTCCTATTTTGTCGTCTTAGCCAATCTTACTGGTGAGTTGTGGTACCTCAACGTTGTTTTGATTTGCAATTCTTGAATCAATAGCAATTTAGAGCATTTTTTCATATGCTTAGATACCTTTAATTTCTACCTCTGAAAATTGCCTGTTCATATCCTTTGACCATTTGTCAACTGGGGAATGACTTATATTCTTATAGATGTTACTTAATTCTCTGTATATTTTAGAAATGAGGCTTTTGTCAGAGACACTGGTTGTAAAAATTCTTTCCTAGTTTCTTACTTCCCTCTTAATCTTGGTTACATTGGCTTTGTTTATAAAGAAACTTTTCAATTTAATGTAATCAAGATTATCCATTTTGCATTTTGTAATGCTCTCTAACTCTTCTTTGGTCATAAAGTCTTCCCTACTCCATAAATCTGACAGGTAAACTATTCCTTGCTTCCCCAGTATTAGCCTTTATACCTTACAGTATTAGCCTTTTAACCTAGATTGTGCACTCATTTAGACTTGATTTTGGTGTATGGCATTAGATGATGGTCTATGCCAAATTTCTGCCATACTATATCCCAGTTTTCCCAGGAGTTTTTGTCAAATAGTGAGTTCTGATCCCCCAAACTGTGGTCTTTGGGCTTATCAAATAGTATATTACTATAATCATTGACTACTGAGTCTTTTGTATCCAGTCTATTCCATTGATCCACTACTCTATTCCTCAGCCAGTACCAAGTAGTTTTGATAACT
>CM053593.1:308702119-308730965 GCA_028646575.1 Pseudocheirus occidentalis
TTTTTTTTTTTTTGAGGTTTAAGCTGTGGAAACAATTAGCCATAAGAGTGTTCTTAAAGCAGGGGGAATGTAAATCCCGTCCTATTTCTTTGTAACCTTCAAAGAAAAGTTAATAACCAAAAGCAGCAACAGCCAGCCAGAGTCCCCATGGGAACGGCTGTAATTGGAAAGCACCACGTAAGAGAGCTGAGCAGCAGCCCCCTCAGAAATGCTGAGATACCGTTATGTGAGAGGAACATGGGCTCCGGAACCTCGCTGTCATCAGAACACAAACCTGGGGGCAGACTCAGGGAGATGCTGCGACACGAGAGAACTGGTCCAGCTTTCAAATGCGCCTGTAGAAGGCCAGAGGCCCCGGCGCAGGGCTCCCCGGGCCGCCCCTCTATCTGCCCACTCACAGCCCCACTCTCATTTTCACAACTGCTCTTCCAACCAATCACCAGGCTTGTTTCATTAGTCGTGTTTTTGTCTCCTAGTCCTCTTTCTTTCTTGTTTGCATCTCATTGGCCACTGAGGTTGCAGCATTTACCTGGAAACCAGGGAGCCCAAGGATGGCTTTGTTAATGCTAAGTACAGCGATTATAGCACCTTTGCCTGAGAACCTACCTTCCGAGGAAATGGGGAGGCCGGGGCATATAGGGAGGCATTTTCAAAATGAAAAAGTCAAGGTATATTGTAATGAATTTACTTTGTCCTCTGCCAAGAGGCAGAATTTAGAATGAAACAAACAAAACAACAAGAGACAGCTGCAGGGTGGGAGTTTCTATTCTCTAATTACATTTCCTGTTCCCATCACTGGGAACCAGGAGAGCTCTGCTAGGAAGTAAAGGGAGCTTCCCCCCACCCCCCACCCCCCAGAGGAACAATGATTTACTCAAAACCACAGCAAGGCACTAACAAAACCATCAGTCAACGAATTCTTAACATTTTTTTGTGTTGTGGACCCCCAAGGGGTTCTGGTGAAGCTCAGAATAATATTTTTCAAATACTTGAGATCAAATACATAGAACTGCGAAGAAAATAAATTACAATGCAATACGTTTGTTTGTTTTTTAATCACAGACCTCAATTAAATAAACCCTGCCAAGGCAGAGCACGGACCTAGAATTATAAAGACCAGAGTTCAATTCTAGCCTCAGCTACTTCCCATGTAACTGAAAAAATCATTTAACTTCTACCTGCCTCAGTTTCTTCATGATTTTTGCAAGCCTTACACCCAATGAAATGGATTCCATTTTAACAAAGGGGAAATATCTGGCTGCCAATGTGAGAGCCGTTTCTGAATGATCTATCTGTATGCAACCTGACTGTTTAGTTTTAAGGCAAAGACCAAGATCAATACCAAAGTACAAGAAAGAATGAAAGTGAGATGATGTGGGACATACTTGAGGCAACTCTAATTTGACCATCAACAAATTGGTGATGCCCAAAGTGGGGGATGGTTAAAAGAAACATCTACTCCTGCTATTGATATTTCCTTGTTATTCAGTTGTGTCTGATTCTTTGTGGCCTCATGGATCATACTTGGCAATACCATCCATGGGATTTTCTTTGCAGAGATACTGGAGTGGTTTGCCATTTCCTTTTCCAATGGGTTAAAGCCAATGGGATTAAGTGACTTGCTCAAGGTCACACAGCTAGTGAATGTCTGAGGCAGGCTTTGAGCTCAGGTCTTCCTACCTCCAGGCCCAGTGCTCTATCCACTGAACCACCTGCCTGCCTCCATCATTATTTCCTAAAGAAACTTAAAGACCTTAACAAAAATAATGTTCTACTGTTGGCATATTTGTATTTTACAGAGTTTTGCTGTAGAAATTATTAACCTTTTTCATGGACAACACAGAAGAGATTACTACTTTTAATCCCTCCAAATTCTCACACCATATTCAAAT
This sequence comes from Pseudocheirus occidentalis, assembly GCA_028646575.1. Taxonomy (NCBI): domain Eukaryota; kingdom Metazoa; phylum Chordata; class Mammalia; order Diprotodontia; family Pseudocheiridae; genus Pseudocheirus; species Pseudocheirus occidentalis. The sequence continues at coordinate 308,704,012 of CM053593.1, forward strand.
TCTTATTCCAGTTTTGGAGAAGATAAACCCACAGTGTGACCTGGAGCTGGAGAGAGTCAGTTGAATTGCTCCTCCAGGCTAGATTTCTTTTAGCCTTTCTGAAAAGTTAGCAAGAAAATAAACACACACTTAAGCTGCAAACTCCATGATAACAAATAATCCTCATAACCAGATAACATAGAAACCCAGTGAAGGAAAGGAAGAGTAAGATATCACAGGACTGAGGTTGATTTGTCTGGTTTGTTACTTTTGCTCCAAAAGAATTACAGAAAATTATGAAATAAATGAGGGGATAATCCAGTGTAGTCAGAGAAATATAAGTGGAATCAAGTGCTTTAAAGAAAAACATAGACAAAAGCAGTAGAAACTAAGTAGAACCATATTCATATTAAACCAATATTATCTATTAAATGGGTAAGGGCATAATGGAAAGAGTACTGGTCTAGAGTCTAGGCCTTAATGGGTCTATGAGTATAAGCAAATCATATCACTTCTCTAAGCCTTTGTTCCTTCATCTGTAAGATCGAGGTAATAATACCTTCATTCAGTTTTAAGAGATGTCCAAAGGTTAAAGAAACATCATTTCATGGGGCACTTGGTCAGTCTCATATTCACTACTTATGATAAATATTTGGAAAAAATAATCAGCTATAAAGATAATTGCTTCTTATACACCTACATATTTTTTTTTCTTTTGGAAAATGAGAAGGTGGAGAAATTTGACAAAGAACTCCTTAAGACTCTACAAATTAAGTGGCTATACTCTTAACTTCAATATGAAGATGTGTTTAGGGAAGAATGGGAGGAAGCATGGATTACATGGTTCACAAGTTCAAATGAGAGATTCAAATGGCTTACAGATAATACAAAGACTCTGAACCTTTATATCATGAATGCTTTCTTCAAGAAAAAGGTTAAGAGGTACCGGACACAATGATCACCAAATACCACCATAAAAAATAAAACAAATTACATTTTAACCAGCCAAAACAACAAGTTGCCAGTGTGAGAGTCAGTTCTGTTTATGAACAACCTGATCATTTGTTTATAAAACAAAAATCAAAATCAACAATGAAGTAGGAGAATAAAAATGTAAATATATGGCATACAATTGAGGCAATTCCAAATCAACCTATTTAGACAGATGCCCAAAAAAGGAAATAAATGAGATATTGACCAAAGCTAGCTTCATTTCCTAGGAAAGTATAATCTATGCAAATCAATCATCAAAATGAGCGATGAATGAATAAAAACAATTATTAAGTGCTTATTATAACCAAACGCTGAGAATATCAATTTCATCTAGCAAAGAGTTGATCTCCTTATCAAGAGGAGAGATAAGGCAGCCACCCTGTCTTAGAATATAAACCGTTTCTAAGATTTTATGGAAGATAATTCCTAATAATAGGTCTATACCCCAAGGAGGTCAAAGACAGAAAGAAAGCTCCAATGTACACTATTCGTAGCAACATGTTTTCTAGTAATTCTCTATTACCTCTGGGATCAAACAGAAACTCTATTGTTTGCCACTTAATGTCCTTCACAGCCTGGCACCCACACGCTTTTCTAGTCTTCTCTGTTGAGTTAAACTAGCCTTCTTGCTATTCCTGATACCTAGTGTTCCATTTCTTGCCTTCATACCTTTGCATTGGATATTCTCCCATGACTAGAATATATTCCCTCCTCACCTCCATCTTTCAAAATCCCTAGTTTCTTTCAAGGCTCAGTTCAAGTACTACCATTCATATGAGACCGTTTCCAATGACCCTCCTACAAACGCATTCCTTCCTCAAATCATCTTGTGCCTATATATACTTGTTTTCTCCTCTTGTTGGGCTATAAGGTCCTCGAAGACAAGGGATTTTGTTTTTTTGCTTTTATCTTTGTATCTCCAGTGCCTAGTATAGTTCTTGGCACGTAGTATAAGCACTTAATAAATGCATATTGATGGATTGATTGATTAAGCAATGACTAAACAAATTATATTACATGAATGTACTGGAATATTATGGTGCCACAAGAAATAACAAGCGTTAAGAATTCAGAGAAACATGGGAAGATTCATAAGAACTGTTCAAAAGTGAAGTAAGCAGAATCACAAAAACAGCACAATGACTACACAGCAAATCAATTTGCTCTGTGAAGTTTGGATTCAAAGAGCTGCATTTCAGGGCCTAGAGGGCCACATGTGGCCTTGAGGCCACAGGTTCCCCACCCCTCGTGCAGGACACTGCATATACTGTAATATTTGTGTAGTAGGAATAAAGGATTTGTAGATATTCTCTGGTCAATTCCAAATATTCCTTCTTTCATCTAGGTAGGGTCCTATTGCTAAAAGTACTTGGTATTTTAATAAAGATAGACCATGAATGGACCCTAAGTTTTCCCTGTCAACTCATGACATTGGCTGCAAAGGGCTACTACATCTATTAAAAGAGGAGACAGCTTCCAGCTGGTGCTCTTTTGAATTTATCTTTAGAGTTGGCAAGATGTGACTCCAGTAGGGGATAAAGGAAACACTGAGTCTTTTTCTACCCCAATGTCATGGCAACCTTGCCACTCCTCCCCACATGCGGAGTGGACTCAATTAGGCAACTTGGGCTCAGGACCCCTGGAGTCCTTTGCTGTTTTGTGTTTTGTTCTTTTCTCATCTTAGGTGACCAAGTACCCTGAGAGACACTTGCTCTGGGAAACTTGTGAGGTCTCTGCAAGTCCCCCCAGAGATCCCATCAGCAAACAGAACTGAGTGGTAGCAGAGGCTGACTGTGTCCCCAGAGCAAAGATGCTCATAGCAAAGGAAGTTTCTGCATCAGATATAGAAACTATTGTAAAAAGAACTGACCCAGCTTGGTCATTTAAATCACTGACAGGTTGATACTAGGCACTGGCAAAAATAAGATGAAAAGATAGCTAACTAGTAGACTTTTAAGCTGTTTTATGTCCTAATGAGGCCTAATTACGAGCATTCTGGTAGATTGTAAGAGTAGTTATAGATTAAGTTGCTGACTCCTGTTCAAATCATTCTATTAACGTACACTTAATCTTTCTCTATTTAACATTTATCTCCCTGTGGGAATAAACTACTCTTCCCATACCTGATTCATGTTTGAACACTGAGTACATTTTTTATTTTTCCTACCCCTTTTGTAGAACCCCTTTGAATTTCAAACATAACTCTTACTATAATTAGCAACTTACTCTAGGATGCTGGGATGGAGGTTTGTTAGTGAGCCAAAGAATATGAAAATGGGAAGCCTAATCATTGTAATTAGCTGTTAGGCTTCCCTTAGAATGAACCCAGCATAAACTACAATGGAACAGGGAGTGGTTAAGGTTGTTGTCCCTTGAGACCCAGTCAAGAGGTTCCTCTATGTCAGCGGTTCTCAACCTGTGGGTTATTTTCAACTTGTAACAATGAAAATGCATCCTGCATATCAGATAGATTCATAACAGTAGCAAAATTACAGTTATGAAGTAGCAACGAACATGAGGAACTGTATTAAAGGGTCGCGGCATTAGGAAGGTTGAGAACCACTGCTCTGTGTTAGACTTGGGTTGATATCTTGTTTAATTTTACAAAATATTTTTTCTCTTTCCTTTTTTATTCTTTATTACAAGGTATGGCACACTGCAGGGGAGAGGAATTATGATTCTATATATTTGGAAATGAAAATTATGTAAAAGAGACATCTTTTTTTTAAATTTGAAAGATCTTAGGAAAATGAAGGAAGATTATGAGTTGTATGTCTTCAGAAGATGATAAAAGTAAATGGGGAAAAACACATTTACAGAAATATTGGTAAGAGATCCACCTACAGCCACATTGCTCCAGGATTTGTTAAGAATGAAACATGAAGGAACACAACAACAAACAGATGAAAACCGGAAAAGATCTCTGAAGATTTCCTTAAGAAACTATTCTCTCTGCCAGCAATAGAACTGCCACATTTAAACTCTAATATCATAATCCCTGGCACACTGCATGCAATAGTAATGACAGTAAAGAAAAGGAAGATAGGAAAAGCAGCTGAATTAAACCAAGCAAAGAGACAGTTTGGCACAAAGAAACAAAGGTAGAGTATAAACAGGATCCAATCCTGCCTCTGAAAAATACTGTGACTATGGGCATGGCACCTAATCTCTCACTAACCCCAGGAAACTAAAAAAAACCCTCTAAATTATCTGTATCAATGAAGGTAATTTCTAGCCAGGAGGACACTTTACTGCTGAAATAACAGGCCTTGGCAAGATAATTAAGTAAATAAAGCAAAAGAAAAGATGTCCCTGCCAGAGATTTAAAAAAATATTTTGAGGGCCTTGTATGATCAATTCTGAAGACATCTAAAAGAAGAAAGGATGACAAATACATAAGATAAAAATATCACTGACATTTTTAAAAAGTGACTCAAAAATATCAATAATGGCTAATCCATATGCCTGCTTTCTCATTTCTACAAAGCCTTTATGAAAATAATCTAAACCTACATCATCTTGATGATAATATAAGGAGATAGGAAGACTTCAGAAAATTACATGCCATAACACCACACATATGGTATACTAGAAGGAGCATTAAATTTAGATTCCAATGCCCTAGGTTCAAATTCCTTTTATGCTTGTATGATCCTTGTCAAGCCATTTTAATCTTTCTGGGCCTCGGTCTTCTCATCTGAAAAATGGGTTTGTTTGTTTTGGCTAGATGTACAATAAGCCCCCTTCTAATTCTGAATCTGTAATTAGGTTTATTTCTTGTTCAAATTTCTTGTTCAATTTTTACAGCTGCAAAACTGATTAAAAGATCTCACTGAACTTATTGTTTGCTGACTTCAAAAGATTTCTTATTTCATAAATCAAAATACTATCTTAAGACTCTTACCCAACAAAGTGTTTTCATGCTTATGAAAAAAATATTCAAGATTCCATGAAAGACTTCCAGTTCACATGACTAAAGAAGATAGAAGACTAGATGTTCTCTCTGATCCTCATGATTTTTCAAATTTCTCCCTGTAAATGAGGTCAATAATCACTCAGAATTTGACCCAACTATTCACAAAAGAAAAACAAAGTGGATGAAGGCTGGCTATTATACAATCTATGACATGCTTTCGGATAGACTAATCATCAGTGCATACATCCTGAACACACAACATAGGTATACAATAATCAGAACTTAGAATTGTATACATGAAGTAAAAGGGGCTGAATTTCTCTGGAAAACTGCAAAGTACTTTCAATTGCCCTGAAACAAAGTTTCATCTTTTCTTTTTTATATATTTTTATTTATTTCATTAAATATTTCCCTATTACATGTAAAAAATTTTAACATTTTTTAAAATTTGAGTTCCAAATTCTCTCCCTCCCATCCCCTTCTTGAGAAGATAAGAAATTTCTTATCAGTTATACATGTGAACTCATGCAGAATGAATTTCTCTATTAGCCATGTTGCAAAAGAGAACACAGAAAAAAAAAAACAAGAGAAATTATTTGTGCTTTGATCTGCATTCAGAATTCTTTAGTTCTCTCTCTGGAGGTGGATAGCATTTTCCATCATGGATCCTTTGCAATGGTCTTGGATCAAGTCTTATATAGTTAATCATTCTTATGATGTTGCTCTTATTGTATACAATGTTCTCCTGGTTCTACTTGCTTCATTTTGCATGACTTGATGTCTTCCTAGGTTTTTCTGAAACCATCCTACTTATCATGTCTTACAGCACACTAGTATTACATCATAATCATATACCACAACTTGTTCAGCCATTCCTCAATTGATGGGTATCCCCTCACTTTCCAGTTCTTTGCCAACATAAAAAGAGCTGCCGTAAATATTTTTGCACAAATTGGTCCTCTTCCTTTTTCTTGAACCTCTTTGGAGTACAGAGCTAGCAGTGGTATTACTAGATCAAAGCCTATGCACTAGCTCTTTGGAAGTTGTTCCAAATTGTTCTGCAGAATGGCTAGATTGGCTCACAACTCCACTGTGTATTTGAATCTCAATTTTTCCACATTTCCTCCAACATATTTCATTTTCCCATTCTGTCATGGTAGTCAGTCTGATAGGTGTGAGTTGGTATCTCAGAGTCATTTTAATTTGGATTTCTCTAATCAGCAGTGATTCAAAGAATTTTTTCATCTGACCATTGATCACAGTGAGGCAGCTCAGTAGATAGAGTGCTGAACCTGGAGTTAGGAAGACTAATGAGTTCAAATTTGGTCTCGGACATTTACTAGCTATGTGACCCTAGGGAAGTCACTTAACCCTATTGGCCTGTTTCCTCATTTGTAAAATGACCTGGAGAAGGAAATGACAAACCACTCTAGTACCTTTGCCAAGAAAACTCCAAGTGGGGTTACAAAAAGCCAGACTAAACAAGTTCTTATTTTTACAAATTTGACTCAGTTCTCTATATATTTGAGAAATGAGGCATTTCTCCGATAAACATGTTGAAAAATTTTCCCCTAGGTTCCTGTTTTCTTTCTAATTCTGGCTTCATTTGTTTTGTTTGTACAAAAACTTTGTAATTTCATGTAACCTAAATTATCTGTTTTACTTCCTATGATCCTTTCTATGTCTTTTGATTATAAACTCTTCCTTTATCCATAAATCTGACAGGTACATTTTTTCCATGCTCCTCTAATTTACTTTTAATTCTTTCGGTCTAAATCATTTATACATTTTTACCTTGTCTTGGCATACAATATAAGATGTTGGTCTATGCTTGGTTTATCTTTTCAATACTGATATCCTTTCAGAGATACTATGTAGCTGAAAATCATAGAACAATAATATCTCCAAAGAATTAAATTTTTTAGAATCCAACTCCCTAGTGAGTAGGGATTGTTTCATTCTTAGTAGCTATATAATCAGTGCCTGGCCCAGTATTTGGCACCCAGAAGACATTTACAAAAATGCTTATTGATTAACTGAACGTGGGACCTCACAGTGAGCATTACGTAAATTACAGCGTATCACCATGAAGAAATCACCATGCCTACTGTTGAAGAAAATACTGCACTCTTCATTTTAGGCTCAAGCCTTCCAGAAATAATTTTTATTCATTTATGTTAATGCTTACCTAAGCATTTCTGCTTAGAAAGAGAGATGTCCAAAGGAGCAGAGTGTCTTTATTGTCAGATATTTCTCTACCACAATTCATTCTGAAGTCCCAATTTATGGGGATCTTGGAAAAAGAATACTTCATTACTGAGTTTGAGCAAGGGTCCAGAGTTTAGGTCCCAGTTCAGCTAATAGTTCACTTCATCAGACTGAATAGTAGTTAATTGTCACACACTTAGAGAAACATGCCCCTCAAGCCATTCAATCCTTCTTGGACCTTTGAGAAGTCTCCTTTCCAGTTGGTCAAAAATGAACTCAACAGATATTTCCATTAACTGAGTAATTAAAGAAATTTTTCCTTCTCTGGGGGGGGGGGTCAGGTGGCAGGCGGAATCAGTATCCTAATTCCATTCTTGGCATGGGGACAAAGGGTGTATACATCTTAAGTGTATCAATCAAGAGCCTCTTTTCCTTTTTCCACCTGAGGATCTACCCCTTCCAGTTTGATCTTTTTTTTCTGGACTAGGCTAAAGAAGCCATTCTTTGCCTCATTTTGACCTAGATTTAATCACTGAATGGGCATTGCCTCAGTCAAACTGAGACCTGCTAAAGACCTTAGTTTTAAAGGCCAAGGTCTTCCACAGCATCTGGGGCCATCTCCAGTCATCCTGATCTGTCAGACCACTGGACCCAGATGACACTGGAGGAGAAAGAGGGGCTGGTGACCTTGCACAACCCTCCCTCACTAAAACCCAATTAACTTGAATGTCATGGCATCACCGCCATGATGTTATGGTCCTCTTCAAGAATGAGAAACAAACCACAATAACAACTTCCACCTTGATTGCTTGAGGGAGGAGTTCTTCCTGGGTTGATCTAAAAGGAGGAAGGTAGGATATTGCTTCAGATTTAATAGTTAAAGAAAGAGTGAGAAGGGTTTCTCTTTCATATTAGTCAAGAGTTGTCAGATTTGGATCATTTGTAAATGCTTTCTAAATGTGTCTACAAAAAGGAGTGGGAGGAAAGGATGGGGCTATAGTTGGCTTCCCTACTGTGAAGCAACAAAAAGGACATTATCGGAAAGGTGTATAACCAGAAGAGGTGATGGGTCGGCCATAGAGTAGAAGCAAAGGATAACCTATAGATAGTCTGTGTTTGTTACTGGTATCACCCAGTGGCAGGAGAGATCTATATAAAGACATCCAGTGCTTCGAATATCCCCTACCCCATGAAGAATTAATAGGAAGACACAGGATGAGAAGACTAGTATGGTTTCTCATGGGCACCATTAGAGGGAGTATTCAGATCCGTGAGATCACACATCTATCTGAGTATCAAGGAAATACCTGCTTCACGAATCTGGCTTAAGGAAGGAATAACATACACACTCAACTGGGTATCTTAACCTACAGAAAAATAAGAGGAAGAGGATAATGGGGATGGGGATGATAGAAAGGAGGGCAGATTAGAGGAGGGGGTAGTCAGAAATAAACACTTTTGAAAAGGGACAAGGTCAAAGGAGAAAGCAGAATAAATGGAGGATGGGCAGTATGGAAGGAAATATAGTTAGTCTTTCACAGCATGACTATAATGGAAGTGTTTTGCATGAGTACACATGTATAACCTATATTGAACTGATTGCCTTCTCAATGAAGGGGGGTGGGGAGGGAAGAAGAGAGAGAATGTGAAACTAAAAGTTTTGAAAATAAATGTTAAAAATTATTTTTACACGCAACTGGGAAATAAGACATACAGTCAATGGGATTTAGAAATCCATCTTGGCCTACAAGAAAGTAAGAGGGAAGGGGATAAGAGGGGGACTATGATTGAAGGGTGGATAGACTGGGCAGAGGCATAATCAGAATATATGCTATCTTGGGGTAGGGGTAGGAGAGAGATGGGGGAAAATTTGGAACTCAAAATCTTGAAGAAATGAGTGATAAAAAGTAAAAAAAAATACCTGCTTCATAGTGGTGATGCAGGAAAAGTGATTTGTAGAGCTTTATGTGGTATAAAAATGCGAGCAATCATTCATTTAGCTAACTCAGTCTTCTGCAGAAGTTACTATTTCTACTACTATAGACAGCTAGGTGGTGCAGTAGGTAGAATGCTGTTACTTGGAGTCAGGAAGACCTGAGTTCAAATGATGCCTCAGATATTTACTAGCTGTGTGATGCTGGACAAGTCAGTTAACCTCTCTAGTCTTTGTTTCCTCATCTGTAAAATGGGGGTGATAATCATAATGCCTACCTCACAAGATTACTATGAGAATTAAGTGAGATAATCTATGTAAAATGCTTTGCAAAATACACAGGGGCATGTAAATATTAGCTATCATCCTGTATACAACACTCCCTTGAAGGCAGAGGTCTTGTCTTATTTATCAGTAGACTATAAACTCCTTTAAGTCATGCACTGCCTTGTTTTTGTTTCTATATCTCTACTACATGGAACAGAGTACTCATTTAATAAATTTTTGTTAATTCTTTGTATCACCTGCCTCCTAACACAGGGTTCTGCACATAGTATGGTTGTTGTCACTCAGTAGTTTCAATTGCATCTGACTCTTTATGGTCTCAGTTGGAGTTTTCTTGGCAAAAATACTGGTATGGTTTACCACTTCCTTCTCCAGCTCATTTTACAGATGAGGAAACTGAGGCAAATGGTGTCATACAACTAGTAAGGCTATATGTCTGAAGCTGGATTTGAACTCAGGTCTTCTGACTCCATGACTAGCACACTATGCAACCTAGCTGCCATAAGCCTACAGCACCTGGTATTCCCATCCAAGTACTAACCAGGCCCAATCCTGCCTAGCTTCCAAGATCAAAAGAGCTCAAATACATTCACACTAGTATAGCCATAGACCTGCACATAATTAGGACTCCATAAATCTTTCTTGAACTGAACGATCAATTCCATCAAATTCCATCAAAGCTTCCCTCAAAAGCAGAAATGTACCACTGATAATCTGAAAGCAGGAGTAGAGACAATCACAAAATGTGAACTTGACTGCAAGGAGACATCAAGTGCAATGGATGCAAAAAAGAAACCACCAAAGATCACACAAGAGATTCTTGCCATTGAATCACTGGCTGCTATGATTTTTTTTTAGAGGCCAATGCTCCCCAACAACCAGTTCTGGGAATTGAAGTTACCTCCCTTTTAATCAGGAAAGAAAAAATGTCTAAGTGGCTTCAGAGAGACAATGGGATAAAATCTCACACAGCCTTTAAAAGACAATGTTTATCAGTCAACTGACGCTCTCTGGATTTGAATTTCAAGGAAGGGAAAGGCTGCCAACTGCCGCTAAGAACTCACATCATTACATTTTTCTTTCTCCATTCTATTCAAGTACTGCATCTATCAGCCTTAAGAGTGTGTGACCAGGGCCATTGATAAGGTCATAGAAATGGAAGTCAAGATGGCAGAGTAAAAGCAGGGACTTGGCTGAGCCCTCCCAAATTCTCCTCCAAACAAATTTACAATAATACCTCAAAACAGATGCTAGAGAATCAGAATCAACAAAAGGGCAGGATGAAACAATTTTCCAGCCCAAGACAACTTAGAAAGTTTACAAGGAAGGTCTATCTTAATGGAGTGAGAGTGGAGCACAGTCCAATGTAGGCCACCACAGTGCTGGCTACACTCCAACAAGTCAGCTGCAGGCCTTGGGGCCAACTGAATCTGTACCTGAGGCTTCTGATATTCCCAACCCACAGATGGTAAGGGGATAGGACAACTGGGGAGAAGATTATAGGGAACCCTTTGCTAGCACTGGGCACAGGATTTTGTTACATTGCCTGTACATCTGGGCTGTTGTCTCAAGCTGAGTAAGAGGAGCACTAACATACTAGAGCATGTGGCCAAAAGGAGACAGGGGCCTGGTCATAGTTCTAGGGCAAAGAAGAGTGCCTGTGGTCGCTCACAGAGCAGAGCACAGGCCAGGAGAGCAGTGACCACACCTCTCCTTTTATTATTCTACCTTGGAAGAGCTGAAAACTTACAGACCCCTAGAACTAACTCTGAAAAAAGCAGCTTGAAAAACCTAAAACTGGGGACAGTGCCCCCTCCACTCCAAGAACAGAACCAACTTTAACAAAAAGTTAAAAGTGAATAAATAGATTGAGAAAATGAGCAAACAACAAAAAAAGAACCTGACCATAACAAGTTACTGTGGTGACAGGGAAGATCAAGACACAAGCTGAGAAAAAGATAATGGAGTCAAAATAGCTGCATTCAAAGCCTCAAAGAAAAATGCAAATTGGTCTCAAAAAGAATTCCTGGAAGAGTTCAAAAAGGATTTTAAAAATTGAATACAAGAAAGGAAAACTGGGAAAAGGAATGACAGGAACACAAGAAAATCACAAAAAAAGAATCAACTGCTTCATAAAGGAGATATGAAAAATACTGAAAAAGTAACACCTTAAAAAAACAGAATATATCAAATGGTAAAATAGGCACAAAAATTAAGTGAAGAGAAGAATGTCTTAAAAAGTAAAATCATCCAAATGAAAAAAGATGGCCAAATGGAAAAAGAAATACAAAAGATTGCTAAAGAAAATAATTCCTGAAAAATTAGAATTAGACAAGTAGAGGCTAAGGACTCCATAAGACATCAAGAAACAATAAAACATAGAGCTGGAAGTCATCTAGTCCAACAGCCTCATTTTACAGATGATGCAACTGACATCCAGAAAGATGAAATTTCTTGTTCAAATAACCACCCATATGGTTAGAATAAGTCCTTGACTACTGCTCACATACAAGCATATGAACAGAAGCATTCTTTGCACCCGTGTCTTCTCCAATTCCCTGCCAAACTACATCCTCTATCATAATTAGAGATTCCACCATTTAAAAAGATTCTTTTCTTTTACTTAAGACTTCAAAATACAAATTCTTAAGAGACATAGCTATAGTGGTCATATTTTGTAAACCACCTATCTAGAAATAGAATCTAATAAAGATATTCCTTTTTCAAGGCCTTATTAAACATATATTTTCTCTTGACATGTAAACTGCCCAAGAGGCGTCATAGGTATAACTAAGCCTTATTTGTCATTTATATTTTAGTGCGAATGAATACTCAGCCTTCTAGGGGAACAAGTTTCAATAGGGTAAGGGTCAAAATAGCATGGGGATAATGTAGACCTGATGAGAGTGGGTAGTACTAGTAAGGAATAAAAAAGCTATTCCTGAAGACACCTCTGTACTTCATAGTTCTGACCTAGGTCAGCCCTGCCCATGGGCCTCCAGAAAAGCTGTATTAATGCTATAGGATCACAAATTGACTCTTGGAAGGAGATTTAGAGGTCAGATAACCAAAATCTTCATTTTACAGATGAAGAAAATGAAGCTCAGAGAAATCAAGGGACTTATCCAACATCATATAGCAAATAAGGGGCAGAGCCATCATGTGAACCCTGGTCCCCTGAGGTCAAATCCACCATGCTTTTATCTTCAATATGTTTTGACTTGGACATCTCCTAAGAAAAGGCCTCTAAACTGCCAGTGCAGGCTTGTGAAAATGGAAAATTTCCAGAGGCAGCAGATTTTTAATTGTTCCGCTTTCCATCTAAGAACTACAGGTTACACTACAGATCTCTAAGAAAATTCCCAGTTGTACTTTAGGCCAGAATAAATTCTGCCTAGCATGGAAATAAGGCGGCTCCTTCTGTTTTGATTTTCCAGCGTTATGTTTTAATTACCTATATATTTTATAAATGATATTGTACTCCAAGGATTTGTGGTAAAGGAAAGATTTTCTTAAAGATCTGATGAATAAATAAATTAAATGCATTACTGAGAAATATAGCAAGTTCCTGGTGCTGTTTCAGTTATTACTGACTTATTCATGGGATGCTGCACCTAAACCTTTTAAAAATGTTTTGCTGAATTTTATCTATGATTCTAAATGGGCTCAAGTCCAGAACTTGACTTTAAGCAAATGATACCCCTCCAACAACTCAACGGACTCTATACAAGGAAACTGGGAGAAATGTCAGAGATGCGAGAGACTGAGCAGAGCTTGAGAGTGGAAGATATCAGGTAATCAGCTTCTCAGAGTCCTGAGAATACGGCCCCTGCTGGGGAGGATACCATTTTGAGGAGGCCCGAGGAAAGCAGATCCAATGAGGAAAGCAATGAAATCACCTAGGTGGCAGCCAAGAGAGGTAAAGAGGAAGCTTTCCATCTGGTGACTTCTTCCTCTGCCTCATTCATTCTCATGACCTGAGGAGTCCCAGGAAGCTTGTCCCATTCAGAGTTACCAAAGCTTTATTTTCCCTTGTTTTGACTCTCTCCAGATTTGTTTTACGTTACTCTCTTTCGTGCCCTCTTTGGCCCAAAGAAACTGACCTTCTCTCTCAGGATACTCCATCTCCCATCTCTGGTTTTACAGAGATTCTCTGCCATGTTTAGAATGCCTTTCTATGCCTTTGCTTATTTGAATCTCTAGTTTCCTTGAAAGGCTGGTTCAAACATTTACCTCTTAATAGAGGCTTTTCCTGAACACCCAAATTGATATTACCTCTCTCCAAAGATTAATATATACTTTTGTATAGTTATATATGTGTAGATAAATACAGTATGAGTTCATTAATGTATATATTGTCTGTCCATAATTTCCTTGAAGGCAGGGACAGTTTGATTCATCTAATTGTATCTCCAGCTTCTAACACAGTGCTTGGAACACCAGGAGGTGCTTAATAAATGTTTATTGGCTTATGAATTGATTAATTAATTCTTCCTCTGTCTGGGAAGTCAGAGAAAAAAATCAAGAACATCAGAACGAAACCTGAAGCTGGAAACAGCAAACTTTTTTCCTCATTTTTTTTTCAGACTAATAGCAAGGTTTTCTCTAAACATCTCTTCTTAGGACAGAAACTGTTTTCACACTAGAATGATGCCAATTATACATTCCAGGAAGAGGCCTCCTATGGCTCTGAGTCCCAGAAAAAAATCAGCACTTTTGAGAATATTCCAGCCCCATGTGGGTGGTAGGACAATGTGGCATCCACTTTGGTGCCCTGCCTGATCTTGCCTAGGCCTTTGAAGCTAAGAACACTCTGTGCCAGGATTAGCTAAATGTAGCTGGGGAAACCCACTGCTGACTGGGTAGAAATAGTATCTGGATTTGGTATCAGTTGATTGATAAGTGTTCACTTGATACCTGACCTGGCTGAATTCCACTAGTAGTAATGACATTCAACCTCCCTCTTTGGGCATCCTGCTTTAATTAACTAATACTCTCTGGGTCCTAATCTTAAGTATGTGTGCCCAGTGCCACTATGTTAACCAAATATGGTTTGGGGGGTTGGGGTTTGTTGGGGTTTTTTTTGCTTTTTGGAGGGGGAAAGGTAGGACAGTTGGGGTTAAGTGATTTGCCCAAGTTCACATGGCTAGTATGTGTTAAGTGTCTGAGGTCATATTTGAACTCAGGTCCTCCTGACTCCAGGGCTGGTGCTCTACTTACTGTGCCGCTTAATTGCCCCCAAATATGGTTTTTGTAAAGGTCATCCATGCTCCAACCAAATGATGCTACTCTCCATCACTCATACTTGTTTCTTGATTTACCATCTCTGTACCTTTGCTTTCATCATTTTCTATGTCTGAACTAGCCCCACACTCCCCACTTTTTTCATAATACCACCAATACTAAAGACTTTTTTACCTCTCAGAAGTTACATATGTAGCATATTATGTAGGTATCATGAATTATTCTATGTGTAGTTAAGTGTTTGTGTTATATTGCCCTATCTATGACATACATGAAGTTAAGAAGGCATTTAATGAAATTTGGCTTCTTAGTGAAATTCTGCATCTTCCCTCTTAGTGCCTACTCTAGTGAGCTACATAAAATAGATGTTTAATAAATGCTTGTTTTGTTGGATTTCGGTTTTTTTTCAGTCATGCCTGACTCTTTGTGACCCCATTTGGGGTTTTCTTGGCAAAGATACTAGAGTCATTTGCCATTTCTTTCTCCAACTCATTTTATAGATGAAAAAAGTGAAGCAAACAAGTTTAAGTGGCTTACCCAGGGTCACACAGCTAGGAAGTATCTGAAGCCATCTTTGAACTCAGGTCTTCCTGATTCCAGGATCACTACTCTATCCAATGCACTACCTAGTTACCCTATCATTGGAGTGAATTACTCTAAAAGCTTGGCTTTCTCAAACTTCTGCTTTGGCAATGCAATTCAATTCAACCAGCATTAATTAATTAATCATCACTGTGTATGAGGCATAATGCTAGATGTCAGACAAAATTTTTAAACACTCTTTATCCACAAGAAGCTCATATTCTGCTAGAGACAGAGACATTTAAACAACTAAACAAAAGCAAGCGGATGCCCTAGTTGGAGAAGAAAAATCATTATTAATTAGAGGACCCAGGAAAGGATTCTGGCAAAAAGTAATTTCAGAGTAAAGCCTTGAAAAAAAGCAAACTTAAGATTCTTTTTAATTTCCCCATTCCATGTAAAGACAATTTTTAATTTTTTTTATTTTGAGTTCCAAATTTTCTTTCTCCCTCCCTAACCTTCTCTCTGCCTGAGACAGTAAACAATTTGATATTGGTTAATACATGTGAAATCACACAAAACATTTCCATATTAGTCATATTGTGAAAGAAGACACAGAGCAAAAGAAAAAAATATGAAAAAATAAGGTAAAGAAAAAATATGCTTTGATCTACATTCAGACTCTTATCAGTTCTTTCTCTGGAGGTAAATAGCATTTTTCATCATGAGTCCTTTGGAATCAAACTTAGGATTCTCAAGGGCAGTGGAGGGGAGGAAATTCTTTCTAAGTATGCAATGCAGCTGATGCAAAGGAATGGATGTAGGAGATGGCTCTGGGATAGTTCCAAGTTGGGAAATAGCAGGTAGGCCAAAAAGTCTGAAATGGAAAATGAGTCAATAGGAGAAGCTACCCAGGCTTCTGTTCACCTCTTTTAAGTGTCTTATATTAAAATGACTTGTGAAGGTGTCCATCTCTCCCTGTCCTATCCATTTATGCAAATTCCTTAAGATAAGGCCCTGTTTTAGCTGTAAAGTGTGGTGATTTGCACATAGTAGTACTTACTAAATATTCATTGAATTGATTTGAGTTGAATTGTCTTGATTTCTGTAGTTTACTTCCCGAATCCTAAAAAAAAATAACTCACAGTGTGTGATTGCAGCTAAGTCATAGCAGACTCAGTTCGGCACACCCTTCCGTGTTGCCCTTCCACTAACAGGTTGGGGGACTGCAGCTTGAGAATATCTGCTGTGCCCTGCCGTATTGCCTCTGGGGCAGAAAACAGATTTATCCTAGTGGCTTAGTGGAGGGATCTGACTAACAGCACAATCAGCAGAGCCGGCTCAGAGCAGCGTGGTGTTCTGGAAATTGGAAGAGTTTTCAGTTTCATGAATACAGAATGACACACCAAAAGTCTTATCAAATTCTTTCATCAAACTCTTTAAAAAATATCATTGCAGTGTTCCACTCTGGTGAACTGTCCCAAGGCAGGGTCCCTGCAGTAAAGTGGAGGGCTGAATGTAAATCACGGCAGGACTTTCTTGAAAAGGAATTTGTGTTAAGGACAAGGGCAGAAAGGCGACGTGATCCTGTTTCACCAACAAACGAGTTATTTCATAGGCTACAAAGGATTTCGTACTGTTCTCAGCTTAAGTAATGATAGTAATACCATAGCTTGGGGTGTTTGTTGCTGGCCACAGTTGCTCATGTGAAAGGCAGGAATTTGGAACATAAGATTTGAGGTGAAGGGCAATCATTTTTCTCTCTTTCCTTCAACTTGTTCCTCTGTTTGGCACAAGCAAAGGATATTGGGACTGATGGAAACCACAGCACCACAGATGCATATTAGCTTCCACAGTTTCTCTAAGCAAAAACCTCTGAAATATGTTTTGGGGGCACAGGATCCCAATTAGGGGATAAACAAGTTTTGTGAAAACTTTGTAACATTAAGTCAAATACAGCATTGAGAAAAGAGACTTTGAGACTATTAACAAGAGAAGGTATTAAAAGGCTAGATTTAATCTGAGCCTGATAGTCTTCCTGATGTTGTTTGGGCATTTTGGCTGGGTAGTTGGCTCATAGCTTTCCCAATGAATGACTGAAGGACTTTCAGGCTGCTCTCGTCAGAGAGAGTCTTTCTAGTCACTCCATCCTAGAATAGAAGGATGATTAAAAAGTTTTCAGCCTGTCCTTATCAGGGACTGTCCTTATCTTTCTAGTTGCTACACCCTAGCATATAGGAGTGGAAATAACCAGCAGGTGCTCAAAAAGATAAAGCCTAGAACTTAGTAAATGAAGCTCAGGAAACATGAGACCATCAGAGATGTGCAATGCCACAACTTGCAGAAAGCAACAGTGATGTATCCAATGGGAAGCAGCCCAGTAATTTCTAGTTGGGAGGAGGCCCAGTGAGATTAGTGCAATATTATCACTGAAAGATATAGTGGCCATGCAGATCAGAGGCATGAGTTGCTCCTCAGCAGATGTGCTCTGGGCACATGTGTTCTTTATGTGTATACCCCTTCTTGTACATGTGTTTCCTATATCTGTGGACTTCAACATGTGTATGGTGGCCACACATGCACCTTGTGTGTGTCCTACATGTATCTACTCTTCCAGCATAAGGCTTACATATATTTTAGAGATGCTACCCAATGCTTATGGGGAAAGGTTCTATTGCTACTTTTCTAACTATTTCATTTCATTAAATGCCTTTCCTTGGAAGTAATGGAGTCTTCTGGAGGACAAGTAAAAGTAAACACATCATAATAGAACATCGCTGCACCAACATGAAAGATGAACATGAATCCAGAGAAGCACTGGAATATGTACATGATCTGATGCAAAATGAAACAAGCAAAACTAGGAACAAAAATATAAATGGAAAGAACAATAACAACAACATAACCAAAATTATAATGATCAAGCTTGGCCTTGAAGAAGAGAAGCAAATTAAATTACCTTCTCTGCTGAGGTTGGAGATTATGGGAATGGAACACTGTGTATACTGTCAGAATTGGTTAGTTTTGTTGAACTGCTTCTTTCTTTCTGTCTATCATTCTCTTTCCTTCTCCATTTTCCTCTTTTCTCTCTCTCTCCCTCTGTCTCTCTCTCTCCCCCTCTCTTTCTTTCCCTCTCTCTCCCTCTTCTTCTCTCCCTCTCTCTCTCTCTGCCTCTCCCCCTCCCTCCCTGCCTCTCCTTTTCTCTTTATCCTTCCTCCCCCTCAAAGGATAGGAACATGCCTAGAACACTGCGGGGTTCAGTTACTTCCCCAGGGTCACATAGCCAGTATATATCAGGGGCAGAACTCAAATCTAGATCCAAATTCCAGGTAAAATTTTAATCTTCTATACCCAACTGAAACAAAGGTAGTTTCAAAATAAAATATGAGTTTAAATTTTTAAATAAAATTTGAAGTAATTAAATTAGTCAGGTCTTATGAGCTATGGTTTTGAGTAGATGCAAACCAATATAGTATCTTGAAACTGGGTGGCTGATATGAGAAAAAGCATCCCCAAATGCTCTAAAAATAACAACTTCTCATCACTACTAGCTAAGAATGCAGCTGTTGTATTAGTAAGGCATGACTGCTTCAGTTCTCATGAATGAAGACTCAAGGTACAGAATGAGAGAACTCAAGGTGAAGGACAAAGCATTCATTTTCAGACACAGCCAAAGTAGGGATTTGTTTTGCTGGACTGTGCGTGTTTGTTCTAAAGGTTTGGTTTTGGTTTAGTTGGAATTGGGGAGGGGAGGATAGAAAGTGAAGGTAACAGTGGAGTTAGGGGAGAGAGGGGAAAAAAGAGGCTGTGAAGCATTTTTTAAATGCATGGAACAGAACTGAAGGAAGACCAGAAGGAAATAAAGAAAAGCAGGACAGCTTTGAAAATTCCATTTTGGGATTTCATTATTTACCTAAAAGTAAAAGTGAGCCGAATATAATAAAAGATTCACAATTTCATGAATAATTCTATTTTTGTCCTACTTTGTAAATTTGGTTACTATTAAGTTCAGAACTTAAAAATAAATATATATGTGTATCTATATATTATATAAGCACAATATATGTATATATTTCTTAAACTTCTCATGAATGAGCAGGGTCTTTGAAATAGACAAACTTGAATATATATAACTCCACAGGAGATTTTTCATTCATTTGACTCTGTTTTCTAAATCTCTAATAGAAGTTGAGTAAACACTAAAAACAATATTCTACCCTTCTGTCTCCAGACCATGTAATCAACAAAGACTTTAAAAGTGAGGCCTTGTGATTTTTTTTTTTAGTTTGTTTGTTTCTTGTCAGTGCTACCTAGCTAGACCTGCTGAGCAGCCAAAAAGCTCAAATAACTTTGCTGAGCTAAGTCTCGGAAAGTAGTCCAATGTGGGAAGCAGTCAGGTGTGCATACAAATTAATGACCACAATGTGCTCCATTTCTCAAGGGTTGGTTTTTGTTTTTGTTTTTGTTTTTTAAGTATCAGGTAGGTCACTGGGCACAATGAACTTATCTCTAATTTCTGATTTTAGGCACCAATAGAACTGATAAAAATAACACATTGCTGATTCAGCTTTATCCAAATTCAGACTGGTTTCCCCATGGTTAAGTGGAGGAGAGATGAAAGTGAGAGGAACATGGAGAGTGGAGGAGAGGGTGAAAGGGAGAGAGAAAGAGGGGAAAGAGACAGAGGCAGAGAGACAGACACATAGAAGGAGAGAGGAAGAGAGGGGGGGTGGGGCAGAGAGAGGCACAGAGACAAAGAGACAGAGAGACAGAGACTAGGACCAATAAAGATGTAGAGGGGTTTTCAAATGTGGTTCCGGAGAGACAGAGAGAGCACTAGGTAGATCCAAGGTTTTTCAGCACTTAACCATAGGGAATCCATTTTAAACATCCCACTGACAACTTAGCCTTAACGTGTTCTAAATGGAACCCTTTATCTTTTCTCTGAAATCTACCGCTCTTCCAAACTTTCTTATTTCTGTGGAGTGTGCTACCATCTTTCCAGTCACTTGGATTCATAAACACATTTTCATCTTCTACTCTTTCCTTTCCTCACCAACACTAGAGGTGTGCTAGTAAATGTTTAATAACCAGCTCTCCAAAAAAAAAATGTATCCAATGTACCCTTTTAAGTGTAATCTACATTACTGATATTTTCTCCATCACTTTCTTAAATCTAGAAAATCAAGAAAATAATAAATTATGTCCTTATTTGTAGTGGCTGACTTCTGAGTTATAGATTTTCACACTGAAAATTTAATTTTCAGAAGTCTCCAGTGGGTCCAGGCAGGCTCAATGATACCTCTACTACATTCTATTGAACTAATGCCTAAATGTTCTCTGCCATGGTTCAACCCTAATCAGCATCCCTCTTCAAGAGAAATCTTGAAGTGGGAAGGACCATAGGGCAAAATAGAAAGAATTTTTAAACTCTTCATTTAAAAAATTAATTTGTATTTAGCTTTCTCTTCTCCCCCAACCTGTAGCAATTAGCAGCCTGCATAATATGTTCCTTAGAAAAACTGAAGACGAAATCTGCTAAGTTACCTATGTGATACAATCTTATTAAGGAAATCGACCCAAAATACCCAGACACAAATATGCTATTTGCTGATGCTTGAAATTCCATAATTAGAGATTTATCCCTTTGGTTTTAGACTTTGTCCCCTAGTAAGATGCAAATATCCCTGAGAAGAAAACATAGTCAGTCCTCAACATTCTTATATTTAACTTTCGCAACTCCAAGCATTCATGTGATTCTATTAGTAAGCTCATTTTCACTTTCCTGTTGGCAATGGGTGCACATTTACTCTACACACAGTAGAGAAAAAAAATGAGAAATACACACAAGTTTGTGGAGTAGCTGGTATCCTTCTAGGTACTTCACTGATCTTGTTCACTCTACTATTATCATTTGTTGCCTATTTTCATTGTTTGCCTTTGAAACTAGTTTTGTGTTGCAATTATGCCCTTAAAGCATAGCACAAGTCCTCTGGGCTCTAAGCCCAACACGGAAAGTCGGTGATGTGGCTTAGTGAGAAAATAAGTATGTTAGATAAATTTTGTGCAGGAATGTCTGCAGCCCTGGTTGGCCAGGGATCCCTTAAAAATTTCAAACAGTGTAAAAAGCAGACACTGCTAACAGATTATTTCGGGTTGATGTATCCTTCACAATTTCCATTGCCATCCACCAGCCATGAAGGACAAAGTGTCAGAGGTGCTGTCTAGATCTCACCAGTCTTATCATCTTTTGACAGCACTGACTAAATCCCATCAACTTCTCCCTTGGTTTTCGGAGGGCAGCCAATGCAGAAGGGTTTATAGCAGTATAATATACAGTACAATGCCCTCACACTGCCATCTGACATGGTGGAAGGTAAGATTCAGGTTAAAAAATGTTTGTTTTAAGAATTTTATTTGCTGTATAGTATGTATGGTACTGTAGATAACATGTATTATGAAAAGTAAATATTATTTGAAATTAATTTTTAATTGAGATGTTAGCACAAAAGATTACAGAATTCTAGGGAATTACTAACAAGAAAAATGTTTTGCATGTTACCAATTTTATTTTGTGTACTGCATTTTATGGGATATTTCATCATTACTGTGTTAAGAAAAGTTTATATTATTGAAATTAATGTTTTATTATAAAAAATTGCATACAGGCACTAGGTGGCACAGTGAATAGAGCACCAGCCCTGGAGTCAGGAGGACCTGAGTTCAAATCTGCCCTTAGACACTTAACACTTACTAACCATATGACCTTGGGCAAGTCACTTAACCCCAATTGCCCTGCTTTTCCCCCTCCAAAAAGAAAAAAAGTTGCATTCAGAAAAGTCTATTTTCATTAATCTCTCATGAAAGATTACAGTTTGGAGTTGTTGCAGGAATGTAATCCCCTATTTCCCATAGATTCAGTGTATTGTATTTTTTTTGTCATTTTCTAGGAAACTGTCTAAGGATGATTTTTTTTTATTACTGCCCAAGTTGCCACATCAAGTTATGGTAGAACCAGGACTACCAAATCTGGTCTTCTGACACCAAATCACTATAACTACTGCCTACCTTATCAGTGATTTCCTGAAAAAGCAATTTCTTTTGTGTGTTTTTGTTGTTATTGTTGTTTTTAATTAATTTATTTTTAGTTATCAACATTCACTTTATAAGATTTTGAGTTCTAAATTTTTCCCCTCCCTCCTTTCTCCTCTCCCCAAGATGGCATGCAATTTGATATAAGCTAAACATGTGAAATCATATTAGACACATTTCCACATTAGTCATGTTGTGAAAGAAGAAAAAAAGGGAAAAAGCAAAAGGAAAAAAGGGAGAAAATAGTACACGTCTATCTATATTCAGATTCCATAGTTCTTTCTCTGGATGTGGATAGCATTTTCCATCATGAGTCTTAGAATTGTCTTAGATCATTGCTAAGAAGAACTATGCCTGTCAAAGTCAGTCATTACACAATGTGGCTGTTGCTGTGTCCAATGCTTTCCTGGTTCTGCTCGCTTCACTCGGCATCAGTTAATATGAGTCTTTCTAGGTTTTTCTAAAGCAGGCCTGCTCATCATTTCCTAAGGAACAATAGTGTTCTATTACATTCATATACTACAACTTGTTCACTATTCCCCATTTGATGGGTATCTCCTCAATTTCTAATTCTTGGTCACCACAAAAAGAACTACTCTAAATATTTTTGTAAATGTGGATCCTTTTCCTTTTTTATGATCAGTTTAAAATATAGACATAATAGTGGCATTGCTGGGTCAAAGGGTATGCACAGTTTGACTACCATTTGGCTACAGGTCCAAATTGTTATCTAGGATGGTTGGATCAGTTCACAACTCCACCAATGATGGATTAGTGTTCCAATTTTCCCACATTTTCTCCAACATTTATAATTTGTTTTGTCATATTAGCCTTTATGACAGGTGTGATGTGGCACCTCAGAATTGTTTTAATTTGTATTTCTCTAATCAAGTGATCTAGAATACTTTTTCATAGGACTACAGATAACTTTGATTTCTTCATCTGCAAACTACCTGTTCAAATCTTTTGGCCATTTATCAATTGGGGAATGACTTGTATTCTTATAAATTTTATTCAGTTCTCTATATATTTTAGAAATGAGGTCTTTATGAGAGACACTGGCTATAAAGAGGGCAAAGCACAGAAGGGACTGATCAGTGGTCTTCAAATCAAACTTCACTCATTTAATTTTCCCTAGGGAGATTTTTGCCTAGGGAATACAGATAGGGACTAGACTTATGTGATCATTGGTATAGGGAGTTATAGGTTAAGAAACTCCCTCTACCAATCCAGGGTGACCCCTTCTAGGTAGTTTATAGTCTTATTTGATCACTAACAAGCTAAGTGACTTGTCAATGGTCACACAACCAGTATATTTCAGAGACAAAACTTGAATCCAGGCTTTCTTTACTTCAAAGCTAACCCTCTATCCATTACAACAGCTACCTGTCTCATATATTCAAATTAAAATTAGCTAAGTATGGTGTCAGTGATGACAACTGGAATGCCCCAAGGCAGTATGCTAAAAAGTATGGGTTGGTTCTGGCATAGAACTTGCCTCCTTTCATCTTTGAGACATTTTGGACACTACACAGGGGATTCCAGGGATACGTAGCTGGAAAAAAGTAAGTCTATAGTCTTATAGACTGTGAGCTTGCCGTAGAATTAGGATGTGGTCCCTGTTGTGACTTTGTAGTTCCAAGGAAGTAAAAATTCCACCATAATTCTGGGAAGCCAGTTCTTAGTTGGAAAAGAGTGGTGAGCCAATTGACACTTGCCTAAAAGATGGGCAGTTACTTTTGACAGTTCTAAGAACTCTCGAAACAAGCCAGTCTCATGGTCTTGGAGGGTGCATCTCTGTAGTCACAGGTACACACAATATAAAGCAAGCACAGCTCTTTCCTTTCTTCCTAAGGAATTTTTAAGAGAGATTCACTCCCCACATTCAGAGAACAAGGCTGATTTTAACCGTTGGGAAAGACCAGGTGATAAAAGTTGGGTTTTTTTTCTTCGAAAACAAGCTCTTTACTCATTTCCCTAAATTCTAATCCTTGAAGAGTTTGAATTTAAAAGTGGGAAAAAAGAGCTTCTTGAAGAGGTATTTCAAGGAATGTCTCAAGCAGCAATTGTCTCTGGTCACACTATTTATTTGGATTCTCAGAATGAGGACTGAAAAAGTTTCAGGCCTGATTTATACTGTGCTGGTACCTAGCACTCCTATCCCTCAGTGAAGCTCCACAATCAAGACTAGAAGCTAAGCCTCTCTCTTTCATTTTGGAATCTATCTCTGGCTTGCTGAGCCTCCATTAGTGGCCTCACATGCCAGGGTAGGAACCATCCTTTATCTCTGTGCCTTTCCACTGGCAGCACAGTCACCCATACTAGAATGCACTGCCCCCTCACCTTTACATCATAGACTCCCTCTTTTTCTTCAGATTCAGAAGAAGCAACACCTTCCACTTGAAACCGTTGCTGATTACCACCTCTCCACCCACAACCCACCATCATTCACCCTAACTGCCTTGCTTTGAGTTGCATTTATTTATTTTTATTCTGTTACACATTTAATCTGTATATGCATATGCATATACATACATGTTGCCTCCTCCAATAGAATCTATGCTTCTTTTTTTAATTACTTTTTTTTATTGACTTGTTTGTTTACTTTTAGTTTACAAGATTCAGTTCCAGAATCACTTGAGTTTCAGATTTTTCTCACCTTCCTCCCCACTGCCCACCCCCGCCATGGTGCCACACAATCATGTACAGGATCTGCAAACTCTTTCATATTGTACAATGTGAATAAGTATTGTCGCCAATGGAGTGAACAATGGGAAAAGAGAAACAAAAACAAACATAGAAAAGAATGATAGCATGTATTGCTTCAGTCTCCATTTAAACTCTATTCTTTCTAGATCTTTCTCTGAATGTAGACATCTCCTTATATCCTGAGACTTGTAGAGTTGTCTTTTAACTGTGTGTTGCTGAGAAGAGTTCACTTTATCAAGGTTGGTCGTCACACATATGATGTATCTGTGACTGTGTACAAATTTTTCCTGGTTCTGCTCTTCTCACTCAGCATCAATTTGTATAAGCCTCTCCAGGTAATTATGAAGTCCATCTCCTTCCCATTTCTTATAGCACAATAGTAGAATGTATGCTTCTTGAGGGTAGAAGTTGTTTGATTATTTGTCTTTGTATCTCCAGTGCCTTGGACTACAATGTCTGCCAAGTCTGAAATGTAGGAGCTGAGTAAGTGCTTAAATGATTGATTGACCTCATTGACTTCTTAACTAGTAATAATATCTTATGCAACCAAATAGCAGCCTAGGCTTGACCAGTTCTGACCATCAGACCAATATGTAAGGTTTCCAGGCTCTCTAGAACTGGCTGTTTTAAAAGCACTCAGCTCCTGTGACCAGGTATTCATTTTTACAATGACTGAATTTTATTCTCAGGACCAGCCTGCAGAAGAAATGGCCCTTCTCCAGGTAATTCATTTGCCTTATGAAGACAGAACTAATATACGGATGGCAAAATTACTCAGGACAAATGCCTATTAAAAGCCTTAGAGGAATCACCTTAATCTCTTCCCTAATAAGCTAAGGAGAAAACATTAAATGTTCATTTCCAGCAAGTCAGTACTCAAAATAAATTCACTCATTCTGAACTGAATATCTTCAAGAAAACTGAGCTGAATGGATTCAAAGTGCTCTGCCCGCTCCCCAAGGGCTATGCTGGGCCTTCTTTTTTCTCTTAAGAGTATCATGGCAGAATGGGAAAGAGTTCTGTGCTTGGAAACTAGACCCCGGATTCAGAGCCTAAGACTCTGAAACTAGTTATCTGTGTAACTTTAAGAAAATCATTTCATTTTTCTCAAGAATAATTTCAATAGTCATTCAATAAACACTTATTTAGCATCTACTCTGAGCCAGTCACTGTGCTAAGAGCTTGGAGATACAAAAAGAGGCCAAAGATAATCTCTACCCTCAAGGAATTTGCAATTTAATGGAGGAAACAACAAGCAAACAAATATGTACAGGCAAGTTATATATAGGATAAATAGAGGGGAAAAATAAGGGAAGGAAGGCACTAGAATTAAGAGGAATTGGGAAAAGCTTCCTGTAGAAGATGGAATTTTAGTTGGAACTTGAAGGAAACCAGAGAAGCTAGGAGGTGGTGATGAGGAAGGAGAGCCTTCTGATCATGGAGGAGAACAAGAGAAAATGGAATGTTTTGTTTGAGTTTTCACTGGACCAAAGAGTGAACGGCAGGGAGTGGGTGTAAGAAGACTGGAAAAGAGTACAGTGGGTAGGGGCGGAGCCAAGATGGCAGCGTAGAAGCAGCAAAGCACCACAGCTCCCACACAAACACGCTAAAAAACTCATGAAATGGGACTCTAAACAGATTTTCAAGCTCCAAAACTCTCCACAAGACAAAAATCACATCTGTTGCTACAGGCAGCACAGCAGGCGGGGCTCTTCTCAGCACTCTGGGAGGCGCAGCCAAAAACCCTGCCAGCTCAGGGTCTGGGGCATCGGGCGGGGAGCCGCGTCTATAGGAGAGCAGATTGGCTGCACTGGAGGCACAGTTACCACATTTATCAGGCCAGAAGACAAAAAGGCTAAGAGAAAGGTCAGTGGATTTTGCTAACTGGGGAGGAGAAGAGCGGGTCCAGCCAAACTGCTCCCAGGGCAAGGAGGCAGCTGGAGGCGGCTGTAGCAGCAGTAACAGCTGAAAGCAGCAGCGGCTTCCACTGGGCTGCTTCAGAGCCCTCGGCCTGCAGATAGCAGGGGGGCTGACGCGATCCATCGAGGCCAAGGGCTCTTGCGTTGAGTGGCC
>CM053593.1:308731465-308788159 GCA_028646575.1 Pseudocheirus occidentalis
AAAAAAAAAAAGAAAGAAAAAGGCATACGGGACAGGTTATACAAAGACCTGGAGGTAGGAAATGAAATAACTTGCAAAGGGAACAGCAAGTCGTCCATTTTGACTGGAACATGGAACGAGGGGGAGTAATATAGAATCATCCTGTTATGATGAGCTGGAGATCAAATATGAAGGGCTTTAAATGCCAAACAGAGAAGTCTGTATTTTATCCTAGAGGAAGTAGGGAATCACGGGAGCCTCTCGAGGAAAGGAAGCAATCTGGTCAAGCTTGTGCTTTAAGGCTATCAGTTTGGCAGCTCTTTGGAGGATGGCTTGGAGAAGGAAGAGATCAGATGTTTTATTGTTCAGTTGTTTGAGGGTTTCTTGGCAAAGATACTGAAGTAGTGCCATTTCCTTCTCAGATGGATCAATTTTTTTAGACAATCAGACTTGCTAGGGAAGTGTCTGAGGCTGGATTTGAACTGGAGTCTTCCTGACTCCAGCCCAGTGCTCTATCTGTTGAGCCACCAGCTCTTGGAAGGCTATTAAAATATTCCACATGAGAGGTGATAAGAGCCTGAATTAGTGGAGTTATTACATGAGTAGAGAGAAAGCAAAGGATGTGAGACATATTCTATAGTTAGAATGGCAGTCCTTTTCCATGCTCTGTTTGTTATCTTCCTCCCTGTTTCTTCCTTTCTCTGAGACTAATTCTGACCCTGGAAAGAAAGTTTATAAGGAGCTTCTTATTCAAAAAGCCTTTGTTGCCGGTACCCTGTACCTCTGACCCATATGACCTCATTATCCCTCACCTAAACTACTTCCATAGGCTTCTGATTGACCTCTCTGCTTCTAACCTCTTCCTTCTCGAATCCATCTTCTACACCACTGCCAAATTATTGTTCCTAAAACATAGACAGGTATGACCACATCACTCCCCTCCTCCAGAAGCTGCAACGTTGCCCATATTCCTTGCTTGGGTCCCTGATCCTTTGTTGCCTAGCATCTCCCAATGTTTGATTATTTCAATTTTGGACCCAAATGCCTAATTCTTCAGTCATTACCTGCCTACCTGGACTTCTGACTCTCAATAGCCCACTCCTTAACTGTCTATCTTTGCCTTGTTCCAAATCCCTTAATCCTCCAGCTTCTCATGGGTAAGCCAGTCTATTTTACCTCCTACAATATGGTTATGAAATCCCTACTCTGAACTTCCTTCCTTTACCCACCACTTGAATATCTTTGGAGTAGCTGCCTCCATTTTTTCCTCCAAAAATTACATCACTTTTCCTTGGAGACTTAGGACCAAAATGGCTTCCAGAGGCATATCACCAAGATGCTACATGCCTACTCCAGGAAAAAAATGAAATTTGCACCAGGCTGAATAGCAGTCAAGAAATCTATTGAGAAACTGCAGTTAAATTACTTCTTTTCTCCAAACACTGCACAAAAAGTTAGCCAGGAAGCCCCAGGCAATAGGAAAGGAGGCTGCCAGCAAGGCCAGTACAAGCAAACAAGCTTGTCTTCCCAGTGGGACAGACCAGAGACATATGTAGCCTGCAAGGTTCTAAGTCCAGACACAGCACAAGCAGAAGACCCTCTGGGCAAAGATCCTTGTGATAAATAAAGCTAGTCAAGCAAAACAATTTCTCACAGCTACCACATTCAAAAATGTAGGTTTCAACACCTATATTAAATTTCTATATTAATGGTTTGTTGTCCAAGATATACGGACAAATAACAAAAACATAAAAGATGAAAACCGTTCCCCAACAGACAAGTTGTCAAAGGATGTGAATGTAATGGGAATGGAATCTGAAGATCTTCCCTGCTTTGAAAGAAAACTCTGCCCCCTAATAGGCTGAATGTAGTCACATGGAGCCTGTGGTGGGAGGAGTTTGCTGAAGGGTTGAACAGAGCCACAGGAAGCTGGGAGCCAGAGCTAGAGAGCTGGTAGGAGAGAGAGGATCTCAGGCAAGGAGATAGAGAGCTTTGTGAATAAATATTGATCTTGTATTGGTTTATGGGAGGGCTGAAGGATGACTTGGCTCTCGGTGTTGTTATGGCTTGTCAATTTCTTTACTATTATAATGGAATAGGTTACTGTTTTTGAGATTCAGTTTTCTGGTGTCTAAATAAATGCTTCAGTTCTGTCCTCTATATGAAGAGTTTGTTATATTTTTGCAATCAAATATCATGTAATATTTATAGTCACTGTCTTTATCATGATTATAGGTGCTGTAACTATTGCACTGGCACTACAGTGAACAAACAGTTCTCAAAAGAAGAATTGTAAACTATCAACAACCATTTGCAAGACTACCCCAGATCACCAATAATGAGAGAAATTCAAATCAAGACCTGCTATGGTTTTTGGGTCAGGATGTATAGGTCTGTCTCCCCTATACCCTTCCTCAACAGGCTTCGGGCGTCCCCGGCTCCTGCTTACTCCGGGAGAAACAGCTGCACAGAAAACTCAGGGCACAGGACTTGCTTCTAGCTACTTTCTCTAAGC
Organism: Pseudocheirus occidentalis; assembly: GCA_028646575.1. NCBI lineage: Eukaryota > Metazoa > Chordata > Mammalia > Diprotodontia > Pseudocheiridae > Pseudocheirus > Pseudocheirus occidentalis. Next base: position 308,733,960 of record CM053593.1, read on the forward strand.
CTGGCGTGGCTGGGACTCCCTCTGCCTCTGGGTAGCCTGTATTTAAGTCCTTTCTCCAGGGCCCCTTAGGGCCCCTCCCCTGGCCATGCCCTCGCCACAGCGAGCCAATCATGCATCACCCCGAAGGTGGAGAGATAATTCTGTTTATTGCAAACAGGTGCAGCCTTCACATTCCGCCCCCAGGTGATCACATGCACTCCTGTTAGCTGAGGACCAGTTCAACCCATTATGAACAAGAGACCCAACATCACCCAACAAAGACCTATGAGGTTTCACCCTACACTCAGTAAATTGTCCAAGACGACCAAAGATGAGAATGGTCAGTGTTGGAGGCACTGTGGAAGACGAATAACACCAATACTTTGTTGGTGGAGTTGTGAATTAGTGCAACCATTCTGGAAAACAATTTGTAATTATGCAAATAAGGTAGCTAAAATATCCATATCCTTTGACCCAGAGTTTCTACCACTATAGACACACATATAGATACATACATGTACTCAAACATATATGTGTGTGTGCATATATATGCATGTACATGTTTATATATCCCAAACTGGTATAACTGAAAAAAATAAAGGGCTCCACATACACCAAAATATTTATAGTTGTACTTTTTGAGATAGTAAATAACTGGAAACTAATTAAACTAATCAAATGAAAAATGACTACACAACTTATGATATATGATTGGAGTTAAATATTATTGTTCTAGGGCATCTAGGCATCACAGGGGATACAACATTGGACACAGAGTCAGGAAATCTTAAGTTCAAGTATGGCCTCGAGTACTCTCTAGCTGGGTAACCCTAAGCAAGTCACTTAATTGTTGTCTGCTTCTCTTCTTCATCTATTAAATAGAGATAATAATAGTACCCACCTCCAAGCATTAAGTTGATAACAAAAATGAGATAATATCTGTAAAGCACTTTGTTAATATTAAATTTCTATATCAATCGTAGCCATTATTATCATTACTGTCCTGTGAAAAAGAACAAATATGATGAATACAGAAAAGCACGGAAAGGTATATATGAACTGATGCAAAATGAAGTAGAGCCAGGAAAACAATATACAAGGTGACTATGATGATGTAAAAAGAAAAAAAACACGAAACAGTCAAAAATAAATACTGCAAAATTTTTTAAAAGAATCTCAAAAAAGATATATGAGAAGATACTTTATTCTGCTCCTTTGCAGAGGTGTTCCATAAATATGTGATATATCAAGATTTTTTTAAAAGCATATCAATCAATTTAGCTGATTATTTTCTTCTCTTTTTCTTTGAGAGGGAGGAGGAAAAGAAATATAGAGGGAAATTCAGGTGAAATCAGAACAAACAGAAGACATTGATAAAATAGATTTTAAGAGATCAAGAATGTGTCAAAAATGAAGAGGTTCTTTTCTGGTTTGGGTTTTTTCTTTAATAGGCTTAATGGAAACCCATAGAAGTCTTCCTAGTAACCATAAGAAAGAGCCATAGACACCAGAGATTAATTGAATTCAGATATTTACAATACAGAGATGGATAGGGCTACAGGAGGAGGAATGTAGGGATTGTTCCTTCCCATAGGCCCTCCCCTCAGGTGTTCCTTTGGCTGCCCTTGCTAAGAGTATTGTTAGTATTATTACCCCACTATTATAGTTCTTTTCATTGTCTTACTTTGTTCCAAATTTCTGTTTCCTACAGTTCTCTTTGTCCCATAGCCCTGCTTTCTGCAGGGTTTGTCCTCAGCACCTAACAAATGTCCCTTGTTTTCTTTCAGGGGAACATACTTCTAACATCTGAAGGAAAAAAGATCTGGAGTCACTATCTCTCCAAAAGCTTTTTAGAGCAGTACCCTCATCCCCAGGTCTTGTGGGGTCAAAGGAACCATCTCCTTTTATACTATGTGAGTGGATATTTATACATAATTTCATGCTGTGTCACTGAGGACTATAATATATGTCCTCTCTTCTCCAACACTGGAGTGGTATTACCCCCACCTACTTAGTATTCCGCTGTATATCAGGATTGAGGGGAACTGTTTCCCCAATTCTCTTTCATTCTCCATACCTTCCACTGGAAAGTTGGGCATAATTACTCATATTGCCTCTGAATGCTTCCTTAAAATATCTAGGAAAGGGAGGAAAAACAGCCATGCTTTTCCTCCTTACACCTGCTAGCCAGGAAAAAAAATATTTGCATTCCTTGCTACATATTCATTTGGCATTTAGTATGAACTTCATTAAAAGAAATTATTACTTTTATACCTATGCCCCAAATAATCTGTAAATTCCTTAAGAGCCTCTACTGCCTAGAACCACAGTGCCACGCCAATAGCAAATGTTCAATAAATGTACATGGATTGATATTAGTTTAATCTTTTCCTTTCTTGCCTATCTCTCCCCCATAGACCATTCTTCACACAAAAAAAGAAAAATATATAAACTGTTTTTTATTACTCAGCAAGTTTAAGCTATAACCCATTTTTCCCTCCTCTTCCATTTTGATGAATGGGAACTTTCATCACTGCTATCAGCATCCCACTGTGCAAAAATATGCACCACACACCATAGTCCCTAAATATTCTCTTTTTGAGGGGTTCCTCTCCTGTAACAAAAATAGAACAGGAAATTAAAGTGAACCATAGGGAGAAGAGGAGTTTATTAGGTTGATGAGAAAGGGTTTGTGCAAGAGCCTATCTCAGTTTCAAACAGGTCACAACTCGTCTCAAAGAAGTGTCACCAAATTCTTGAGTTTTCTCCCCTATCCATGAAGTAAATCATCACAGTCCAGATTCTTGGAATAAAATCCAAACTGAGAATTTTTTCAGTCCTTTTGATTCAGCTCAATTCACCAAGCATTTATTAAGCACCCACTATATATAAGGTACTGTGTTAAGTAGGAAACAATCCCAGTCTTCCAGCTAAGTCAGGGATGGAAAATATGGAGGTAGGATACAAAATACACACAGATAAGTAAATATGAAGTAAACACAAAATAAATAAAGATGAAGGGAAGGAAGGGGATTGATTGTATGACTCAATCACCCAACTTTACTTCTTCCTAATATGTCATTCAGGTAAGAACACATCTCAATCAAATATATAAAAGGCATGAACAAGGCATGAGCCTTCCATCAAATCAATCAACCAAAGACATTTCAACCAGAAAATCTATTTGGATGGTGGATAGACAACAACAAAAATTCTGCCTAAGTACTTAGGGGAGAAAGATAGGAAGAAAGCCATGGTGACAACATACATGAGGTTGCAAGGAAGGGACCAGTTAAATCTAGAAGTAGAGGCATAGTTGTGGTGCCGCTGGTACTTGGTCTTAGGGCTCCTCCCAGGAGGAAGAGATTGTCATTGAGATGAGTGGAGGTATTCGTGGCTGACTGAGGAACTTCAAACCCGAGGCTCACAAAACCCTAAAAGCAACATACAACATCCATGAAAACTGGGCAAGTAATGAAGATGATGAAGGTGTGGTCAGGTCCAGGCTACAGCAGTGTAACTGAATTATACCAGCTGGGTTTACTCCTGATTTTCTGTCCCTAGAGAAGGGTGTTCAGTAGAGGGACTATGTGACAATACCAGCCTCTCTCCTACTCTGAGGCTGCCCATTAACACTGAATAAAACAAAGTCAGAGCCTCTAGGCTACTGTCCAGCCTGGCCCACTGTTACACTTACAGAGCCACATGGACTATAATTGCTGCAACTGCTCCTTAGTATTATGGTTCAGGAAAGAGCAAGAGAAGGGATAAAACTGGAACAGTATAATTAATTCTGTTGGCCTATTGTTACGGGATGGCTTTTTCAATGTCTCTGCAGTACCTTGTGCTCTATATGTCCCTGGGAAGTCTTGTGTATTAGACTGTGCTACAAACTTCCTGAGGCCTTGGGGACTAAGAGCATGGATGGGCTAAGTCAGGGATGGGAAACCTGCAGGCTCGAGCCCACATATGGCCCTCTAGGCCCTCAAGTGTGTCCCTTTGGCTGTACAGATCCCATTTTTAATCAGCCAAAGGGCCACACTCAAGGACCTGGAGGGCCAGGCGTGGCCTCAAGGCCACAGGTTCCCCACCCCTGGACTAAGACAGGACCTCCTAAGTCTTTTCTCATTCCCTGAGGTGTGATAGCATTGACAGTTGCAGGACCCTGACAGTCAGAGGGTCCTGTGACCTTGACCAAATAAAATCAGTATACTACAGAGTTGTCTCTGCCTTCACCTCTCACATGGAATGATTTGTCCAGGGAGCAGGTGGTGGAGGAGAGGGATCTCAAATCTTTGGGAAACAGTTGTAGCAAACAGAAGTACTAATTGTGGATTGTCGCTCAGCTGGAACGCCGTATAGGTCACAGTTCCTCTCATGGCTTTCACAGAAGTGGCTTCATGTCCGCAGCAAGAAGAGGTATTTTGCCTTCTGTGGATGACAGCACCAACAGGTCTATGAGACTTAGCCTCACACTTTAAAGCAGCAGTTCTCAACCTGCGGGTTATGTTCTGCATATCAGATATTTACATTACAATTCATAACAGTAGCAAAATTACAGTTATGAAGTAGTAACAAAAATAATTTTATGGTTGGGGGTCACCACAACATGAGGAACTATATTAAAGGGTCGCAGGATTAGGAAGGTAGAGAACCACTGCTTTAGAGAAACCAGATAACAGGAAGAGAGCTGGTATTGAACTAAATCTAAAAACCTTGGTGAGAAAGAGTATGTAGTGAAAATACAGGGAGCTGGAAGGGGCTATGCCTCATTGAGCAATGCTTCTGATGGAAGAGAATAGCTATTTGCTGGACAGATTTTGTTGGCCAGTCATTTTAGTTGTATCCAGCTCTCCGTGACTCCATTTGGTGTTCTCTTGGCAGAGAAACTGGAGTGGTTTGCCATTTCCTTCTCCAGCTCATTTTACAGATAAGGAAGTAGAGGCAAATAGGGGTAAATGACTTGCCCAGGATCACACAGCTAGTATGTGTCTGAGGCTGGATTTGAACTCATGAAGATGAGTTTTCCTGACTCCAGGCCCAGCACTCTATCCACTACTCTGCCTTGCTGAGTTAAGGCTGAGTTTCTGATTACGTTTGAGTAGCTTCACATAAAGGAAGATGCTGTGTCTACAGCACTGCATAAAAGATAGGGAATGAGGTCACTGTTCATGTACATTAATGAAGAGGAAGTTCATAACACCTTTCTTTTCTGGGCAGCTAATTAGTCCTAGAATCAGGATAACCAAAGAGGTATGACAATTATTTTTGTGAAAAAAAAAAGCAGCTACCAATATACTAATGAAGGCACCAGCTTCTTTCCCACTCTGAGGGCACCTAAAAGCAGTAGAAAAAAGTTAAAGGACTCGGAGCCTCTGGTCTTGTGTTAGGGCCAGCCCATCACACTGAAGCTTGCAGGACTAATTGTCCATGAAGAACATTGCTACCACGTCTGTGAAGGCCTTCATCATCTCATGCCTGGACTATTGCAATAACATTCCTACCTCAAATCTCTTCCCACCCTAGTCCATCATCCATTCAGCTACCAAAGTGGCATTCCCAAAGTATAAACATGACCACATCATCTCCCTACTCAATAGACTCTAGTGGTTCCCCATTACCTATGGAATTAAATATAAACATAATGCAGTAGTATGTTGACAAATGTTTAACAAAAACATTTATGCATGATACACATTTGTTTGTTCTGCATTAATATTTCTCTCCATCACTTACTTAACATATAGACAATCAACAAACCAATAAATCAAATCCTGATTTGTGGTGTCTGCCAATTTCTGAGGTATAAATGATCGTACTGAAAATTTAGCAACCTCTCAGGAGCCTGTTTGAGCTTGCTCCAGAACATTCCTGAATATAGGCCTCTATTTGTCTTTGAAAGTCCTCATCCCCTGTTTTCTTCCTACCTCTATGGTCTTCTTAGACTTTACTTCTCTCCAAGTCCTCTACAATCCAATGACACCAGTTACACTGGTCTGGCGCTCCTAGATGGCTTTCCCTTTGTGTATCTCCACACTGCTAACTTCTGTGGATGTTTTACATACCTGGTTGGACTATATGCTTCCCCAGGTTTTAAGGACCATTATCAATGAAACCCTGGGTGATGATATGACATTGTCAAAAAGTCATCTGTGTCCTCGACAACATTTTCCAAGTTCTTTCCCAGTCTCCCATGCAGGCCTATATGGAAAGGCATGGAATCCTGACCATAAACGAGATCAGACAAGTTCCTTGGTCCTGAATCTTACATGATTCCTTGAGTTGACATTCACAATACTAATTTCTACACTGAAATATGAAATCTCTCTATCAAGAAAAGCTATCTGATGTTTAAGAACACAGACACACACAGTGGGAAAGGATTCTGACCAATCCTGCTTCCAATTCTTTTTTCCTTTTTTCAAGGAAAAACACCAAAGAAATCATAAAGGACTTAGTAAGGCAGCTGGGAAATGCTTTTTTATTCCCTAGGCACTGGCTTTTTGACCTGGGTTAGACTTTCTTTTAGAATTTTAGGAACAGGACACATTCAATTGACTCAGAATCTCAGCCCAAGATAGCATGTTCACCATTTCATCATCACTTCTGAAACAGCAATGATTCATCCTGGCCCCCAAGTCTATCCCCTCCCTCGCCCCCACACTTAACTAGAAGGCTCTGGGGGCAGCAAGGAGGAAATGCTGAAATCAGAATATGGCAACCTCTTGGCATGTCAGGAAACAGCTCTGATACCACTCTCTTAGCACCACTGAGAGGGAAAGTAATATGTGTGTGTGTGTGCGCGCATGCGTGTGTGTGTGTGTGTGTGTGTGTGTTTCCCTAACAGAGCAATGAAGGATGAATTGTGTTGAACTGTGAAAGAAAAGATCAAGGAAGCTCAGAAGCAAAAGGGAGGTTTAGTATAGATGGGGGTTGGGAAGAGCCTGTTTCTTTCTTCTCCAGGCATATCCATCCTGAGCCTAGCAGCTTAATAACGTACTGATCGTTTCCTAAATGTTACCCTGTCCCCATGTCAATACTATTCCCGGGACTCTGGTCTAAGGAGCACTGAACTACTGGGAGATTTTGTAGCTATTGTTAATAAGCAGTATACGTGAAGGGAATCTGTACAAAAGAAATATGATACAAGTGGGCCTAGGCAGGCACCAATGCAGGGTTTGGGAGAGGGACTCCTTTCTTTGACAAGTTGCTTTCCCTTGTTGACTGGTGAAAGTAAAATGTTAAAAATAATAATATATAAATTCAACTTATGTTATAAATTTCAAAGCTATAAACATATGGAAATATAAATGTATATGTAATATAAATATATGTGAATATAAAATAGTGAAAATAAACATGTAAATATAAAAATAAAATTATAAAGTATCATAATATATTATCTGTTGAATAAATATGTATAGCTGTATATACACATACATATAAAATAAATATGAAGTCCAACTAAATAAATTACACTATAAAATTTATTTATTTTTCCTTCTTTTCTGTTCTAAATCTAGATTAAAGCAGTTCTAATGATGCAGACCGGCAGCTTGTCATTTTAGAGAGCTGCCCAGACCCCTGACATTTGCCTACAGTCACACGTTTTTCAGAGCAGTACTAGAAGTAGGACCTGAAATCAGATTTGCCAAAGCTGACCCACTGATCATAACATCAAGCTGCCTTTCTAAGACAGAAGACAAATAGTTTGATGGAGAATGTGGGAGACAGAGGGAGAAGGAGGAAGAAACAGAGAAAGAGAGAGAGAGATTGAGGGGGGGAAGGGAGGGAGAAGGAGGAAGGGAGGGAGACAGAGAGAGAACATTTATTAAGACTTAATTATGTGCTAAGCTTTGAGCTAAATGCAAAGGACACAAATACAGGCGAGCAACATAGTCCCTTTTCTATATAAGCTTATATTCCAATGAGTGAAGCCAACAGATTGAAAGAATGCTAGGAAGCATGGAGGAAAGGAAGGAGAAAGGGTAAAGAAAGGTACCCCTGTAGGTGATGGTGAGGAGAAGTTGGTGTGGAAGCCCAGGCAAGAAAAGGTAAAAGTTCGCCTATGAGAGTTGGAGAACTCAGTGCCAGAATTTCCCATGAGGTGAAGATACAAGTGGGCAGGAGTTATTAAAGGGGGTAGTGAGGAATGATAGCATTCCAGGCATAGAGAATTAATGGCCTAAGCAAAGGCACAGAGGCAGGAGATGGAAGGGGAACCTTAAGAAGGCCAGTTTGCCTGAATTTAGAAATAATGTGTAATTAGCCTAGAAAGATGTACTAAGATTATGAAGTGCTCTAAAAGGCTAACAGAAGAGTTTGGATTTTATCCCAAAGGCAATGAGGAACAAAGGAAGCTCTTTATTTGGGAAAGTATCATGTTCAGACCCGTCTTTTATGAACATCAGTTGGGTAGCTCTGCATGGCGGGGATGAAGAATAGGGAGACTAATTAGGAGACTGTTGCTTTAGTCCAGGTGAGAGGTGATTAGGGCCTGAAATGTGATTGCTGTGCTATAAAGCAGAGAGAAAAGGGGAAAGACTCCAGAGATAAACAGGAGGATGAATCAGCAATTAATTAGGTATGAGCAACAGAGAGAGAGAGAATCAAGGGTGATGCTTGGGTTGTGAGCCTGGGGGACCAGGAATTGACAGTGAGAAGGAAACTGAGAGATTAGATAGGTATAGGAGGAAAGATAAAGAGTTCTATTTTGGATATGTTTAGATTATATTCAGTTACTGTTATCTGGGAGGGTCAAAAACTGGACTTTCCTGAATTTAATCCTAGATTGGGGGCAGTTACTATTTTTACACATCCCTTAACCCACAGTCAGTCAGCTGACTACTGAAAGAAATCTTATGCTTTAAAACACCGGGTGGTACAAATCTAGTCAGTCTTAGAGATCAAATGACCTATTGCTATAGAATTGCAGAACCAAAGCTGGAAGGAGCCTCAGAAGGAAACAAGCATTTGCTGAGGACCTACTGTGCACCCAGCACAATGCTAAGCATTTTACAAATATCTACTCTTTCGATCTTCACAACAGCTCGGGAAGCAGGTGCTGTTGTTATCTTCATTTTATAGTTGAGGAAATCAAGGGAATCAAAGGGTAAAGTGACTTGTGCAAAGTCAGATAACTCATAAGGATCCGAGGACAGATTTGAACTCAGGTCTTCCTGACTCCATGCTCAGTGCTCTATCTAGCTGCCTCTCAGGAAAACTAGTTCAAATCCTTCATTTTCCAGATGAGGAAACTTAGGTCTAGAGAGGTTAACTGACTTGCCTAAGGTCACAAAAGTAATCATTATCACAGGTGGGATATGAGTAGCCATTCCTCTTTCCACTGAGCCCTAAAGTCTCACTGTGGTGTGGTGGACTGAGGGCAATGGCAGGACAGCACAAACTCTGGCATGCTCTGCTGCACCCGAAAGACTTCAAGAGGGGCAGCTAGGTGGCACAGTGAATAGAGCACCAGCCCTGGTGTCAGGAGGACCTGAGTTCAAATCCAGCCTCAGACACTTAACACTTACTAGCTGTGTGACCTTGGGCACTTAACCTTAATTGCCCTGCCTCACCCTTCCTCCCCCAAAAAAGTTCAAGAATGGGCCCCATGTCAAGGATCAGCCTAGCAGGTTGGCCACTGGGTGAATAACATTATAATTGGTCACAGCAGTCTTCAAAGACTAAGTTAAAGAGACATTGCCATCTGTATCACTGCATCAGTTCCCATATTGGAACATGGGAATTCTTGAAGCACCAAAGAGTAAATTTATACCTCTTCAAAATATCTGATGGAGAAGCAGTGGCCTTGAAGCCAGGAAGACCCAGATTCGAATCCAGCCTCTGAAAGATATTGCCTATGTGACTCTGGGCAAGTAACAAGCTGTCAATGCTCTTTGCAACTCTTGTAGTCATTAGAGTGCCATGCCTGGAATCAAGAAGACCTGAATTCAAAACCAGCCTCAAACATTTACTAGCTGCATGACCTTGGGCAAGTCACTTCCCTGTTTGCCTCAATTTCCTCATCTGTAAAATGAGCTAGAAAAGGAAATGGCAAACCTCTCCAGTATCTTTGCCAAGAAAACCCCAAGTGGGGTCACGGAAAGACAGACATGATTGAAAATGCCTGAACAGAAAGATCTCTCAAAGTTGTAGTGAAGTTTCCTTGGCAGAGGGAGTTTCCTTACCTAATTACCAAATTAAGGATTCTGAAAACATTGTCACTCAAAAGAGTAAGTAATGTTTTCAAGATCCTTAATTTGTCCTGGTTTGCTCCACCCAATGTCTTTTCTAAGGGACGACTTAAACCTTTCCTTAAAGTTCATCTGTCTTAATGTAGTAGCACTGTATGATAACTATTCATATACTGCTTTTTTTGCTCTGCTCTTACTGTTTTAAAATATTTATGATTAATAAATATCACAAATACTCTGCTAATCCCATATCTTCCATCATTATTTGGAATACACGTTGCTCCTCAAAGACAAATAAATATCTACCTCTGTATTAGCTTAGAAATGATATTGCCTTTCTGTTATGGGTGATAACCCAAATTTAGTATCTTTCTTCCATGGGAGATCTTATTTCCTCTTTTCCTGGAAAGTCTCCATGAAGACAAGTTCATTCTTTGTAAGCTGCAGCCACCATAAATTTAGAGCTGGGAAGGGCAGACATTTGAGGAAAATACCAGCTCTGTTTGCTTTGCATAATACCCCTATAGAATACTGATAGAACTGAGTGTGTATGTGTGTGTATGTGTGTGCATGTGAATGCACTTGTGTGTGCATGTGTGCACATGCTTGCATGTGTAACACTCAGCACCCAAAATGACACAGGAACAACTTTTGAAAAATAATTCTGAGCCAATGGAACTTTTAGCCACCACAAAAGAAATATCTCTAGTCTCTTTGGAACTGAAAAAAGATGATTGTGCTCCAGTAGATGGGTTAACCTGCGACTCTGCCTGAGGGGAATCTGGGGAGGAAAAACCATCTGATGAAGCCCATTTAGTCTGGGGAGGAAATAAAAAGTCACCTTCACAGAGGATCCTTGGCAGTCATAGAAGACAAAATGCACTATGTGTTTATTCTGACAGCATATCTCTGAGGAGAGGATGCATCCTTTTTAAAAGTGGAAAAATCACAAAAACAATTCACCATTGATTCCACAAACTATTATTAAGCCTACTACATGCAGCACTGAGAGGCAGGGCTGGCATAATGGTTGAAGGCTTGGCCTTAGAGATGGGAAGACCGGGGTTCATGTACTGCCTCTGATACTGGCCCCAGGAAGGTCACTTCATCTCTCAGTGCTCTAGGGAATTCTCTGAAAAGTTTCCTATAACTTCTCTAAAAGTTCCAGAGAAGATGCCATTCATTGATAGAGGGAGTTCCCATACCAGTAAAATTTCACGAACCGTGTATGCAAAATACTGTGTAAGGTGGTAAGAATAAAAGACAATAAGCCCCTACTCTCAAGGAACTTGCATTTTCTTGGAAGATGCAACATATACAGAAAGAAGGGCATGGCAAGTTCAGGAGTTACTTGAACCAATGGATGCCTTTGCGGATCACACCCCTAAATGATAAATATTGATTGGGTTTAATTCAACTGAATCTATTTGTTGTTGAGTCATTTCAGTCATATCTGACTCTTCATGATCCCACTGGGGTTTTATTGGGAAAGATACTAGAGTGGTTCACCATTTCCTTCTCCAACTCATTTTTACAGATGAGAAAGCTGAGGCAAACAGGGTTAAGTGACTTGCCCAGGGTCACACAGCTAATAAGCGTCTGAGGTTGAATTTGAACTCAAGTCCTCCTAATTCCAGCCCCGGTACTTCATCCACTGTACCACCTAGAAATCCTAAATTGAATCTATATACCTTACTTTATTTCATTCAATCTTCACAAAAATCCAGAGAGGCAGAGAGTTAAAGTATCATTAGTCTTCCTCCATTACAGATGAAGAAAGAGAGGATCAGAGTAAATTAAGTGATTTTTTTTCCCCTCAGGGTCGCACAGCTACCAACAGCAAAGCTACAACATGAATCCAGGTTTTCTGACTCCATATTCAGCATTGCTTCTGACTCATTACATAAAAAATTCTGAGACAGCCTAATTTTATTGTAGTATTGGATATTCAGATCAATGGCTATTTTCTGTAATCCATAGAATTTCTGAAAAGAATCAATGCATATGCAACCTGCTTCACTAGGTTCACATAGGGAAAAAAAATCTCACTACTATACTCCTTGCAAAGTGAGGAGTATATATGGCATTTGATATTTGGGACTCCCCTTTTATACAAAGAGCTTAAAATATGTTTAAAGCATCTTCTAAGAAACTCAAATAATACCCCTACAAGAGAGAAAGGTGTTAAATGTAGAAGTAAACACCACTTCCTCCATCTGGAAAAGTGGAGAGAGTGAGACATGGGAAAAATAATGAGACTGTAGGCATAGAGGCTTTGTGACTCATGAATGAAACAAGAAGTAGAACCCAGGACACCTAAATCCTTGCCCATGATGTCTCACTGACACGTAGACCAAGACTCCTATGAGTCTAGGCAAGGGCTCAGAATGTGTGTCAAGAGCACAGCTGTTGTTGACTTAATGGCACAGACTGGTCATCATGAATAACCCTTGATAACGTCTGTGCCTAGGACCTCAGGCAGTTCACAGTGCAGCCTAGCTTATGATGAAAATCCAAAGCACAGGCAGATAAGAAAAGGTACCCTGGAACATCCAACCCCTAAAGCCTCATTCTTCTTCCAAAAAAATCTATCTGAATCTGAATCTCTCTCTCTCTGTCTCTGTCTCTCTCTGTTTCTCCTCCCTTCCTCCTTCCCTCCCTCCCTCTTCTGTCTTATCTCCCAACTTCTTCCCCATCTCCCCTTCTCTTCCTTTGTCCCCCTCTCTCTCCAATGTTCCAGGTAACATAGCATCAGGTCTCTTTCAAAATGTCACTTTTTATTGTCATCTCTTTGTGGAAAATGGAGCAGGTAGATGCTATAGTGGGCCCTGGAGTCAGAAGGACCTGAGTTCAAATATGACCTCAGACTCTTATTAGCTGTATGATCCTAGGCAAGTCATTTAACACTCTTTGCCTCAGTTCTTCATCTGTAAAATGAGCTAGAAAAAGAAATGGCAAACCACTCTGGTATCTCTGCCAATAAAACCCCAAATGCAGTCACAAAGAGTCAGATACAACTAAAATGCCTCAACAAAGGTACAAAATGGGTGTTCATAAATGTGTGAGTGAATCTAGTCACTTTAATACATGAACTTTTTTTGTTGTTCTGTGGAGTTCATTTTATCCATGAGGGGAAAAAATGTTGTTGTTGTTGTTGTTGTTGTTGTTGTTGTTTTTACCTTAGAGAAAATCAGAGCTTGCAGCAAATCAGCCTGGATATAACTAACCAAAGCCCCCACAAACTCTACTCCAACTCCACACAGCCATTAACATACCCAGAAACAATTTTATACAGGTGCAATCTGGTTAAAATGGACATCAAGAGCAGCCTGAAAAGGGAGGAGATGTTGCAAAAAGGCATCATTTAGCCTGGGGCACATCCCATGTGCAAAGGGGTAGCCTGTGGCTGTTGCCAGGTAGCCAAGCATGGTCCTATTCATCCAAAGGCTGCTCAGAAAAACATGAGCCTCAGGTCCTTTTTAGCACCATCTGTTATCATCACCTCATTTTCCTTCATCTGGTGGCTCCTGCCTGACTTGTCCCCAAGGCAACAGAGCCCCACCCCACACCCACACACACAGATTTCCCCCAACATAGGACCTGGTAGACTGACCCACACACTCAGTCCCTAACTCAGCTTCTGCTTCTTTGACCTTCCTTCTCCCTTTCACCAACCACCAAGAACACAAAAGTTGGTCTTTCCGTGTCACGGATGTTAAGAGTCCCCCACACACATGAAAACACATTCCACATTAAAGATGCAAGTAACTTGGAAAGTCTCTTTTAGTATCGCAGCTGCTGCCAGTCTTGGCAGCCAAGCTGTGACTCAGTCCATTGTCATTAACGCTGCTGCATAAAATCAAGATCTGGCCTCCCTGCTTCCCACAGAACCATGGGGAGACAGAGGGCAGAGAGGTCCACTGAGTACCTCGGCAGTCCCCTGCCAAAACAGGTCCCTTCTCTGAAGCAAATATTTAGCATTTGGCCCTGGCTCATTGTCGAGCTGTCTTCTTGGGTGATAGAGTACTAGGCAATTTGATTTCTTTGGGGAAACTCCAAAACAACATTTAAAGAACAGCTAAATGTGTTCTGGAGGGTGGGTCCTCCCTGGAATATAGGCCCTGGGTGAGAGAATGTCTCTGAAGCTTGAGACGGCCACATGGCAGGAATGCTAATGTGCCTGCCTGTGTAAACGCCGGGTGTGTATATACATATTCCTATGTATTAAACAAACTGAAAAAGAAAAGGCTACCATTCCAGCTCCTGGTCACCCTTTTAAAAAATAAAATGAAGCATAGAATCATACATGTAGGACTGGAAGGAACCTCAGAAGTGGTCTGTCCCACTCCATCCTTTAACAGATGAACAAACAGACCCAAGAAAATTAAAAGTCACTGGTATCATCGGAGGTAAAATTTGAACCCAGGTCGTTTGACTGAAGAACAAGTTGTTTTTTCACGGCACTTCTAAACCTTTTGGTTTTAGAACCTCTTTCCATGCTTAAAAATTGAGGACTCCCCCATCCAAAAAGTCTTTGTTTATGTGCATTATATCTATTGATACTTACCTATATAAGAAATTAAAATATTTTAGGATTATTACAAGAGCTTTGACCTCAAAGACCCCCCCACAAAGGATTTTAGGCACCCTAAGGAGTCACTACTGAACAACACTCTGAGAACCACTGCACCAAGCTACACCTCATCCAATAGATGGAAGATTTAAATGAGGGCAGCTAGGGGGTACAGCGGCTAGAGCTTCCAACCCGGATTTAGGAAGACCTGAGTTCAAATCTAGTCTCAGGTACTTGGAATTTACATGACCCTGGACAAATCACTTAACCTCTGTCTGCCTCAGTTTCCTCATCTAGGTAAAATGAAGATATTAGCCCCTATCTTCCAGGGTTGTTGTGAGGATCAAATATGATGAAGTTTGTAATGATCTTTGCAAACATAAAGCGCTATAGAAAAGCCAGCTATGATCTCTTCTGAGACCAAGTCTGAAGAGGGGAGGGAAAGGGAAAGGGAAGGGGGAAGGGGAGGGGGAGGGGGAGGGAGGGAGAGAAGGATGGAGAGAGGGAGAGAGAGAAAGAGAGAGAAAGAGAGAGAGAGAGAGAGAGAAGAAGAGAGAGAGAGAGAAAGGGGGAGAGAGAGGAGAGAGAAAAAGGGAGAGAAAGACAGAGAGAGACAGAGAGAGAAAGAGAGACAGAGAGAACAGATGTACTATTTCAACAAATTAAAGACATATTTGTGTATACATGTATATGTATGTATATAGTATATATGTGTATACACACATATGTATGTATATGAATGTGTCTCTATATATTCTCTGCCCCACACAAAATCTGGTGTCAAGCACTGGAATATAAAGAGATAGATGGATAGATGGATAGATAGATAGATAGATAGATAGATAGATAGATAGATAGATAGATAGATATGAAAAGATTCTTCCCCCTCCCTCCCCTATTCTTTTGCAGAGATAGGAGGTCCACATTGAGTGTGAAACATGCCATATATTATCAGATTTTTTTATATATAGGTCAGTTTTGCTGATTAGTTTTCGATATTTTTCAATTCTTTGTTATAAGGGATGGCCTTGGGAGGGGAGAGTGAGAGAGACATGAGGACCCCCAGAGGTTGTGACCTTTTCGCATTTTTAGAGAGAAGGACCAAACCTGCAACTTCATGGGTAGAGGAAATTTCTAGATGGATAGATTCTCTCCACTAATGCAGGTTGGTCCCTTCTCTAAAACTGATGTGCTTAGAGGTTGGCCTAGAACACTGAAAGGTAAAGTGATCTGCCCAGGGTCATACAGCCAGTCTGTGTCAAAGCTGGAGCTCAATGCAGAGGTTACACCAAACTGACTTTTCTTTGCAGTCTTTAAAAACAGTATCATTTGCAAAGTTAGAAGACTGCAAACTCTCCCCTTCCCTCCAAAAAGCTACATATCTTAAATTAGTAGGAAGGGATTACTAGGTTTTTTTTTTTTCCTTTAATCCTCCCCTCCCACCACACCCTTCTCTAAGGAAACCCTAAAAGCTCCCAAGCTGGTAATTAAAATGTGAGGCATCTGGGGCAGTGAGGATCACCCTTACAAGTAAAGCACTCCCCACCAGCTTAAATATAATCCCATCAATCATTTCCTCCTCCTGAAAATTTGATGCAATTTTATTTCCCACCTGCACCATTACACAAAACAATCTCCTATGCAATGAGCCACCAGGAAAGATTGTGGGCCACCTTGAAAGCCATTATGTTCCCTAATGCCAAGTGAATTGCTTCATTTTCTCTTGCAAATGTCCCAGAAAAATGGAAGTGGCCTTATTTTGGTGTCATTGAAAAAACAAGGTGATAAATAATGGGACAAGTTCCTTTGAAGATGAAAAGTGAATCATTTTCTTTCCAAATGTGTGGATTGTTCAACTACCCAGTTAGCTCCCGAGCCATATACTTTATGCCTAACTGTCAAAATCAGAACCAGGACAACCTGAGATGGGAAGTAAGAGAAGTAGATTGGTTTCTACAATAGAAAGAGTGCTGGCTCTGGATTCTAAGAACTTGGATTCAAATAGCACCTCTAATACTGCAGGTGTGACTCTGAGCAAGTCCCATATCCTCCCTGCGCCTCATCTTCCACATGTGTAAAACACAGAAGTGTCACTGAACTAGACAGCCTCTTAGACAGATATGGCTGAAGATAGATATCTTCAGCTCTAGATAGATGATCCTTGGGGTCATAATTTGAAGGGAGATTCTTATTTTGCCAAAAATCAGGCAGATATAACCCATTTGCCTTTTTTTGTCTGCCCAAACTGGGCAGCTAGGGTTGTGGTGGACAGAGCACTGGGCCTATAGTCATAAAGACCTGAGTTCAATTCCAGCCACAGATCCTTACTGTGTGACCCTGGCAAGTCACATAACTCTGCCTCAGTTTCATCTGTAAAATGAACTGGAGAAGGAAATAGCAAACCACTCCAGTATCTTTGCCAAGAAAACCCCAAATGGGGCCACAAAGAGCCAGATGTAACTGAAAACAACTGAGCGTCAGTGAGCTGCCTACACTATACCTCTGCCTCTCTTCAACTTCTTAGATTCAGTCCCTACTAGAAGAGCAGAAACTCTACCAAAAGGGTTAACTTGTCAAGTTCACAACCGAGCATTCCTCTTGTAAATTAAACAGAATAAAACAAAACCTGACAACCCAAGGAATTCCACCTTCCTGAAACCCATATACCACACAAAGAACACATGGAAAGACGTGGACCCAAGTTGTGGGATGGGTGTGCATGAATGGGGTGATATCTGCATCACTGGAAGGAACTTGTGATTTGGTGAAACAACAAAACCAATGGCGAAGCTGAGAGTGTTCAGATTAGCACAGTACTTTGGACTAAGGCTCCTGCCACTATCAAACATCCTTAATGCAGATGTCAGTTTTCAGTGTTGTTATAAGATGATCTTTCAGCATATCTCTGATTGTGTCAATTCACTTATTTTATTTTATTTTTTTGCTTTTTTTGGAGGGCTATTGGGGTTAAGTGACTTGCCCAAAGTCACACAGCTAATAAGGGTGTCAAGTGTTTGAGGCCAGATTTGAACTCAGGTCCCCCTGACTCCAGGGCCGGTGCTCTATTTACTGCACCACCTAGATGCCCCTCAATTCACATCTCAAAGCCTTCAATGTTTTTCCTTTGCCTATTTAATAAAGTGCGAATTTCTTTTGCTGGCCTTCAAGGCCCTCCAAAACCCATCTTGAACCTACTTTTCCAAACTTCCTCTTTATGCATTAGCTCAAAGCTGATATGTTTGCTATCCCCTCACCAGCCCCACACATCCTCATCTATGTCATCATATTGATCCCCCAATCAAGACTTAATGTCTCCTACAGACCTCTAAGACAAAATGCAAGCATTCTCTGTTTGGCAGTAAAAGTCCTTCCCAATAGAAATTTGACCTAATTTTGCAGTTTTGTTGCAAATTATTCCTCTTCAAACAATCTACATTTTTTTCCCAAACTGGCCAATTTGTTGCTCAGATTCCATTTCCCACCTCTATGCCGTTGTACCCTGTGCCTACAATGTTCTCCTTTCTCATCTCAGCTTCTTACAATCCTTGGTTTCCTTCAAGATTCAGCTCATTTGCCACCCTCTCCTATAGGAACCTCATTCAGATCTTCCCCAAGTATTAGTGCCCTTCCTTTACCCATCAAAATTTTTATTTGTTTTTGTGTTTATTTTTAAATTTACTTATTTAATTACATGCTTCCCCTGCCAGTCAGTCAAAAAGCGTTTATCAAGAGGCTCCTATTTGCCAGGATCTGTGCTAAGTGGTATGGAAACAAGGAACGGTGAAAGATCATTCCTGTACCTCAGAGGTATCTCACAGACTAATAAGAGAGACAACATTCAAACAATGATGTACAGTCATGGTATATAAAGGATAAATTGGAGGTAACCAATGGAGGGAAGGCACAATCTGGGGGTTTCTCAAGGTCAGAGACAATTTCATGTCTGCCTTTGTGTCCCCAGTTCCTAGCCCAAGATAGGGCTAAGATAAATTCTTGGGTCCTGATTCATAACTAACATCATGGGGCACAAGGGCCTCCTGTAGGAAGTGACGTGAGCTGAACCTTGAAGGAGTCTAGGGATTCCAAGTTAGAGGGAAAGAGAGAGAGCATTCTAGGAACAGGGAGGATGCACTTTATGCAAAGGTATAGAGGAAGAAGATGGCAAGTCATGCAGAAAGAGAAGCAGGTAGACAAACTTGGTGGAAAACAGTTTGTGAAGGACAGTAATATGAAATCAATCTAGAGCAGTGGTTCTCAACCTTCCTAATGCCGTGACCCTTTAATACTCATATGTGGGTGTATCTGCATGTGGGCAGAACCGTCTGGAGATGGATTGAGGAGTGGTGTCTCAATTCCTAAGACCATTGGAAATATGTGCTTTCCGATGATCTTAGGCGACCCCTGTGACCCCTGTGAAAGGGTCATTCTACCCCCAAAGGGGTCGCGACCCATAGTTTGAGAACTGCTGATCTAGAAAGGTAGACCAGAGCCAGATTGTGAAGGAATTTAGAAACCAAACACAGGAGTTTGTAATCCATCCTTTTTGTTGTTCAGTCATGTTTGATTCTTCATGACCCATTGGGGTCTTCTTGGCAAAGATACTGAAAAGGTTTGTCATTTCCTTCTCCAGCTTATTTTACAGATGAGAAACTAAGGTAAACAGGGTTAAGGAACTTCTCCAGGGTCACACAGTCAGTAAGTGTCTGAAGTTAGATTTGAACCTGGGTCCTCCTAACTCTAGACCCTGCATGTTATCTACTGCACTAACCAGCTGTCCCATTTATCCTAGAGATAATAAAAGGCCACTTAAGCTTCTTGAGCAAGGACGTGACACGGTCAAATGTTCACTTAGATAGCTACGGAGGATAGCTTGGAAAGGGCACGTATTGCAGATACGGAGACCAATTAGGAAACTATTGTAATAATCCAGGTGAGAAGTAATGAGGTCATTTAGGGTGGTGATTTGAGAAAAGGCGAGTAGGGGGTGAATAGGAGAAGTATGGACGTAGAATGATGCGCCACCGACTGAATGTGGGAGTAAAAGGCTGAGAATGACCCCAAGGTTACCAGTCTGAGGACTGGAAGCTTACTAGTGTAGACGTCCCTCTATTTCAGGGAAGGAAAGTGAATTTCCTTGGAATTGACGAACCATTTTCCCAATTCTCATAAATAGTGAGCAGAAGGTTGGGGATGTGTTGAGTCAGAAGACACAGGTTCCACTTCTGCCACCGGGCAGCTGCATGAACCTAGGCAGGTCATGAGCCTAAGTCTTATATTCCTCATCTGCAAAAATGGAAGTAAATACCCCCTCACCTCCTTACTCCCAGAGATGTTGTCATGGTCAAGGCAGATGTTTGTAAATACTGAGTAAATGCTTTATCTGGTAGGATCATGGCACCCTGGGGTGGAGTTGGTTTTCAGGTTCAAGTCCGACAACCAGACAAAACACAAACTGAAGGTGTTAACCCGGTTGTTGTTCAGTCATGTCTGACTCTCCATGACTCCACATGGGGTTTTCTAGAATGGTTTGTCATTTCCTTCTCTATGTTATCCTGAATAAATAGCTTAGTCTCCTAGTGTCTCCAGCACTGCTCTGAAACTAATTTTTTTTTACTAGTTGTTGATCTACATTGGAATAAGGGCTTACCTCACAGGGAGTTCCCTACACCCACGGTAACAACAGGCATGGACAAAAAGTATCTTGTGGCAGAAACAAAAGTATAGAAACATCACCCAAGGGTTAATTACTTCAAAAAGTCATTAATCCTTTCAAAATTCCCTTGCCACTGATTATAGCACAAGGAAAGCATGGCGCCATATGCTTTTGTATTTTATATGAGCAGAAAGCCAAAAAATAATTTGTTGTTTGGGGTTTTTTTTATTTTTAAAGTAATATTAGCCTGAATTCACCACTGCTACCATGGCCAGGTCCATGGAAACAGATGGAAGCCAGGAGGCAGCTGCAGGTTTGTTGGAAGTGACAAACTTTTCTGTTTCCCTGGGGGCCTGTTATAGCTCTTAGTAGGAACCAGCTGGGGGAGGGGGGAAGCAACCAATCACAGGCTTCCCTTCCCTCTCTAAGATGAGCCAATGGTGCTGGCCTTTACAACTTGTGGTTTATCAGCAGCTCAAATGTACTACATCCTTTAAAGCAGAATCAAAGGGAGAATGAAAAATGCTGAAAGTAACAGTTTAGCCATGAGTTGCTTGCATTCACTGCAGACCATTCCTATCAAGAAGAGGCAGGAGAGTCCGGAGGGAGAGAAGTTACATCCTGTGCATCTTGTCTTCTTAGTTGGTCACAGGGGGGTCCACCCAACATATTAAAGGCTTTGCTTCTTCACTAGAAAGTGAACAACATGTACAATTAGACCACGGATGGGTTGCAACTGGCATCCTTGCTGGTTAACAACTCCATCAGCAAGATCACAGATAAGTTTAAGAGCACACTAACATTGTGTTACTTTAACTCCTGGGGGTACAAAGGCAAAAAGGAAATAGAACTGCCCTCAGGAAATATGTGGGGTAACAGGTGGAGGAAGAGATGTGACTTCCCTCCATTTAGACTTCAGAGTTGACCAGTTATCTGAATTACCTTCCCTTTCTAACACTTTTTTCAATTCTCTTCTTGTAATATGCTGTAGCCTATTAGTGTCACCTTAGGTGAAACTAATTTTCTGTTTTTAATTATTTTTAGCAGGTCTGTGATTTTTATTGGTATAGGAAGCCCCTGTTAAGGAACAAATCTGAACCTTCCTGAAAATTAATAGATTTATAGAGTAACCTAGGGCTCTAAGAAGTTAAGTGATTTGCCCAGAGTCACATAGCCAGTAGTGGCAAAGGCAGGATTCGAACCCAGGCCTTCATGCCTCCAAGGCCAGCTAGGCAATGAGGCCTCCAAGAATTGTTTTTCAGTTCTTCCAAGGCATAGCTTTAGTGGAAAGAGCATGAGTTCTGGAGACAGGGGCTGGAGTCAAAATCCTGCCTCCTACTTGTGCAACTTTGGGCAAATCATTTAAGTTCCTTGGACCTTACTTTGGCCTGGATGGTCCCCAAGGCTCCCTGTAGTTCTAGATCTATAACTCTATCATCCATGTCCTGTATCCTAAGACGCAGTAGGTGTCTAATAAATATGGTGAATTGAATCAAATTGAATAAATGTCCCCACTCCCCTTCCTTCCAACAATAAAACCACTTTAAAACTGATCTGCCTTTTCAGGCTCAACAAAAGAGACTGGAATACATGTGGCGAAAGAAATAGGCATGGCTATATTTAACAGCAATGGACAAATCCCAGCCAAGGTGAAGTCTAAGTTCTTAGCCCAGAATCAGGCCCAATTATAGCCTTCTCTTCTCATGCTATCATCTGATAAGTAGAGTCAGGCTAGGCCAGACCCAGCTGGGAGACCTCCAGATAATATTTATTGTTAGAAATGCCAGACACATTCATTTCTCTCAGAGTGATAGCAACAGCAGGTTACAAAAGCAGTCATGCCCTAGAGTGTTGTCCTCAGACTTTGTCCACCAGAGAAAAGGGAAGGAAAAAGCCATATGTTCACTCACACGTGTGCTTCTGTAGCAGAGGGTCCTCACAGTATGTCAAGGGACAAATGGAGATACTGTCAGCTTAGCACACCCTAGCCATGCCTTCACCCTTTGTCAGAGGAAAGAGAGTTCAGGAATCAGCTGCAGGATATAATTCAATGAACAGATTCTTTCGTGAATGGAGCTGTGAAGGCTGGATGGTGCTTAGGCCCCCAAGAATATAAGAGCTTATTGATCAGGATGCTGACCAACTGTTCTCCTTCTGCCCTCCTAGACAGTCAGTCTAATTTAAGAAGGGCTTGCACTGTGCCGAGCATTGGGCCAATCACTGGTCATACAAAGAAAGACAAAGTCAGTCCCTACTCTCATGGAGTTCATATTCTAATGGAGGCGACATAACTCCAACAACTTGGTATAGACAAGATATAGACAGGATAAATTGGATATAATCAATAGAAGTGATATACTGGTATTAAGGGGGATCAGGAAAGGCTCAAAAGACTAGATGTAGCCCTCCTCTGCAAGAAACAGCTTCATGGAGAAGCAAGGAGTCACTGAGACAACCTCAAAATGATTTTTCCTCTTCACTAATAAAAACATGGATTGATTTGGACTTGTTCCTGACAAGAAGAAGAGGCGACTCCTTCTATGACCATTTCATTCAGTCATTCTAGATACATGCAAAATATAGATGAGTGGACAGAAGGTGTGATAGGAGCAGTATTTCCTAGGGCCTTGCCATGTAAACTATAGTAGCTTTTCCTAAGACCCTACCCCATGCAGATTACACTAGTTCTTTACATTAGGAAGCATTAGAAAAACATTACTAATGTGGAATTATATTTAATATGATTGCACATATATGACCTATACCAGATTGCCTGCCATCTTGGGGAGAGGGGAGGGAAAGAAAGGAGGGAAAAACAAATTTGAAACTTAAAATCTTTTTTTTAATTTTTTATAAATTTTATTTATTTGTTTTCAGTTTTCAACATTCACATCTATAAGATTTTGAATTCTGAATTTTCTCTCCCTCTCTTTATTCCCCCCTCCCCAAGACAACATGCCATCTGATATAGTCTATACATGTGCAATCATATTAAACATATTTCTACATTAGTGATGTTGTAGAGGAGAATTAGAACTAAAGGGAACCATGAGAAAGAAGAAACAAAAAAATTTAGTATGCTTCAATCTGCATTCAGACTCCATAGTTCTTTCTCTCTTTGTGAACAGTATGAACACCATGAGTCTTGTGGAGTTGTCTGAAATCCTTATATTGCTGGGAAGAGTTAAGTCTAACAATGCTGGTCATCACACAATGCTGAATTTACTGTGTACAATGTTCTCCTGGTTCTGCTCATCTCACTCAGCATCAGTTTGTGTAAGTCTCTCCAGGTTTTTCTGAAGTCCACCTGCTCATCATTTCTTATGGAACAATAGTATTCCATCACATTCACATACCACAACTTGTTTAATCATTCCCTAATTGATGGGCATCCTCTCAATTTCCAATTCTTTGCCACCACAGAAAGAGTTGCTATAAATATTTTTGCGCAAATAGGTCCTTTTCCCGTTTGTATGATCTCTTTGGGATACAACCCTAGAAGTGATATTGCTGGGTCAAAGGACACGCACATTTTTATAGCCCTTTGGGCATAGTGGAACTCAAAATCTTAGTAAGGTGAATGCTGAAGACTCTCTTTACGTGTAATCGGAAAAGATAAAATACTATTAAATGACGGGAGAAAGAGAAATTTTAAAAGTGCACATACAACAAAAAGAGGTGTTAGAACTCTCCTTGAGACTTGATTGGCCCACAGAACTTGCTCAAGTTCTTAATGTGGCTTCTTGGCAACCTAAATATTGTTGTTCTTCTTCTTGTTCATCCTTCATTTTCAAAGAGGACCAATGACATCATGGGTGTTGGTTTGTGTGTGAATTAGATTTAAGTGAGGCAGAGTTCTCAGCCTCACTCTTCTTCCTGATTCCTGAAAGTCCGGTGGCAACACAAAAGTCAAGAGGATTAGCAATAACTCAGGATGCAGTAGATGACCTTGGCATCTAGATGCCCAACCAAGCTCTAAACAGTCCATAATGCCTGCTTCAGCCACTTTTATGGCCATTGGAACAAATTGTTCTCATCCACTCATTCCTCCCAAGAAAGTCTTCACACACTTGGAGTAGACATCCCTCTAACTCATTGATGGGTTTGAGATCTGTCAGTTATCATCAACGCTGTTTAGCCTGTCTGTGAGGTGGTTTGCTGAGGCATGGTCACTGTGTGTGCTACAATTACTTGGAGCCACAAGTGATAGCTGGGTGGATCAAGTAGACACCAAAGATGGTTGAGCAGCCATGAAAAGGCCTCAGTAGGCCCTAGTCCTTTAAACACCCTATATATTCTTGAATATAAAAGATCACTTAAAGCTACTGACCCCTTTCTGACACTTCTGGCTGAAGAATACTGGGAAGCTGTATCTGCTTGAATCAACATGCTATCCTCACCAAGTATTCTTGCTGCTCATTCTTCCCTTACTGTAGGTAAGTGAATCTCATTTTGTCAACTGCTGAATGTCTTGTGAATGTCTCATTCCATTCCAATATCAAACCTAAACTACTGGAAGACTGATCTGAGTCAAGCCCAGCTCATAAGAAAAGATAAGCTCAAAGAGGTAAAGCAGTATCAGCTGTGGGGACCTAGAAAGGCCCCATTAGATTATAAATACCTTGAGGGCAAGAGTTGTCTTTTACCGATTTTTGTATCCTTAGCACTTAGGCACATAGTAGGTATTTAATATGTTGATTGATTAAATGATTCTGCAGAAGATTAGGTTTGAACTGAATCTTGAAGGAAACCAGGGATACTAAGAGGGAGAGGTGAGGAGAGAAGGCACTCCAGAAGTGGGGAACATGGGAGATAGTCAGCATAAAGGCATAGAGATGGGAGATGGAATAACTTGTATTTAAGAAATAGAAAGCCAGGTGTAATTGGTACATTGTAGTGTGTGTAGGGGAATAAAGTATAAAAAGCCTGGAAAGCTAGGAAAAAGCCACAGTTTTAAAGAGCTTTAAATGCCAAATCTAGGACTATATATTTGATCTCAGAGTTAATCGGAAGTCACTGGGGTTTTGTTTTCTTTAGGTTTTTGGAGGGAGACAGGAAAATCACTTTGGCAATAGAATGGGGAAAAACTTGAGGCAGTGAAACCAATAATTAGAAGTCTTTTACAATGATGACAGGGGTGGCTAGGTAGTACAGTGAATAGAGTACTGACCCTGGAGTCAGGAGGACCTGAGTTCAAATTCCGCTTCAGACACAACACAAAAACTAGCCATGCAACCTTGGGCAAGTCACTTAACCCCAATTGCCCTACCTTCCCCCCTCCATAAAAAAGCAAAAAAAAAAATTATGAGGGTCTGGACTCAAGGAGTAGGTGTGTAAGTCAAAAGTAAAGGTTATACATACATATATATGTGTGTCTACATCTATAAGTATATATACATACATGTATATATATACATATGTGTGTGTGTGGACACTGTACTATGCTAACCATTGAGAATACAAAGACAGAGATGACATAGACTTAAGAAGCTTAAAATGTAATAGGTAGGATACACATGAACAGAAACCTATGATTAAAGAAAAGATGAGATTTAAATGCAAAGAAAAAATCCAGGGAAAATGTTATAAATATTAAGGAAAGAGAGGACTGATAGAATGGGAGGAACACACCCTTCCATTTTAGGTTTCCTGAGGCAAAGCCCCCTCTCTCTCCCTCTCACCTTTAAATTACTGTTCTAGTTATAGCATTAAGCATTGGATATCTTCATTTCACCTGAAGGTAAAAAAAAAAGGTTTCATTCCTTTCTAATCATGAGGAATCCCTGCCAGGGCCCACAGGGACTGGGGCTTATATCTCTGATCCAGTTTGAGAGGAATCTGCCAAAAATGAGTAGGAATGTTCACACCCCAGCACCACAGGGACAATTTTAGTTACTGGATCACATTTAAGACTTCTCAAAAAATGGAGAATAGAGAAAGGTACTCGACATACAATACAGACTAGGTATTAGATGGGTAATTTATTACTACACACAAAAAGAATGATAAAGAACACTCATAAATTTGCATTTCATTATAACAAATTTTAAAACATGATTCAGTAAATGAAATTATAATCTACTAAGATATTTATGTTTGAACTTCATCAAAACAAAGCAGTTTGCAAGACTACTAATTAGGCATTTTATATTTTGTCTTAGTGCTGCCCTCAATGATCACTCCTGGTATATGTGTGCTGGTAAGATGCTTGGGTTTGGGCTGATCCTACTGTCTTCAGCTATTGTTGCTCTAGTGGATACCACCACCACCCTTCTGTGGGATATAAATCTCTAACTCTTGTACTCATAAGATTATCACCAAGACTAGATTCATCCACCCTGAAGTTACTGATTTATCACCTATTTAGAAAATAAAACACAAAAAGAAGAAAGTACATCCCCAGATCCAAATACAAACTTTCCTACTTGAGCCGCCATATGGGTGAAGGTGCCATGACACTAGTAGAAATTTTGAAGTTGCATAATGTCACCTAGAGAACAAAAGGAAAGAAGCCAAGCCAGAAGCCATCTCTTCTTTTTACTGACACATTCTTTGCCACTGTCATTGTCACAGGGTAGGGGAGGATTGCTAAGGTCTTGCCACGTCATACTAAAATACCAAGTCCTCCACCAAGTACACTAGAACTAGGAAAGGCAACTGAATTTGGTCCATTTTGTACCATCTTGATCCAGAACAGAGCAGACTGAAGGAAGGGTGTAGACATGAGTTGCCATTTCTAAGAGACACAGTAAACTATTGCTGACCTCCATGATATGGTCTTCAGCTACTTCTCCAGTTCCAAACGAGGTTGTTTTAAACCATTCTTCTGAACCATGACACAGAGGCCTTAAAAATGATTTCCCTAGAACATGGTTGCCCAGTATCATGATGCCTCTTATAGTGAATGTAATGAAAAGAGCAACAGTTTGTTGGAAGAAGTAGAATCAAATCCTGTCTCTCACATGTGCTAGTTGTGTGGCTCTGGAATAATTCCCATGTTTAAAAGGGGAATAATACTTGTGAAGAAAGTACTTTGTCAGCCTGAAAACACTAAGTTAATGCATGAGGGCATAATTTGAAATTCCATATCATAAACCTAAGAGGACGCTTATAAAACTGCCAGTGAGATACTATGTCCTCTTAATGTACTGCAACAATTGCTGTCATATTATTTTCCCTCTAAAGCCACACTGTTTTTCTTTTTGTCTACCTTTATCTCTCCACAACATGCACTCTCTACTCTAGTCAGACAAATATGTTTAATGTCCCTGAGAAAATTGAAGCCCTTCACTGTGTATTCCCTTTTCTTTCCTCTCTTCTTCTGAAAACCCTCTCATATAATTCCCCACTCTCTCTTCCTTTCCTTCAGTTCTGATAATGAGGCAACAGATGACTCAAAGATCTCTCTATATATTCAGCCCCAGGCTCTCCTCTGAGCTTCAGACTCAAATAATAGACTGCCTAATGGACATTTCAAACCGATGTGCTAGAGATATCTCAGAGTCAACATTTCTAAAATGTAGCTTATGATCTTTCCTCCCATATGATGCCTTCCTCTGAATTTCTCTATTTCTGTGAAAGGTATCACTTTCTTCAAGTTACCCAGATTTGTAAACTTAGTGGTATCCACAACTCCTTACTCTCCCTCACCCCGCGTATCCAGTCAGTTGCCAAATCTTACCATTTCTATCCTGACATCTTTCACATCTGACTCCTCTTTACTTCTTAAGTCACCACTTTTACTTGTGCTTCAAGGGTGAGATGTGAATTGTACTGAATAGAAAGCTAATCTTAGATCCAGGAAGACTTGTACTCAAGCCCCACCTCTGACAAATACTGACTGTGGAACCCAAGGCAACTCACTCTTAGTTCTTTAGGTAACTAAGAGAGGGCTTCTTTGTGGGATTGTTTGTTTGTTTGTTTGTTTGTTTTTGCTTACATTCAACTTTTATTGCATTTTTCTCAATTACATGTATAAAAATTTTTAGCATTAGGTTTTTTAAATTCTGAGTTTCATATCATCTTCCCTCTCCTCCTTGAGAATGCAAGCAATTTTATATAAATTATACACATGTAGTCATGTAAAACATTTCCATATTAGTCATGCTGTAAAAGAAAACAGATTAAAAAAACCAAGAAGAATAAAAAAAGGTTTTTTTTAAAGTTTGCTTCCACTTGTATTCAGACTCCATTAGTTTTTTCTCTGGGGGTGGATAGCATTTTCATCATAAGTCTTTCAGAATTGTCTTGAATCATTGTATTGATCAGAATAGTTAAGTCATTCACAATTGATCATTATATAATATTACTGTTACCGTTACTATCATGGTCTCTTCATTTTTCATCAGTTCATATAAGCCTTCCTAGGTTTATTTGAAACCATTCTGTTCATCATTTCTTTTAACTCAACAGTATTCCATTACATTCATGTATCACAACTTGTTTAGCCATTCCCCAATTGATGGGCATCCCCTCAATTTCCAATTCTTACCCATCATAGACAGAGCTGCTATAAATATTTTTGTACATCTAGGTCACTTTCCTTTGTCTTTCATCACTTTGGGGTATAGACCTAGTAGTAGTATTGCTGGGTCAATGGGTATGCACAGTTTCATAGTCCTTTGTGCATAGTATGAAATTGTTCTCTAGAATGTTTGGATTAGTTCACAACTAAGAGAGGGTTTCTTAACTTTTTCATGTGTCATGGGCCCATTTGGCAAACTGGTGAAGTGATTAGAGCCCTTCTCCAAATTTTTTAAAGTAATTTTTAAAATGCTAGATTTTGCTTAGAAGTTTCTCATATATATATATAATTTACATACAGTAAAAATAAATATATAATTTTTTCCGACAAATTCATAGGCCCTTTGTTGGGGAGGGGGCACAGCAGTCATCTGGGCTGCAGGTTAAGAACTTTGATCTAAGACCGTAAGTGACAGAGAAATCCTCTCTACCACGGCCCAGAAACTTCTTCATCCTGCAAGATCGCTTTATCCCTGGAATTCAAACTTCAGATATACTTTACCTACTCTGTTGGCTCCTCCTAGAGCCTCCATTAAAGTAATGGGGGGGAGAGGATGGATGCCTAGACTAAGCCATCTCTTTATTTCTTACTAGGCAACAATCCAGACTTCTCCATTAAGGCCTTCTGCAGGGTACCTTCCTCACCTTCCACCCCTTTTCATCTTCCTTTTAAGTATGAGCTTTACCTACTATTTTATAAGCTCCTTGAGGGAAGGGACTGTTTTATTTTTCTTACATTTGTATTCCCAAGACTTTTAGCATAATGACTAGCACAAAGTAAACATTTAATAAATACTTAATGACTGACTGAGAAGACACTGACCTGCCTTGGTAGAAGGAATTGTATCATCTGTGAGTTCCTTCTAGCAGTCAAATAACAGGCCTATTCCTTATCTTATCAATGGGATACAATACAAATCCATTCCATTAATGTATTACAGTTTATATAGTTCTTTTCCCAAGGCTCTTACCACCTTTGGTCTCAAGTATTTTGAAATGAGGTATGTAGATAAATGCATCGGAAGAAATGAGAGAGATAAGAGGTGAGTCTAAGGCAAGAGGTGATAAGGTTATCTGAGGGAGAATAAAGAGAGAAAAGGAAGTCATTCACCTTTGATCAGGATATATAGTACTTTTCTTCCAGTTATTGGCATTATTTCAACCCTAGAGCAATACCAGGTTTTTATTTTAAGTATCTATCAAGATGGCATGAATCACGTTGAATTCTTTTGATCCTCATGTGAGCAATGATAACTGAGGCCTAGAATTCCTAGTACTGGCCTAAAAATAGAAACCACTGTTTGTCATTCATAATCCCTGTCAGCCGAGGTCATGTCCGACCAGGGATGGTAATTCACTTTGTGAAGGACATTATATTTCCTAAGATTTGGTTGGATTTCCATCATTACGACAGAATGAAATCCCAGTCAGTCACTTGCTATTTCATATGAGGTCTCCATCAGACTGTTGGAAAAATAGGATGTGACCCTTCTTCCTTGAGCGTCCTCAGAAAAATAAAATACTTCTCTTGAGAACAAAGTTATAAATGAGTAAATGGTGCGGGCTTGAAAGCTTTGTGCTATATATTGAATTTATTCAACTTCTATATTTCCCAGTGGAAGGCAGTGTACTTTTACCAATAACTGTTTTTTGTCAACAACTGGCTACCCCATATTCCACGCACACATAAATACCAAAGCTGAAGAAGATACTTAGCTGATATTTGAAACCAATATTTTGTTTTAATCTTGTAGTCAATGAGTCTTTCTTTTAGAATAGACACTTATCTCTCATGTTCCTGTCATTGTTCCCCAGGGACTTTTCATATTTATCATTTATTCAGATAGATTCTCCCGGGACATAAATTACTTACTTAATGTCAGGCACTTGGGGGAAGCAGAAATCACTAGAGTCCCATTTATAACACCAGAGAATATGATGCCTATCATTGTCCTCTGCAGTCAAAGAATGTTACTGTGCTTACATCTGTGTGTTCCAGGAAACAGTACAAGCTGTGATATGTGACCTATGGTCCTTTCTTTGCTAGGCTGGTCATTCTTGTGGCTCCATTCCCTTAGTGGCCAAAAAAGGCTAATGTATCTTTCAAAAGACCCGACAGCTACTCTTTGTCCAACAAGATAATTCTATATCTGAAAAACATCTCTTTTTTTTTTTGGCTTTTGTTTTTGGAGGAGGGAAGGCTGGGTAATTGGGGTTAAGTGACTTGCCCAAGGTCACACAGCGTTAAGTGTCTGAGGCTCGATTTGAATTCAGGTCCTCATGACTCCAGGGCCAGTGCTCAATTCATGCGCCACCTAGCTGCCCCCATCTGAAGAACATTTTAAAAATTTATTCTCCCAGCTTTTCTGTAAAGTAAGATAAATACTTTCATCTCAATTTTCAAAATTGGAAACTGAGGTCCAGAGAGATTGTGTCTTGCCAAAAGTTCTTATTGTTGTTTGTCCTTCATTCTGGAAGAGGACCATGACGTCAGGAAGGTGATGCCACGACTTGCAAGTGAATTGGATTTAAATGAGGAAGGGCTGTGCAAAATCACCAGCCTCACTTTCTCCTCCACAGCCATCTGGGTCCAGTGACCAGATATAGATCAGGAAGACTGGAGAAGCTCCCTGCCCAAAGCTACAGTTGAGTCAGAGCCAGAGTCCCATATTCTTTCTACTATACCACACTGGCTTCTGCAGGTATGTGGGAGTGCAAAAATTTGTTAATTTAAGCGATGAACCGGACACTCATTTCTGCTTGGGTTTCCAGGGATATAAATTACTTCCTTAATGTCAGTCTCTTGGGGAAAATGAAATAACTGATTTAAGTCACTGGATTGCTCTCTCTCACACACACACAAACACGCACACACACACACACATTTTATTTTCAATCCACAGAACAAAATAAGCATTTCCATAAAAATATAATAAAAAAGATGATTGTATGTGAAACTACAGATCTACCATATACAACTTGCTATTCCTTTTAAATATATAACAAAGTTATCATGTAAATTTTTTCTTCCCCCTCCCTCCTCCATGGTCACCTAATTCTATCATTGTCCTCCATAGGAAGGAGGCCCAGTTGTGCACTTTTAGCCACTAGGGCTATATAGCCTGGAGAATGGACAGTGTAGAAAAGGCCTTGGGTCATGATGTGTTCATTTCTGTCAATAATTCATAGGATTTAGAGCTGTCCTGTACCTTAAAGATCATTTGATCCAATGGACATGTTTTACAGAGGGAAACTGGACTCTGAAGGACAAAAGGTTGACCCATGATCACACCCTTATTAAGCAGTAGAAAAGGCTTTTGAACCCATATTCCCTGACTCTCAATCCAGTGGGGTGAGGTTTTTTTCCACTTGCTGCTGTGTTCCCTCTGATGGCTCTAACAATGTGCTCTCTGATTCTTCCCCGAGCTTGCTAATATTTGCCACTTCCCTGCCTGACAGGATAATTATAAAGATAGAGAGAGTATTTTGCCAACTTCAGAAAAAAAGAATTGAGAAGAATTAGAAATACTGATATGTGGCAACTAGCACCATGGAGGCCTAGAAGCATCAAGGAATATTTCCAATAAGTAATTCATTCTTTGTCCCCTGTGACCCTGCACAATCTGGTTTGACTTCTACTTAAAAGCAAGACCTAGTCACGCTAAAGCAATTGATTTTGGACCAATCACTTTGGAAACAGGCCTCAGTATTACTCATTATCAGCCATCTGATTTTCACTTGAAGGGTAAACAGTCCCTGGTGGCATACATTGAGGGCTGGGTAATCTCACCTTCATCTTCAGTGGGGGACAGCTCTCAGAGACCTGCAGGAGGGACATTACTATTGTTGCTGATGAGTAGTCTATATTTATTTCTCTTGCATTTATTTTGTATGTGGACAACATGCAGGTGGTTGATTTGCCTTGTGTTTGTTACCAAAGTAAGATGGGGAGAGGGAGAAGAGGGGATTTCCTCTTCTGCCAAGATGCGGAAGAGGAGAGCAGGGGAGGGAAAGGATGCTGGGATCATAGATTTTAAAATGGAAGGAATCTTGGAAGTCATCTTGTGCAACTTCATTTTATATTGAGATCCAGTGAAACTAAGTGACTTGGATCATAGAACCAGAGCTAAAGGGACCTCAGAAGGCATCTCATGCAACTCTGACTCTGGGGGAGGTTAAGCAACTTAACTGAAGTTGCATAGGTAGTAATTACTAGAAATAAGATTTGAACCCAACTTCTCTGCCTCCAAAGCTGGTTCTCCTTCCATTGTGCCATGGTTACACAGGTAGTAAGTAGCAGAAATGGAAGTTGAGCCCAGATCTTCTGATTCTAAATCCAGGTTTCTTCCCTCTGCACCATCTAAACCATCAACAAAAATTCTTTATCTATGAAACTAGACCCTACAACAGAAATTGGCAAACCTTTGCAAAAGTAGTTCTAATCCATTCTTTTGGCATTCAGGAAGGAGATGGAGAGGAGAGTGGTAGGCTGGCCACTCTCTTTAGTGAGGTATCATGCCAGTTTTGCCAGATGGAGAGCAGCAGTGGGTGGAATTTCTCACAAGTTCCAATTTGTTGACAGTCCACCGGGAGGGGAAAGAAAGGAGGATATCTACAGGGAGAGGGATGAAGGGAAAGTTTGGCTAGCCCCCATCCCCTGAAAAGTGGTCCACATCTCAGCAAACATGGAATAATCTGATGTCCTTGATGTAAAGGTGTCTTAAGTCACACAGCCTTGTTTGCTTTCATCTGTTTTGATACGATGTAAGCAAGTGCCTCATACATAGTAGGAACTTAATAAAAACTAATGGACTGACTGATAAGTGCCTAGCACATAGTAGGAACTCAATAAAGGCTTGCAGATTGACTGGTAAATGCCCAGCACTTAACAAAAACTAATACATTGACCAATAAGTACCAATGCTGTTAACAAACTTGTCACTTATCACTTTATCCCCTGGTGTATGTCTTTGAAACTCGAAATAGGCAAGCCATGGACTATAATGAAAACTTTCTATAGACCTTTTTCCATGTGGCAATCATAACAAATAACTACTGCTCATTACAAAGCACTTTACACACATTACCTTATTTGACCTCCTTGGTGTCTAAGTGAACTAAGTAGATCAAACGTTTTATTAACCTTTCATTGATGAAGAAACAGGTTCAGGGAGGGAAAATATGGTTAGCACAACTTGGAGCTAGAGCTTATTCCTCCCGGTCCACCGTCCAGTTTCCTTTGTTGTGATGGAAAGAATGTACCCTTGGAGAAGCTGAGTTCAAACCTTGCCATAGATATTTATTATTTTATGACCCTGAGCAAGTCACTTATAACCTTTCAGCCTCAGATTCCTCATCTGTAAAATTGAGATAACAATCAAACCTGCTTCCAAAACTAATATTATATGTAAAGCACTTTGCAAATCTCAAAGAGCTTGGTCAATGTAAGCTCTTGTGATTATCTGTGTCCCTGTGAGTGAGAACCACCTGTACCCATTGGGAGACAAGGAACATCCTGAGTCTGTCTCCTCTCATTTTTGCTGCTAGTATTTTGAACCGGTTTTAAATCCATTTGCCTTGCTTCCATTCACTCTGTAGGGCATGAGATGTGCTCCTGGAGGTGGAACAAAAGCCAAATATGGTCACAAATCACAGCTGGGTCTAATTGACACATCTCATTGCAATGCATTTGCGCAGAGAGATCCTCTCCAGCAGAAACCTTCCTAGAGTGATGAGGAGAATGCTTACTTCTGCCAAGCCTCCAGCATGGTGGGATGGATGTGTTCTCCTCATATCAAACACCAATCATCTCTAATAACAGCCAGCATTTAGATAGCACCTACTACGTGCCAGGCTTTATGCTATATCATATGATCTTCACAACAACCCTGGGAGGTGAGGGCTATTATTGTCTTCATTTAACAGTTAAGGAAACTGAAGTAGACAGCCATTAAGTGACTTGCCCAAGGTTGCACAGTTAATAAGATTCTGAGTTAGGATTTGAACTCAGATCTCCCTGACTCGAGGTCCAGGGCTTTATTCACTATGACATTTATCTGCTTCTGTCTTTCTTATAGCATTGAACTTGAAGTCTGGTCAATCTGGACTCAAGTCCTGAGTCTGAGTCTGATGGTTACAAACTGTGGAACCATGAACAAATCATAAGATTATATGTTTTGAGTTGGACAGAGTCATCAAAGCCATCTAGTTCAACCTCCTCGTGTTATAGATGAGGAAACCAAGGTCCGTGTCTTGCTCAGAGCCTATTAGAGGTAGAATTTGAACCCAGATCCTCTGATTCCAGAGTTATTGTGTACCACACTGCCACTCTTTAACCTCGATGAATCTCAGTTTCCTTTTCTATAAAATGAAGACAGCTGCACTATCTCTTCACAGGTTGTTGGAAAGAAAAGGCTTGGAAAGTCATAAAGCAATACATAAATGCGAGTTACTCGGATGTCTTCTTCCAGGAACGTCACACGTAAAGAACATGCGAAAAAGGGCCCATTTCAGAAGATCTATTCAATAATATATTATACACTATTCAACAATATAATACTATATAATTAAATGATATAATACTCTATACTATCCAATAATATACTATATAATATACTATTAAATAATATAATTCTATATTATATACAATTCAATAATGTGATAAAAATAATATTAGCACCATTTAATGGAAAAACACAAAGTTAGAAGATAACTGGAATCTAGTCCTGGCCCTGCAATTAACTAGCTGTATGTTCTTGGGCAAATCACTTGATTTTAGCAAAAATCAATAAACATTAAGCACCTACTATATACAAGCACTGTACTTGCATCCTAATTTTTACATTTGTAAAGTGGAAACATTAATTGTAACTGTCTTGGGTACCTAGTGGACTTGAGATGAGGATCCAATTAGATAACCAATGGGAAAATATGTTATTTGAATTCAGTTTAGATTCAACAAGTATTTATAAAATGCCTACTATGGGCAAGGCACTGTGATAGTCACTGGGGATTCAAAGACAAAAGAAAAAATAGCCCTTTCCCTTAAGGAGCTCATATTCTATGGGTGGGTTATAACATATGAACAGAAAAGTAAAAACGGTATGATTGGAGGAAGAGGGCGATAGCGCTAAGGCTGGGGGGATCTAGAAAGGCCCCTCAAAGGTGGTGCCCCATTTGAACCTTGGAGGAAACTAAGGATTCTAAGATGTACATATGAAGAGAGAATTCACTTCAGGGGATTTTGGAGTGGGAAGGAGGTGGTGGGAGCAGAGGGACCAGAGACCTTGTGAGTCTGTGCATAAGTTTGATGCAGTCCATTAGGTGAACTTGGAAGCATGTGCTAGCATTCTGTAACTGATTCCAGTCCATTAACCACAGGGTGAAGACATGGATTTTTGGACTTGCTGCTGAGCCAGAACATGGAGTGCATATCAAAAACTCCTGTGGGATCAACTCAATTTTTTTCCTTCCCCGGGGTGTTCAGCAAGGAGGACGAGCCGCTGTGGACCTCCATGTGGGAAGGGTCATCTGACCCTCTCTCACCCAAACAGTCATGAAGTGCAGAAGAGAAAGGGAATAAGCATTCATTCAGTGCCTGCTCAATGCCAGGTACAGGGCTGAGGGCTTTACAAATATCATCTTGCTTTGATCATCACACCAATCCTTCGAGGTAAGTGCCTTTTCCACTTGAGGAAACTGAGGCAGCAAAAGTTAAGTGACTTCCGAAAGTCATTCAGCCAGTAAGTACAATTATCCCTTCAGTATCTTGGGTTGTGAAGGGTGTAGTGCCCCTTCTTTGATCTGGAAAATTTTCATAAAATTTTTTATCCTTCCCTTTATACCAGAGAAGACATTTGAATTTTTTCTTTTTCTCTTACGGGATGTTCACAGTACCTTATTGTAAAATTAGGGTTAAATATTTGATCATCAGCTACATGTAGGTTATTGTTGAGTAAAAACGCTGCAGCTTATCCCAAAATTCCCCAACATTCCCATTTACAGTACTTTCTTATACTGACCTATGAGGAAAGTTGCAATGTGGAAGGGATATGTGTATCTGAGACCAGACCAGATCAGAATCTAAGTCTTCCTGACTCCAGGCTCAGTCCTCTAACCACTGCACACAGCTCTGCTATTGCTGAAAGCAGTAGCACCAATAGCAGTAGCCTCCTATCCCCACCTGAGTCATTACATGAACCCAAGAGTGCATGGTCCTCACATGGCTACTGTCCAAAGTATGTCTTCCCTGCCTTAGGTGAAGAAGTGTTGGAGGTGAACAGATGAGACTGAGATCTTTTAAACTTTGAAAGATCAGGAGAACAAGACACCAAATGTCTGGACCTGGAGTTTGTGGAACTGTATACCTTGATTTGCTTGAGACCCCCAATTATCCAGATAACCAGAAGAACAGTAGGAGGACTGGCTGTATTGGCTTAGCCTTAACATATCAACAATCCTTTGAGGTAACTGAGAGTAAACTTAGCTAGATGTACAGAAAATCAGCAACCCTAAAGCCAGTTAGGACTCAGATCAGCAGTGAATTAACTCTGAAGCCAAAAATACTGGGTCCTACAAGCAAAGAGACTGATTCTGTCCACTGGTCATGCTATGTCCAGAAGTGGCTTGGAGGGGGTGGGCCAAATGTTTTATATCAACTGCTTTGAATTTCAGTCCACTTTCCCCTGGGGCCATGGTGGTATAGGGCAAAGTAGTAACTGGTAGCAAGGATGAGACCCAAATCAGATGACCGTGTTAACTGGGAAATATTTAATACAAATCAATAAAAATACAATAGAACATAGACAATGTTAATATGTGGTTTTCTAAGTCAAGATGTGACCTGTAGAGATTCTCATGTAAGATTTAGTAGCCTCTGTTTTCATGTGAATTTGACACCACTAGCATGGAAGAGAACGTCTCCCAGCTCTTGAGAGGGATTTTGTACTTCTGTTCTTACTATATCTCCTCAATGCATATCCCTTTGTCAAAACTAATTGAGATTAATTGTTTAAGTCACACTGGGTCAATTAATGAAAGAGCTATTAACCATAACTGTGATTGATGTTGGGGAGAACACATAAAAATGGGGGATCAAGATAATATGACAGATGAATCCCATTACTCCTCAAGGGTGCTCTGAAAGCCTGGAGATGAAGGCAGAGGGGGAGAATGTGTTAGTCTTTCTCTGGGTGAGTCATTTCAGCATAGGTACATAAGTATAAAAGACAGCTTGGTCAAAAGCATGGAGATTAGAGATAGTAACTTTGTTTTGGGGAAAAATAAGATTGGACCAGACTCATCAGAATAGAGAGCACATGAAAGGGATCAATATGGAATAAGCCTGGAAAGAAACCAGAGTCAGAATTATAAAGGATTTTATAGGTCAAACCGATGACAATTTTATATTTTGTCCTAATGACAGCAGGTAGCCAAAGAAACTTCTGGAGCAAAAAAAGGACCGCAGGTCAGACCTGTGCCATGCTATAAATATAAGACATTGTTATTAATGCCATTATAGTATTTCCTTAGAATAGAGGGACCCATCGGACTCACCTTCATCCCTCAAACTGTGGTCTTGTTCCTGGAAAAACTGTCCACTCAAGTCCTAAATTCTCCCTTTGGTGTGCTCCTAGTCTGGCTCCGCATGTAACCTGTGGTGCTATGGTCTTTCAAAAGACTGCTTCACAAGGGTGATAAAAGACCATTTCTTCCTCCTTTCAGACTTTTCAAAATCAGCTTCAGTATGTGACAGCCAGAAATAAATAAAAGAAGGGTGTTTCTCCCTTCAGACAGAATGATTAAAGACTTTGCCCAGGGCTTGGGGTCACCATCAATCAAATCCAGGAAGTAATCAATATGCTATTGGAATGGGCTGTTCCTGCCCCAGGCCTGAAGAGAATTGGAAAAAGAATCTTCTTCCTAGAGACAGGTTGGAAGCCCTGGGGTTCCATGTCTCTCTGTTGGTATGGAAACAGAAGCAAAGCAGGTGTTTTCGATCAATCTTTCAAATCAGACCCACAATGCAGCAGCCCTTGATTTAGGGAAAACACAGCAGCTGAAGAAAGCCCTCCTCTCCTTAAAAGATGCTACAGGTGGGAAAAACGCATGAAGTTACTCCCTACCATTCAGCTGGCCATGAATATTTGGAAAGCTGCTTAAGTGTTAAAATCTAGCTTCCCTACCATATCTATAACCTCTTGAACCTGCTATAGCTGGTATCCAGAGCCATGCTATGGAAAGGATGAGTAAACTGTCATAGTAGTGGGATAGGACAGCTGCTGACAACCTTTTGTGACCAAAAGATATTCCATCTTCCTGCATCCCTTTCCCCCTTCCCCCTTCCCCTGGCTGCTTGAAACGTACTTGGTTTGATGGATTCCTTAGCAGCCTCCCCAAAGAAAGATTTGTCTTAACGGAATTGAGGTACTGGTTTTCGAACAGGAGTAATGCATCCTCTAACTCGCTCATTAAAAGGAATGTCTATCTGTTTAAGTCATTAGCATTCCTTGTTACTGTCTACCTGAAAGTTTGGTTAAAGGAGGCAAACACACTAGGTGAGATAGATAGATAGATAGATAGATAGATAGATAGATAGATAGATAGATAGATAGAAAGACAGATAGACAGACACATATAAAATTTTTTCCCTTAAAGCTCGCCAAATACATACATATATGAAGCTGGACAAAATCTGACTGCCTAGACAACAGACTTAAATACATTTTAGAACCATCCCAATTCGGGGTGTCTGTCACTCAAATTCATGATCTCCATAAATGTTTAATCATGGTATGAGAAAGGAATTTTCTTAATTGAATAAGTGGTAAATACAATAAGAGACAAATACAGTTTACACAGCAGAATGCTCTCTCCTGTCCTTCATCTCTTGGCGTCTCTGGTTGGCCTGTCTTGAAGGATTGATTGAGCACCATAGCTCTAGGGCAGTGGTTCTCAACCTTCCTGATGCCTTGACCTTTTAATACAGTTCCTCATGTTGTGGTGACCCCAGACCATAAAATTATTTTCATTGCTATTTTATAACTGTAATTTTACTACTGTTATGAATTGTAATGCAAATATCTGATATGCAGGATATATTTAAATTGAACATAATCCACAGGTTGAAAACTGCTATTCTAGGGGATGAGTAAGGGGGAGAAGGCAGAGTAGCATCATTGCCCTAGATGCTTAGAAATAGAGAATTTTAGAGTCAGAAGAGACTTTAGAGATCATCTCATCCAACCTTTTATTGGAGACCTAATAAAGATGTCAGAGGTTGACAGAAATAACTCAAGTGGTAAGAGCTTTGGACAGAGGCAGCTCCCTTATCTCTAAAATTACAGGATTAGGCTAGATTGCCTCCAAGGTATCTTCCAGCACAAAAACTGTGATACAATAATCCTATGACTACAGAATCTCTGAGACCCCGTCTAGTTCTTGAGATCTATAATCAAATGAATGAAAATAATATCTGGCATGTTTAGGAGGCTTAAAGGTTTGCAAAGGGCTTTGCATATGTTATGTCATCAGAGCCTCACAACAGCCCTGTGAGGTAGATGTAGCTATTATTCCCATTTTGTAGATGAGGAAATTGAGGCTGATAGAGGTTAAGTGACTTGCCCAGAGTCCCACAGATAGAGTGATTTTAGGAAGCTAGGTGGCACTGTAAATATAGATTGTTGGACCCGGAGTCAGAAATCCTGCCTCAGATACTTTCCAAAACTGTGTGACCGTGGGCAAGTTACTTATAAACTCTATCTGCCTCAACTTCCTTATCTATGAAGAGGGGATGAAAATGGCACCGGCCCTGGACTCAGGAGCACCTGAGTTCATATCCAGTCTCAGACACTTAACACTTACTAGCCATGTGACCTTGGGCAAGTCACTTTACCCCAATTGCCCTGCCCTCCCCCTCCAAATAAAAAGCAAAAAAAAAAGAAGAAGGAGAAGGAGAAGAGAAGGAGGAGAAGAGAAGGAGAAGAGGAGAAGAGAAGAAGAAGAAGAGAAGAAGAAGAGAAGAGGAGGAGAGAAGAAGAGAAGAGAAGAAGAGGAGAAGAGGAGGAGAAGAGGAGGAAAAGAGTAAGAGGCGGAGAAGAGGAGGAGAGGAGGAGAGGAGGAGAGGAGGAGAGGAAAAGAGGAGGAGAGGAGGAGAAGAGGAGAGGAGAAGAGGAGGAGAGGATGAGAAGAGGAGGAGAGGAGGAGAAGAGGAGGAGAGGAGGAGGAGAGGAGGAGAGGAGGAGAGGAGAAGAGGAGGAGAGGAGGAGAGGAGAAGAGGAGGAGAGGAGGAGAAGAGGAGAGGAGGAGAAGAGGAGGAGAGGAGGAGAAGAGGAGGAGAGGAGGAGAAGAGGAGGAGAGGAGGAGGAGAGGAGGAGAAGAAAAGAAGAAGAAGAAAGATACTAGAGTGGTTTGTCATTTCCTTTTTTAACTCATTTTACAGATGAGAAAACTAAGGCAAGCAAGGCTTAAGACTTGCCTGGAGTCTCACAGCTTAAGTATCTGAGACCAGATTTGAACTCAGGAAGATGAGTCTTCCTGACTCTTGTGAAAATGGATACCTTGATTACTTGAGACTCTTCCCCTTTCCCCCACCCCCCACCATTATCCAGGTAAGCAGAAGAACTATATGAGGACTGGCTGCATTGGCTTGACATACCAATAATCCTTTGCAGTGACCAGTGACTAGCTGGACATGCAGAAAATCAGCATCTAAGAAGTCAATTAAGCTCATACCAGCTATGAAGCAGACTCTAAATCATTTCTTGGTTTATGGACCTTCAAGACACCTACAGAGACTGCCCCCCCCAACTCTGGTTGTAGGACTCTCAGAATAATCCTGCTTTTAGAGACATCTCCTTATCAATTCTTGAACTATGGACTACTGATAAGTTCTAGGATAATTTTTGATTTGTGTATCAAAGGGCCATAGCTTTGATACCTGGAATTCCTCACTCCATCTCCCCTTGGGGATAGGGCTTACTGACTCATTTCTTTCTAAGCCCACTTTTCCCCCCAGATTCCTTACTTTCCTTTGTCTAAAGAATATAGAAACTCCAGGAGTTTACCTGGAGTCTTATTCTGTATAGGCTGGATAGTACCCAAGAGCATGTTATTTTTTTTCTTCCTTGCTTAACAAAAACCTTTCTTTAATTTCACAGGCATTGTCTGACTGTAATTTTCTTCCCTTTAGGGAAAAGGGAGATTTAAATCTCGATAACTGGCCTTTGCGTTCTCTGGGTATCTTCCCGTTTTGGAGAAAGAGAGACTGAAATTCCCCCAAGAGAGCATTTGCCTCAGTTTACATTCTCCACGCAGTGCTCTATCCACACATACCTGACTGCCCTACCTGGCACACAGAAGGCACCTAATAAATGCTCATTGACTGAATGACTACTTCCCAGGGTTGTCATGAAGACAAAATGAGATGATATTTGTAAAGTGCTTTACAAATGCTAACTATTAAGTTTATGAAGAAGGATTTGAACTCAGGACTTCCTAACGCCAAGTCCAACACTCTATCTATTGTGCTGCCCTTGCCTGTTTTCGGATTTTGCTGGGGTCGACTGACTTCTTTCACTCTGTGACCCCAGCTGTTAGAGGGTGAGAGGAAATGCAGTGTAGTGGCTAGACAGTTATCTGTAAAACCAGGAAGACCTAGGTTCAAATTCTATTTTTGACACTTACTGGCTATATGACTATGGACAAGCAACTAATACTCCAAATGCTCGGGTTAGCACCCTCAAATATTGCAGAGGTGACCACCTATACTGGTCTAAAGTTTCCTCACCTGGAATGTCCCAATACCAGTGAAATCACAGATACAGCAACTATCAGTGTTCATAGGTAAAATGACATGAGTGACGTCTTTTGACTTGTGCATAAGTTGGATTTAAGTGAGGCAGAGTTGCATAAAGTCACCAGCCTTACTCTTCCAGAATCATCAGAGTCTGGT
Organism: Pseudocheirus occidentalis; assembly: GCA_028646575.1. Classification (NCBI taxonomy): domain Eukaryota; kingdom Metazoa; phylum Chordata; class Mammalia; order Diprotodontia; family Pseudocheiridae; genus Pseudocheirus; species Pseudocheirus occidentalis. The sequence goes on from CM053593.1 coordinate 308,776,835, forward strand.
ACCAAGACAAAAGTCAAGATGACTGGCAATGGTGTGGGATGCAGTGGATGACCTTGGTGTCTTCCATATCTAACCAAGCTCTACACACTCCACAGAGTCTACTTCAGCCACTTTTCATGGTCACGGTAACAAATTATTCTCATCTGTCCATTCCACTGGGGTTGTCTTCACATGCTTGGGGTAGATACCCCACGCCCTAACACCAATGAGTTTGAAACCTCTCTGTTACACTCAACCTGGTTTAGCCCGTTAGCTGAAACGGTTTGCCCATGTGTGGCTCCTGGGCATGCTACAACTTCTTGGATACTCAAGTGAGAGTTGGGTGAATCAGTTGGACAGCAAAGGTAGAAAGCAGCCCTCATACAAAGGCACTCATTTTTTCCTAAACACCCTATACTCCATAGGCTATAATGATAGACAGTGATGAGCAGTAAAGATTCTCCTTCCCTGAGTTCCCCTCAGAGCCTCACTGTAATGGTTCTATTTACTGTTCGCCTTTGAGCTACAGAGAGTTTGTCAAATATCATTTGTACTCAGTCTTTGTCTTAGACTAGTGTGCCCTATTCTCCACATGTCCCTCAGGAAGTCCAGGGGCACTTACATCTAAATTATCCTTTATCAGCCACACATTTCTCATTGTTTATATCCAGGTACCTTTTTACCCATATACCCGGTTCTAATCCCAAGAGCTTGAATCCATTCTATAAACAAAATGCTTCCAAATACAATTTGAATTTATGCTCAGTTCAACAACATCACCTTCTCTGAGATCTACTTTTGTCTTGACTCTCAACTTCTTTTTCCACCATTTTCCAGTAGACTTCTCACCTTGGATGCTGCCTGGACCACCTTGTTCCAGCACCCTTCTCACCCTGGTAAATCTCTTCATCCCTCTGGTCTTCACATGCTAGGAGATCCCTCTCACCCTTTCTTTTGATTGTTTCTTGATGGAAGCTCCACTTAAAGCAGCAGTTCTCAACCTGTGTGTCACAACCCCTTTGGGGGTCAAACAGGGTCATCTAAGATCATGGGAAAACACATATTTCTGATGGTCTTAGGATCCGAGACAGCGCTCCTCTATCCGTCTCTAGGCAGGTCCACCCACATGCAGATATGCCCACATACGAGTATTAAAGGGTCTTGGCATTAGGAAGGTTGAGAACCACTGATTCAAAGGAAGGGTCCCTAGGCTAGTCATATTAATTCCTCCATCCCCCTTCTATTTCTCTTATTTCTAACATTACTCAATTCGACCACTGTTCATGTCTTCTTTCCTCTTTGGGCCTCACTCGGGACTCTCCAGACTTCTTTCTTCAACATGTCCCAATGCAGGTACCACTCTCCTTAACTTCTTTTTTTGTTCTTCTGCCCATTAGAATGTAAACTCTGCAGGGCAATTTTTGCTTTTACTTGTCTGCTATGGGGGTTAGCAGAATACGAGAATGTGGTAAGGGATTAATACATGCTTATTAGCTTTATAAGAATTTATTGAGCACCTTGCATGTTCCAGGGATTGTGTTAAATGCTGAGGGTACCAAGACAATCTTGGCTTTCAATGAGCATATTCTATTGGAATGATATATCGTGTACATAGATCCATAAAGACAAAGCCATTTGAAATGGGAGGGAAAAATCATAACTAAAGGAATCAGGGAAATCTTAACAGAGAATCTGACTCCTGGGATGAACTCTGAAGGAAGGAAATTATTCTGAAAGGTAGGGATGAAGCCCCAATGCATTCCAGGCATGGGGGATGAACTGCTTAAGTGAATGTCTGGAACAGAAGATGGAAAGTTCAATTGAGGACATGAAAATAAGCCATTTTGGCTAAAACAGAGAGAGCATGAAGAGAGGCGATTTGAAATCTGTCTGGAAAACTAGATTGGAGCCAGATCATGGAAGACCTTAAATCTCAACTAATCCAATTTTTTCTTTCCAACACTGTTGCCCATGTTTTCTTTGCCCTCCAAAACTTTGATGTTCCCTCCCTAAATTCTTTCTTCTAGGAATTGTCATTTTCACCCAATCATAACCTATGAGTCATTTTCAGCTGTTGGAAAAATTATCTCTTTCTGGTTTTATCACTGGTGGTCTCCTAGCACTTAGTGCAATTCCTGGCACATTATAAGTGAGCAGGTTAACAAATGCTTTTTGACTTCACTTCCAGGATTACCTTAACTCTTCATTTTTAAAAAGTCTTTTAAAATTATCTGAGAAAGTACTTTTCTTCCCTCAATTATTATAATAATCAGAAAGCACTGAGTGCCCACGTGCTGGAGGCTGTACAAAGCAGTTTTAACAAGTTTGTACATAGTGGTAGAACATAATTTATTTATTGAAGTTGTTCTAAACTCTAACTGCATTTATAGCCCTTAATAGATCTGTTTACTTTGATGTTGTATGTACAGTCTGAATGGTAAATCCTTAGTGGTATTGTTATTTCCATGAGGATTAACAGTTTAATTTATATAGAACTTGACTACCACAAAGCATTTTCACATGTTTTCTTACTGGAGCCTTACAACAACCAGTTGAAGAGAAGGTTATGCAGTATGATAGAGATTGGTTATGTTATTATATTATTCTACTATGATTAGTAGATAGAGTACTGAACTTGATAATCGGGAAGATCTGGGCTCAAATCCTGTCTTAGTCAAAAGCATTTATTAAGCACCTACTGTATGCCAGACACTACTAAGTAAATGATAGTCTCTATTCTCAAGAACCTCACGGTCTAATGGAAGAAATAATATGAAAACAATATTTACTTGTGTGACCCTGGAAAAATCACTTAATTTCTCTCAGTTTTGGTTTCCTAGTGTGTTGAATGAGAAGGTTAGATTCAATAACCTCTTGGGTCCCTTTTGATTTAAATCTATGATCCTGGGAGGGTGGACCCAAGATGGCAGAGTAAAGGCAGGGCCTTCCCTGAACTCTCCCAAGTTACCTTCCAAACAACTTTAAATAATGGTAAAAATGAATTCTGGAGTGGCAGAACCCACAAAAGGACAGGGTGAAAGAATTTTCCAGCCCAAGAAGATAACTTTGATGATCAGGAAGAAAGGTCTGTCTCACTAGGGTGAGAATAGAGTGCAGTTCAGTGCTGGAGCCAAGCCCCAGTAAACCAGCAACAGGCCTTGGGGGTAACTATATCAGCAGTGGTACTGATGGCTTCTAGAACTCTCAGTCCTCACGCTGGTGAAGGGGTTGGACAACTGGTCAGAAGATTATAGCAGTACCAATGCTGACACCAGGTGCAGGATTCTGTTGAATTGCCCATATGTAGATCTGAGTATAATCCCAGGGCCAGGAGGAGCAGGAGCACTACAGAGCTTGTAGCTACAAGGGACCAAGGACCCTGGTCACAGTTCCAGGGCTATAATCACTCACAAACCAAAGCACAGGGCAGGAAAATAGTAAGCACACCTTTCCTTAGAACATACAGCCTTGGAAGAACTAAAAACTTACAGACCCCCAGAACTAGGTCTGAAAACAACTACACAAAAAACCTGAAGCTTGGGACAGTATCCCCTCCAACCTGAGAGTAGATACCAACTTTAATATCAAGTTAAAGGTCAAGAAATAGCCTGGGAGAAAAACAGCAAAAAACAAAAACAAAAAGGAACCCAATCAGAGAAAATCAAAACTCAGGAGAACAAAATCAAAACTGCTACAGCCAAAGCCTTAAAGAAAAATGTGAATTGGTCTCAGGTCAAAAAAAGAATTCCTAAAAAAAAGTTCAAAAAAGATTTCAAAAATCAAATAACAGAGGTAGAGGGAAAATTGGGAAAAGAAATGACAGTGATACAAGAAAATCATGAAAAAAAGAGTCAACAGCTTAGTAAAGGAGGCACAAAAAAATACTGAAGAAAATAACCCCTTAAAAAGCAGAAGACACCAAATGACAAAAAGAGGCAAAAAAAAATCCACTGACAAGAACTCCTTAAAAAACAGATCTGGCCAAATGGGGAAAGAGGTACAAATGTTCACTGAAGTGAAGAACTTTTAAAAGATAGAACTGGTCAAATGGAAAAGGAGGTACAAAAGCTCACTGAAAAAAAGGAATTCATTAAAAATTCAAATTAGATGAGTGGAAGCTAATGCCTCCATGAGACATCAAGAAACAATAAAACATGGAGCTGGAATTCATCTAGTTCAACAGCCTCATTTTACAAATGAAGCAACTGATAACAGGTTGCTATCCAGACTGAGATGATGGTTGCTCTTTTTCTTCCATTCTTTGAACATTTCCCTCTTCCTGCTTTCTCCTTCCTGTTGTGTCCTGAGTATGAAAAATAACATTTCACCCACAGCATGAGCACTTGAATTGAACTGGTAAAAAGTGAAGAAAGACCTTTTCCAGCTCCCTTGTTTACCCTGGTTCCAAGAAATGTTTGTGTTTGTTCTGTGTTTGTCCTTCTCAGTTCCAGCTAGAGCCCATCATCCCCACCAGAATTCAAGCCATGGTAACCTTGGCACCAGATTTCAGCTAGCAAGTCATCTAAGAAAGCAAAATTGCCTGAGGTTCAAACCCTTGGAGGGGAAGGGGAGTTGGGACTTGAAAGTGGGGTTATACTCTATAGGAACCAGGTCAATATAATCCTTCCCCAAAGACTGAGATGGTAAAAAGAGGAAGGAGGATTATGCCTCCCACCATTTTGTATATTTGTGATTATACCTTTGGAAGTAAATGTTCCTTTGTAAAAGCCCTGGAAGTCAAGAAGAGAGTCAACTATAATGGGGAAATCTCCAGCTCTTGAAATTCATCTTTGCCTTTTCCCTAGTATCTCTTTCAGTGTATCCCTTGTATCTCTTTCTCCATTGGTAATGATGTCTTGCAACAGAGCAGCCTGGCCAGTAGAAGTTGCCATATTCCAAAGAGAACAATCCCTGGGGAGTCCAGTAGAGATACCCAACAGAGATGTTACACCCCCTGAAAGCAATGTAAGGAAATCACAAGATGAAAAAAAAGGCCAAAGATGCTGAAGTACAAGAGCTGCGAGTTGTCTCTGCTCAGGTGTGTGCCTTTCTACTCATCAACTCTGTGCTTGTTTGTAGGGGAAATGTTTTGTTATCCCTATACCTACCATGCCATTTTAGTTAGAGCCATTGCTTTGAGCTACTTTTGTCCTCTGGATGACAATTTATGTTAAAAGCATTAGTCAAGGCTTGTGAGCTATATATCTGAGGAATACACATCTACAGAGTACCTTGAACCTGGGGTAGCCAATGTGAATTAGGAGAGAATCTTCCTAAGAAGTTTGGGGACAAGGGGAGGGGAAGAGGATGAAATTTATCCTTATTAAATTTCATCTTTTTAACTTCAACTCATTCTTCCAGCCTGTTAAAGTATTTTTTAAAATTCATATTTATCAACCATTGTGTGAGCTATCCCTCCCACCTTGACGTCATCTATAAATCTGATAGACTATTTTAACCTTGCCCAAGTCATTGAACAGAATAGGGTCAAAGACAAATTTGTGGGCAGTCCACTAGAGACCTCCCACCAGATTGCTGCTGAACCATTAAATTCTTTGAATCCAATTGGTCAACAAGTATTAACAGTCCTATATTATGGATGGGGAAATTGGAGTTCTTATAGATTAAATGATTTGCAAAAACTCTCATAACTAGTAAGAGGGAGTTTCCAAATTCAATATTCTTTCTGGTATACAAACCTGCCTCTTCAATAGGATAGGGATTGAACCTATGGTTTCATTGGAATAGACAACTCCCAGTGAGATAATTCCCTCTACATGTATTTCTCTACCTCCTCTGTAACTTAAGAGTCTTAGAGAGTTGCCTAGAACACTAGTATCAAATCAATTAGCAATGGAGGCCATTGAGTCATAGTAAGAATGCCTACAGGTTGCATAGTGACTTAGAAAACCACAAATTAACATTATCTATGCTCTATTGTATTTTTATTTATTCTGTTGAACATTTCTCAGGTACATTTTAATCTGGTGTGGGATGTACTTCAGAATGTTCTTTACATGAATGTGTAACACCTCTGGCTTAGCTGAGAAATTAAATAACTTGCCTGGGATCACTCAACCAGGATATGTCAGAGGCAGGATTAGAACCCATTTCTTTCTGTCTCTAAGCTCAGCTCCCTATCCACTTTGCAACACTGCCATTCTCCTTCTTGAATGAACTTTAGAAAACAGACACAATCATGTAGAGAGTCCTTCACAGTGTTTTTATAAAGGTTTTCCGGATGTTAACAAATAAATGGGCATAATGCCTGGTTTTTTAAATAATTCTATCTTAAAAATTCACACAGATTGCTACTAAAATCTGGTTGTAAAAAAAATGGCCAACTAATTCCCAGAATTGATGCAAAGATCTCTTTTGGTGTGGACAATGGGCAAAAGAAACATGAAGTTGTTCCTCAGGGAAGGCAGTTGTGATGGGTTCTCAAATGGCAAAGGAAAGAAGGAAGTGGAGTATGACAACAAAAGGCTGGGATGCTCGAAAATTATTACTGAGAAATGTATCATTCTTAATGAGAATTGCAGGAAAACAATAAGCTTCTGTGTAAGATATAGGTCACCAAAACCATTTGCATTTCTGCCCATCCTTTTAAAATTCTGTATTTCAATAACAGTAACATTTATATCATGCCTTTTAGTTTACAACAGACAATTATGAGACTTATAATGCAAATATTATTATGCCCATTTTCAGATGAGGAAACTGGAACTCTGAGAGGTCAAATGACTTACTCAGAAACAGAATTCTAACCCAGGACTTTTCACAACTATGTGTTACAGTGAGTAGACTGCTGGACCTGAAAGCAGGATGATGTGAGTTCAAATGTGACCTCAGACACTAACTCGCTATGTGACCCTGGTCAAGTCATTTAACTTTTGCCTGCCTCCATTTCCACAATTGTACAATCAGGACAACAACAGCACCTGCCTCACAGGGTTATTGTGAATTGAATTAGACAGTATTTGTAAAGTGCTTAATACATTGCCTAGAATATCTTAGGCACTTAATAAATGCTTATTTCCCTCCTTCCTGCCTGTCTTCATGACTCCAAGTTCAATGCTCTTTCTATTATACCTAAAGAAACAGATAATAAATAATTTCTTAAGCTTTCGAGGACAAACTTTTTAAACTGAAGGTACATACTACAGTCATTAAAGAGTCAGACAAGCTAAGAGAGAAAAGCAATGGGTATGGCTTAAGAGATGACCAAAAGAAGAAGAGTTGTGTATCAAATCTAATAAAGAATACCATATAAGGGATCCTAACACAGTCACCCTCGCTCCCTCACGGCCCTGTTAATGGAGAACATTAATGAAGGTAATCTCTACAGTCATATTTAGTTCATAAGTGTGTAACACCTCTGCTGAAAACATCGTCCTTGTCTTTAAAGGACTTTTACTCAAGCTGGCTTTGAGATGCATGTGATATTTTTGTCTCTGATTTGCCTTTATATTTTTCTTATGCTTTTAAAATTAGCGTATGATATTCCCTAAACATATACTAATTAGGTGATGGGAAAAGATGGTCAAAAATGTGTTCAAAATTGGAAACAGTTCATGTCAAATGAAAAACAGATCATTTATATTTACATTATTCATAATTACATAATTGCTTTTTTTATGTTGTTGACAATGACAAGAGGAAACAAAGTATAGTAGAAAGAGCATTGACCGGTCCAGGTGCAAATACCAGCACTCACAAGCTATGTGGCCCTAGACAAATCACCTCTATGAGTCTCAGTTTTCTTTTCTGGAAAATGGGAATAATCAATCAGTCACAGGCACAGGGGAAGGATGATGACATACCTTTGTGAGTACTGAGACTTGGTAGCTCTTTGTGTAAGCCTAGAGTGAAAAATGGCATTGGGTCTTGGAGTTGAACTTTGTTTAAAGCAGCAGTTCTCAACCTGTAGGTTATGTTCAATTTGTAACAATGAAAAGACATCCTGCATATCAGATATTTACATTACGATTCATAACAGTAGCAAAATTACAGTTACAAAGTAGCAACGAAAATAATTTTATGGTTGGGGGTCACCGCAACATGAGGAACTGTATTAAAGGGTCACAGCATTAGGAAGGTTGAGAACCACTGGGTTAAAGACAAGAACCACTCTATAGGCCTTTGATTCCAAGTAAAAATCCATCCATGGCTAATTTTGGCATGCAATGCCAAGTCCTAGAGTATTCCCTGCGGGCTAATAAATTAACAGACATAAAAACATCATCCTGTTATGGAAGAACCTTTAGATTTAGTTTAAAATACAGTGCATTGTTGACAGGTATGGGAAAATCCAGGCTATTCCAGACTACTATATTTATTTAGCACTTGTGCTAAATACTGAGACTACAGATGGAGACTAGAACAGGGACTGGTGATCTCACTAATATAGAGAACCTTCTGGAAAGGAAACTCCCTCTACCATTTCTCAACAATTTACAATTTTAGAGAACTGCCTAAAACAGCAAGTGACCATTCAGAGTCACAGTCAGCAAGTGTCAGAAATAAGATACATATCCAAGTATTTTTTGAGGACACTTTTCTATTCAATACATTACAAAGACAAAAACAAAAAGACCCTGTGTGTGTATGTATATCTATGTACACACAAAATAAATTTATGCAAATATATGCTAAACAAACACAGCAATGATATTTACACTCCCCACACTACAAGCTCATGAAAAAGAATGCATTTTTATATGTTAAAAAATACTTTGTAAATGTGAGCTCTTATTATTGCTTTGGGCAAATCATTCTCTGGGTCTCAGTTTCTTCATCTGTAAAATGAAGGGGCTATATTGGATGCTCTCTAACATCCCCTTCCATCTCTAAAAATATGTCCCTAAATTGGCAATGCCAATGAGTTCTGACCAGATGGAGTCAAAGTCAAGTAGTCTGAGGTAGCCTAGATTTTGCATTATCTGTCAAGGGTATGCTATATTTTAATTAAAGACTCTTCCACAAAAGAGTAATGTTCTTATGGTTTGTTAATCTATCACCCCATAGGGAAAGCTCCAGAGCTGGGCCCTACACAGGGGAATTCGCCCTGGAGGATTTTCCTTGTAATAAAAGGCTTGTCAGGAGTGGCTCTTGTCTTTAACACAAAGACCAGCTCTAAGACCTTTGCCACTTTTCACTGCAGGCTTTCACTAAGAGCTGCCAAATTTCCATACCTTTGAAGGTATGTCATCATCCTTTCCATGTGCCTATGGCCCATCATCCAAATAAGGTCCACAGGGTGTTTGCTCTTGACTCTACTGTTCTCTTCATAAATGGTGGCTATATAGCCACCATATACCACCCCTTCCCAGATAACAGATCTCCTATTCAATACCCACCCTGGAGACAGGGGTGCTTCACAAGATGAGGCTCTTGACACAAACAGGCCTAGCAGTTGACAAGAAAAGCTGGAAGAGGGAGGAAGGGCAGTTAGAGGGAAGGTTTAATTGGTTAATCAGTCAACAAGCATTTATTTGCTATAGGAAGTGGATTCTAGCCCTTACCAGTTTATCATAAGCACACAGAGACGCTGACAAAGAAGAGCAAGGTTAAAAAAAAATAAGTTGGAAAACAGGGAAACTGGAGACAGCTTGGGCACAGCTTGTAGAGATAACAAATGCTTCAGGCAGAATAATCCTCAACAGTTTCAGACAACCAGGGTATTAGTGGACCCCAAAAGGAAAACCTGGAGGCTAGTTGAAAGAATTCTGCTAATTGGGGTTTGTAACTAGAGAGGAGAGTGAGTGGTGCAAAGCTCCAGAGGGACTGACTGCAGGTTTAATTAAAGATGATCTTTCATATCCTTGGGTCCTTATTTTAAAAAAAAAAGAATCTGCATTTAGAAATGCTTACAGAAAGTAATAAATACCTAAATTGGAGAGGGAGGACCCCAAGCCACATAAAACTCAATCAAGTAAGATTTGCATTTAGGAAACCAAGGCACATAAATTCGGGGATATTTAGGACTATTTTCTTTCCAACTTTAATTTGGTCCTCTGAGATGCCCCAGGAAACAGCTCTTGTTTTCATGAGGGATGCAAAGGAAAAGAAGGTTCCCAGTTATTTTTCAGTATCACACAAATGGGAGAATAAGAGACAAGACCAAAAAGATGACGCCCAACTTCAGTGGTATTTTTTCCAGTTTTGGTTTTTTGGAGTTTATTTTGGTTTAGGGGATTTTAGTGTAGTTTTTAGGGGGGTAAGGTTTTTTGGGTTTGGGGTTTTGTTTTTGTTTTTTTTTGATCCAAGCGAAAATTCCTAAAATAAGGAGACTAAGGACTAAGGCTATGATTTGTAGTCACTTGTCTTCCTGCAAAAGGTATATAGTAACACAGTTCTCCGAGAGTAATCTTCATTGTTATCTTGTCATTGTAATCTTCATCATAATTTTCATTAAGCAGAGGCTTAAGGTCTTCTCTGGGGCAGCCAGATGACACAGTGAAGAGAATGCTGGGCATGAAGTCGAGGAAAACCTAAATTCAAATCCAGCATCTGACACTTACTAGCTGTGTGACTTGGGCAAGTCACTTAATTTCTGTTTGACTCAGTTTCCTCATCTGTTAAATGGGGATGACAATAGCATCTTCCTCCCAGGATTGTTGTGAGGATGAAAAGAAATCATTATAAATGACATATTTAGCAATAGGGCCCGGTATACAGTAAGTACGTATAAATGCTAACTATTGATGATTTTCACTTATTTTCTTTACTTCACTCAATGTACTCATTCATCTATTCATCTATTTATCACCCCTTTATTCATTCAATAAACATGTATTGAAAGCCTACTAGCTCCAAAGTCCTGTGGTAGGTGCTGAAAGAATTCCAACTATAAGCAGACATAGTCTCTTCCCCTACAAAACTGATAGTCTTCTAAAAGGTCACAGATTTTTGAGTTAGAAGGTACTTTAAAGCCAGATAAAGCTGGGGGAAGGACATTGTAAGCAGAGAATACAGTCAGTTTAAGCAAAGGTAGTACATGAAGGGAAGGTATGTTAGATAAGGCTGAAAAGGTAAACTGGATCTCAGATTACACATAAAGTAAGAGGTTTAGATTTTGAACCGAAAGAATATTAATAAATAAGGAAGAAAAATTAAGGGCAGATGTAACCAAATATTAATTTGAAATAACCCAAGACTAGTGTTCTGTCTTTTCCCACCCCATCCTCCACTCATATGTTTCCATGATATGGTTAGAAGATGGTTCTTCTTTGTATGGAGGAGGCCATCAGATAACAAAACAGTTCAGTTGAATCTGTCATCTACTATCATTGCTAAAGCCTTCGGACATGTTCTTTGAAACTAGGTTCTGTACTAGTACACAAA
>CM053593.1:308788659-308816301 GCA_028646575.1 Pseudocheirus occidentalis
TTTCCTTATCTTGGGGGCTGTGGAACAGAGTATGTGGCTGAGGGTGAGCAAGATGCCCACTCTACCTTCCTTCCTACTGGCACCATGCAGGGAACAAAACTCCCCTCTTTTTCCATGTTTCTCCCCACTTTCCTACAGACCAAATGCCCCCAGATCTCGGTTCTCCCCCTTCTCCTTCCTTAGAAACGGAATCTGCTGTTGTCCCTTTGTTTTTTCCACTGGTCATCTATCTCAGCTCCTGGTCTTGCTTTGTCTTAATCTCCCTCTTGTTGAATCCTTTAGATCCAAAGATGATGCTTTGCTGTAAAAAAAAAAAATAGTGATGATAGAATAATGTAGTGAGGAGGAATTTTTAGAAACTTTAGTCTCAGGCCACATGAAGTTCAGCAGTTAGATAATTGTCCCAAATCACAGTACATGCTTAGCACAGTGGGGTCTGTCTACCAGATAGGTGTCCTTTCTCCTCACCCTTCCTCAGAATCTTTGTACTACCCTTTACTCCCCTCAATTATGAGAGCATCAATGCTCAAAGGATATGAAAATATCAAAGGATGTGGTATTAAGACTAGAAATTATAATCTGTCAGCATTTTTATAAAGATAAGAAATTTTAAAAGAAGAAATCAAGGCAAGAATCCTTAATAGCTTATCTTCACTGAGTGGGAGTTTTAGTCTTGTGATATAACTGCTGAAGAAAATAAAAGAAAGAGACTCATTAGCCTGATGAGTAATGATATCAGTATCAACAAGTCACCGATAGACTTAGGCAAGGATACCTTTTTCTGAATCCTCTTTCTGGTTCTCTCTTTGAGCTTCTGCAAGAGACAGCATCTCGGTCAGAACTAGGAACCAGATGTGAACTGTAGAAAGGCTGAGTTGAAAAGACTGCTTGATTAACATGTTACCTACCATCTGAAGCTCAGAGAAATGCTGCTGAATAACTGGTAGACTCAGTAGACATCCCAGGAAAAAGATTGTAAGAATAATACTCAGCTGTGAAGTAGTGAAACTGACAATTAGTAGTTGTTCCCATTGAGTCTGTAAGGCTTGGGTATTGGGGGAATTAGGTAGACAAATATAAAGGCATGATTGGAGTTGATTCAGAGAAAGAAATCTATTAACATCTGAGTAAAAAGGTTTTTAGTTTTGACTGTCAATCTCTTAGCATTATTTTTTTTAACACTAAAAGAAGGAATCATTGAATTGGAAAAATCATTATTTGCCAAACTAGGAAGTTGGTCACTGAAAGCTCAGGGCTTTCAGTGATCAGCTCCCATTTATGTGTTTTCAAAGTTTATAAAGATAATAAGAAAGCTAAAGAAACCTGAACATCAAGAAAACCAAAAGATCATCTGAACTTGCCTTTGACATATAGTCAGGGAATATTTATTATCTGACCTCAGTTCCATACTCACTCTCAAAGAGATATAGTATTAATCTCAGGGTAAAAAAATCAGGAAACATATGCAATCTAGAATGTCATTACAATGCTGTCTGCTGAAATTTTATTTTGGTATAACGTATTTCCAGTCAATACTACCTGCAGCATTAAAAAAATTCAAGATGGTAGAGGTTTGGCCACTAGGCATTATATCATGATCGATGGGAATCTCATGATTTCAAAATCCATAAGAGATGAAAATATAAAACTATTACTTTCCTGGAAAGAAGACTCAATATTATTTAAAGGTAAGATGACTTTAACTTTGAGATTGTTTTGTATTATAAATGAAGATCATGATCATGAAACTGAAATTTTTCTGTGAGAACTAAGAAAAAAATTCAGATATTTATAGAGAATGTTTTTTACTGTGAGGAGGAAAAATGTGAATCTTGGTAAGAATTATGAATCATGGGATCACAGACTGAGAGCTGCATAGGACCCCACAGACCCTAGTCCTGGCCTCTCATAAAGAAGAATAAGAAATTAAGACTTGGAAATATTAAATAACTTGTTTAGGGTCACATAAGGAATGTCACAGGCCATGGTTTTTACAATTCTTCCTAACTTTTTTGGAAAATAACTTTCATAAAAATATAGAGATGGTAATTTCTGTCTGTTCCAAATTATCATTTACTTTCATCAGATTATTTGTCAATTTCAATCTATGCTGTATGAATAAGCATTTGGACTTTGGGGAGCCCATTAGTAAGGGTAGCTGCCTGAGGGACTGAATAAAGCTGAGCAGAAATGAATTAAAATTGGCTGTGAATTCACTGTTGAATACAAATAGAATACTTAGAGTCTCTACAAAATAACTTATTCCAAGAAAAATAGTCTGAAACTTCAGATTGATGAGAATCTTGCCATTAGTAGAGCAAATTCATTTTAAAGGTAGTTTGTTTCTTCTTAAAAAAAACGAATGGATAGCATAGTACCAGAGGTTTTGAGTTAGCAAAAGGAAAAACAGAATGCAGATAAGACCACTGGGAAATTATATTGGCAGAAGTCATTATGACAAAAATATCTTCCCCTTAACATTTTCCTAAGCCTCTTTTCAGATAATGAAAAATGGAATGAGGTTTGGTTTGTATACACAGAAAACTAACCTGTGTGAAGATAAACAAGAAAAAATTAAATATTTAAGTGGTCGACCATAGTAGATTTAGCTACACAGCTCTGCTGCTGCTTCACAGTGGGCCTGCTGGTGGCCCCAGCCTGGGTTGTTAAGAAGCAGTATTCATTCAACAGCAATCTGTACTGCCTTACTTCCTGCATATGTGCATGTATTCTAGACACTCAGTTACTAAAGGGTTTGTCATGTTTCTGAATAGCTTATTTGGCTCTTTGAGAAAGATTACTTTGCCATTTATGACCTTTCTGAAATATCACCATCACCTTTTAAAGACTAGTTAGCTGCCTTTTACTTTCTATCATTCCTTACCTGAATTTTAGTGTCTCTGGAAACATTTCTCTCTCTCTGCCCTGCGTGGTCTGTTTAATTCCTCAATAATCTATTGAATGTCACATTTTCAAAACCCTCAATCTCAGTTCTGGTTTGATTTGCTTTGCTTTCATTGTACTGGGAGAAGCTTGACCAGGAGCAGATGGCTCCTGTGGATCTGAATTTTCAAGAAAGTGATGAGGAAATGGTAAATGGTGGGGGTTATGGGGGAAAGAGGGAGGATGCAGAATACTGGAGATCTGTAGTCAGAGATACCATAGTTTAAGAAAGGGATGTGGCCACAGAGGAAATAGCATAGAATCAGATAGCTTTCAGAATCCTTGTTTTGTGTTTTTCTTTCCCCATTCTTACACACTGATAGGGAAGGGTAGTGCTTCTTGGAATGTTATCACCCAGTATTTACCATTATGCACTATACTGCTTAGGAATATTCATTATTTACAGAATTTCTATTGCTGGCTAAGCCATGCAAAGATCAGTAATGTTTTAGGCACTAAGAAAAAAATCTTTTAGCCCTGAAATATGATTGTTTCCCTTCCCACTTGTCAAAAGCAACCATCTTTCTTATGTTGTCATCAACATTTTTGACAGATGAATTATCTGAATACCCAGGGAAATATAGCTTGTGTCCAACTATGTTGATAATTATAAAATGTTTATTCATCTGCCACCTCTGGGATGTGGTTTTATGAGAAAGTGGAAGTTAGGAGCCATAGAGATCATTGGGATAGGGGTGTGCGGGGTGGCAGGAGGAAAGTGTTTGTACTAGGTTAGAGGAAGGCTACTATAAGTCTATTCCTCTTTGACAGAGTCAGTGTGGCTAAGGAGCCAGAGACGCCCTCAACTTTCATGGTTGCTACTAGATCTTCTTGGACATGTACAACAGTGTTTTTGAAAGAGATATTATCCCTAGAAAAGCATAATAGTGTGTGTGTGTGTGTGTGCATGCATGTATGTGTAAGTCAAATAGCAAGTCAGAAGGATCCTGTGAATGAAATAAATGCACATAGTAAGCTGTGTGGCTGGCTCATAGTAAGCCCTTAATAAATGCTTATTGACTCATGGTTTCCAAGATCATTAGAAATAGTACTTTATCTATTTTCCATTGCTTCTTCATTTTCTCTCTTGTCCCTTACAACCAAGATATCACCTTCCATCTCTCTCCAAATACTTGTCATTCTCCCTAGCTCTGTTTAGTGTTCTTGTCAATCATTAACCTTCCTCTACCAACTCCTATTGCAGGTTGTTAATTTTAATTTTAGTATGTTTTTCACATAAATGTTTTCATTTATTTATTAATTACCTTCAGACACTCTTGTCCCTGGATTCTCTTTCCTTCATTTCTCCTAAGCGTGTTGGCAAAAAATCTAAGGTAGTCGCTGTCATGAAAATGAGAAGCAGAAAAGCGACTGCTGGTTCCCTTCCAGATGGGGTGATTCTCTTCCCTTCCTCCTGTCCCTCACATTATCTGCCTGGAAAAAAGAGGTTGTGAATAGCTGTGGATGTCCAAAGCTCTAAAAGGTTTCTCTACCAAGGAAAAGGACATTGGCAAATTAATACAAGAATGTTTGTAGACTTGCAGGAGGATTTTACAGTGCTCGTTTTAGGGAGTAAGTAATCTTGCACATATCACTCTTTTCTACTCTGGTATTTCTTTTTTAATTAATTAATTTTTTGGGGGGGAAAGGGAAAGGTAGGGCAATTGGGATTAAGTGATTTGCCCAAGGTCACATTGCTAGTTTTTTGTGTGAAGTGTCTGAGGCTGGATTTGAACTCAGGTTCTCCTGAATCCAGGGTTAGTACTCTATTCACTGTGCCACCTAGCGGCCCCCAACTACTCCAGTATTTCTGAAACAGTACCTCTGCTGTTTGGAGTGTTACATTGCAGAGTATGCCTAACTTTGGGGTAAGGAAGCTTTCCCCCACACCACTGACATGTCAGTTGGCATTTCTTCTTTGGGAAGAGTAGAGGGAAACGCAGTCTCCTTAGTACTGGACACATCTATGCCTCCTATTCACGGGAACTCTGGAAGCCAGGAACACAACCACCTTCTAGTAGTTTCTTAGGGGGACAAATCACCTTTACATTGGTATGACTACACCCAAGGAGGCACTATTCTTGGCACCCCTGCTGATTTGGTATCATACTCTTATCTGTCCCTGTGGAGACCTTCCTCTCAATGGAACTGTCCTCTGCCCTTCTATAGGCAAGCACAACCCTCCCTCTCCCCATTTGAATATGCTTTAGAAGCAGTTTTGGCTTTGCTATGTTGGATTCCAATTCCTTTGATCGATTTTTTTTTTTTGGTTTGTACCAACGTAAGTTAGCTGAAACAGCACAAACTGTCTGCCAAATGAAACAATTTCCCACCCAGAACATTAATTCATTGCTCTCTGTGGGTGATGTAGTTTATTATGTATTGTGGGGAAGGCAATTTTACAACAAGGACAAGAGTAGTTCCTCCTTTGGAACTGACAGTCTAAAAAGGTCAGTGAACACAATACATGGTTGGAGGTGGAGATCTATAGGACAGGACTTCGAGAAGGGGATATTGGCTATATTGAGGTTAATAGAGGTCAGTATGAAAAAGGTTTTATGGCAAAAGTGAACTTTGAGTTGAATTTGAAAGAAGAGATAATTTAGGGTGGAGGGGGGAATGGGAAAGCATTTTGAGTTTGGGAAGATTGGCATGACCAAAGGCTCAGAGGGTGGAAGAGGGCAAAAGGGGGAGGGAAAGGTTATTTGGGGATAGTTAGGAAGTTTGCTTGGCAAGAGCGCAGTGTGTGGGTCAGGAAAATGGTGCTGGATTATCTGATAGAGATGTGTGTTTGTGGGTAAGGTGGTCAGGAAATGCCATAGAAGGAATGCTTTTAAGTCTGCTGTCAAACATTTTGTTTTTGATCTGAAGGACAGGCCTAGGCTCACAGTGATGCTTTTAAGAGGGAAAGTTAGAAAGTCTAGGGCACTATGGGGAAGAGAGATTTTGATGATAGGCACAGATCAAGGGAAAGAGAGACCCCAAATATAATTTAGCAAGGGGAAATATTGTAGAAATGACTACAGCCACCCTGGTGAATGAGGAGTAAGGCCAGTCTGGTGTTCACAGAAATGACATCCTTTGTTGTCTGAAACAGGGCTAAAGTGACAACACACAGAGTCAGGGAAATGTGAGTTGCTGGCACCACTCACTGCTTCATCTGAGGAGACTCCCATTGGCTCCTCAGTCCACAAGATAACAGCCTGACCCGAGCTGCAGGCTGTTTTCATGGATATCACGTAACACAATCTCACCTCCCTTAATCAAGCCGTTTCCACAGGGAAGGTGGCATTGATTGCATTTGTCTTAGTGCAGAAAGGCTAGCACGGTCCAGATTTGAAGAGTTTATCCCAGAAATTAAGTCCTTAGTTTAAAGTCAGAATGTTCACATGAAGTGAGCTATTATGCACATAAACAAGGCATTCGGTTCAAAGAGTCTGTATTTATAATGCAAGTTCTTTCTTTTCCTCTGATGCGTTCATTCTGTCTTCCTTCTCTCTTCTCCTCCCTCCTTCACCCAATACAAATATCATGATCATAAATACTATAGATCTGCTCCCCAACCATAACGAGAGTGATCAGCTTCCTTCAGGGAGCTTCATTGAACCTTCCATCATGCAGAACAGCGCTCCAGATCAAATGTAATTTTAGGCAATTAGTAGTCTAACTAGATACATAATTGTTGAGATGTCGTCGGGAGAGAGCTCTTTTTCTTTCCTTTATCGCTGAAAAGACTAGCTCTAGTGTTACCGTCTCACATTCTGAGAAGTTGCTTAGTCAGTCTGAAGAAGAGAAGATGCTGTTTTTGCAATGATGGGTGCAGATGAAGATAGACACCTATCAGAAATCATCGCAGCCTTCTGAAAAAGGATTTCATTGGTTAGAAAACAAAAGATTTCAAAATCCTTAAAACGTTTAAAATAACACATTCTACTTACTGAAACTCTGACTTGAAAAAGAAATATTGGATTGTTTTTGAGTCAGGAGTTCCAAGTTAATGCATACCATTTGGAAAGAACTCTGTACTTGGAATCTGAGGGCTTGGATTCAAATCCTGACTCTGCTACTTATGTAACTTTGACAAAGTCTTTAAACTTCTCTGGTTCTCAGTTTCCTCATATGTAAAATGGAGGAGTTGTATTAGATAATCTCAAAGATTCTTCCCAGTGCTAAATCTATGCTCCTATTTCTTTTTGAAGTCCTAATAAGTGTTGATATTTGCATATTAATATGCAATATTAACAAGATAACTTGTAATTTAATGTTATGTATTATGTTTTTCTTTTGTATAGATTTAAAATACGAATTATTATTTTTAACTTTCAAAGCACTTTCATATCTACTCTCTATTTTTAACCTGACAACAATTTTACAAAGTAGGATTGACAGGTATTAGCCCTGTTTTACAGATGGAAAATGTTAATGGTAGAAGGGATCTCAGAAATCATTCAGTTCAACTTCCTTCTAAAAAGGATTGTGTCTTACAAAGGTGACCCAGTGAGTTTAATGACAGACCATGGACTAAATCCCAGATTTTTTAGCTAGCTAGTTTCAAGCAGCTCACAAGAATTTAATAAACACCTGTTAGGTGCCAAGCACTGGGCTGGTCCTGGGATACAAACACAAAAAGGGAACAGATTCTTCCCTTATAGTCTAGAACTTAGGTTCAATTGGCAGAGATAGGTACAATGTACTCCTCCTCTTACTCCTTTTCTTCTTTCTTCTCCTCCTATTACTTTCTTACATGTGAAAAGAACCTGATGGTGACTTTCAGTCCAGAGATAAAGTTTGGAATCAGGTGTTCTAATAGATACATCTTTATATATCCTGAAGTACCTTGGTTCTGACGCTTTATAACACTATTCCTTTGAGAATCTCACAATGCCTTGTCCTCTGGTTTTGGAGAATGGAATTGAAAATAATACTAAGCCATCTGACAAGAACTAATGCTTCTTTAAACTAAGTACAGATATTGTATTTTGGTGACAGCCTGTTTAATAGAACAAAGGAAGGAGATGCCAGAAACAGAGAATCTGGCGAGGAAGTTGTTACAGATGCTATTGCTTCTCTAGCTGGGCAAGAAGAAAGGCCAATCCAATTTTAAGGTTTACTAAACTGGGTGTGAAAATTAATCTTCATATTAGATGGATACCCAAAGTTGTTCCTTTCCTCAAACCCAAATATATGCTCCTACAACCTGATAGTCAACCTGTTTCCATCTATCATGGTTTATATCTTAACAGCCTTTCTATTCCCTGCTTCGCTTTTTTTAAGTTAAAATTTATTTTTTTCAGTGATCAAGAATCCATTTTTTTTCTTCCTCTACCTCTAAAAAAGGGTGAAAGGGTGGCTAGGTGTTGCAGTGAATAGAGCACTGGCCCTGGAGTTGGGAGGACCTGGGTTAAAATCCAGCCTCAGACACTTAACACAAAACTAGACATGTGACCTTGAGCAAGTCACGTAACCCTAATTGTCCTACCTCCCTCCTTCAAAAAAAAAAGCGAACAAATAAAAATGGGGGGGGGGCGGAAGAAGGAAAGTCCTGTAAAATTAATTCTCATGTGTCACAATGTCCCAAAATATATCTCATTATGCATATGTTGTCCATCCCCTCCCTGTTAGGTCTCTTCCCTACTTGGTTAAGCACAAAGGGCTCTCTAAATGCATTGCTATTAATATGATCATTTTTTTCCCTTCTGCTACTACTGCAGGTTAATATTCCTGTAGCTGCTATTTTGTCTCTAGGCATGGAATCACTTCCAGAAAAGTAATAATAATAATAAAATAAATAATGCTGCATATTTGTACAATGCCAAACCAGGATATTTGTGAATGAATGTTTGCAATTAAAGTATCCTGCAATGACCTCTCGTTCTCTTATGTAAAATTAGAGGGATAGACTGGATAACCTCTAAGACTCCTCCTTGTTCTGAGATCAGATGACTTGCCAGTTGTTAATGCCCTCCCCCTGAAATTACTTTGCATATTTTTTACATTAAAGAGGCAATGTGAAGTTGTGGGTAGAAAACCTCAGAGTCAGGAAGACCTGAATTCAAGTTATGCTTTTGATCTTTACTGAGTATGTAATAATGCTGGGCAAGTCATTTAGCTTCACAAAACGGCAAAGCAGGGGCTTATCTGCATGCAAGGGAGTTTCTTCATTGGGCATTTCACTATGCCACTGAAATTACAGGTCCAGTTTAACAAAAAGGATAAGTATAGAATTTCTTCTGCCTTTCTCTTTCTTTGGTGCCTATCTAGGGGATAGACAGTATTTAATAAATTGAATTGAATTGAACTGAAAGTGACATTAAGCAAAGCACCAGATTAGACACTTTGTTTCTATATGCTGAGCAGACCAGGTCCCTTGACACACCTTAGATTATAAGGTCCATGAGGCCTTACTCCTCTTCAAGTTAGTGACTCAAACATCAAAGGCACTGAATAGTTTTTTAAAAAATAAATTGATTAATATAGAAATTTTGCTTGTGTTTTTATGCATTTTAATAAGATAAAAGGACTTGGGTTACTTTTTAAAATGTTCATTCTAATATGTGGAATCTTTTCCCCTGCTCCCCTTCTCCTCTTTTCTCCTACCACATATACTGACTAAATAATTCTTCACATATTTCTTAAGTACCACCTATGTTCAAGGCACGGTTCTAGACACTTGAGACAAAAGATAAATGTGAAAACCAGTTTCTTCTCCAGAGTTTATGTCTTCCTGGAGATAATATGGAAAAGGAGAGAACATGAACAACCAGGGGAATCAGGAAAATTTTCCTATATAAGTAGTACCCGAGCAGACCTTTGGAGGAAGGAAACAAAGTATTCAGAGAGATGAAGAAGGAATATGTTCCAGACACGGGTGATAATCTCTACAGAGGCACAGAGTCAGGAGATTGCTGTGTACAGGGCAAAACAAATAAGCATGTTTGGCTGGAATATAGAATAGTTGAAGGAGAATAATTTTAAATAAATTTGCAATGGTAGACTGGGAGCAGATTGAGAAGGATTCTAAGTGCCAGGTAGAGGAATTTGTATTATAACTTAGAGGCTATATTGCCACTAATGATTTTTAAGCAGTGAAGTGACATGGTCACAACTGGCATGTGTATAGAGTGAAGAGTGAGGAGCCTGGAAGCAGGGAGGCCAATTAAGAGTTATTGACATTATTTGGGTGAAGGATAACTGTTGTGTAAATTAACCGTGGGAACACGAGCAATGATTTGGAAATGAATTGGATATAGAAGGTGATGGTACATGAAGGCTAGAGGGTGACTTTGAGGTTCCATAGCTGGGTGACCAGAAGATTGATGATGCTCTCAACAGAAACAGGGAAGCTTAGATGAAGAGCAGGGGGAAAACATTGAGTTATGTTCTAGATACGTTAAGTTTGATGTTCCTGAGACATTTCCAAGTAGAGATGTTCTTCACATGCTTGGTAATGCTGGTAGAGCTCAGAGGAGATGAGAGTGAAGATATAGATCTGGCGGTTATCACCTAAGAGGTAATAATCAAACCTGTAAGAACTCTAAAGTTGGGGTATAGAAGGATAAGATGACCCAGTATAGAGTCCAGCTTATAGGAGACTCAACAAGGGAGAGAGATAGAAGGGACAGGCAGAACCTAGAGAGAGTAGTATCACAAAAAGCTTAGGGAGGAGTTCATTTCCAGGAGGGTCTTAGCAGTATCAAAGGCAGCATAGAAGTCAGAAAGGAGGGAAACTGAGAAAAGACTATTTAATTTGGCAATTAAAAGATTATTAGCAACACTTTTGATCTATATTGACTATGTGATGCTGGGCAAGTCAGTTAACCTTTCAGTGTCTAAGGGATAGCAGTTTCAATCCAGTGACAAGTTTAGAAGCCAGATTGCAAGAGTTTAAGAAGTTCTCCAAGTCTTGATGCTGGAATTTGCTTCTGTAGCTACTTTTCTGAGACAAGAGAGTGAAGATCAAAGTCAATGGATTTGGCTGTATTGGGTGCCTGATGATTGGGGGTGAATTTGCCTAAAGCAGAATGGATGTTGTGACTGTCAATGACCAACCACTTCACTGACCTCATCTACATGTTTGTGGGTTTCAATATAATTCCACCCATGGCAAGAGTACTGTTGAGGCTGAGAGTAGAAGGCTAGTGATAAATGAAAAAGGCATTGCTATCTTCTAGGAGCAGAATTCCACCAGTATTAAATGTGGAGATGCTGGAGCTGAGTGTAGAATCCATTGGTGTCTATGCCACCTTGGAAAATGCTGGAGTTCCCTTCAAAGGTGGAACTAAGCATGTCATCATGTATGCTCCTTTGGATGATGCCTCTATGTTTGTGATAGGAATGAACCATGAGAAATATAATAATTAAGATATTCAATAATGCCTCCTATATTACCAGCTGCTTGGCACCCCTGACCAAGGTCATCCATGATGACTTTGGCATTTTTGAATGATTCATGACCCAATCTATTCTATCACTGCTACCCAGAAGACAGCAGATGATTCATATTGAAAGCTGTGGTATGATGGGTATAGTGCTACCCAAAACATCATCCGTGCTTCTGCTGGTGCTGCTGTTGGCAAGGTTTTTCTGAGCTGGATAGGAAGTTCATGGGCATGACCTTCTGTGTTCTTCTTCCAGTATATTTGTCATGGATTTGACCTGTTGCCTAGAGAAATCTGTGTGATATTATGCTATTAAGAAACTGGTGAGGCAAGTATCAGAGGGACCCTAAAGGGCATCTGGGACTAAACAGTAAAGGGTTGAATCCTTTGGCCTTAACAGTGACACTTATTCTTCTACGTCTGATCCTGGTGCTGGAATTGCCCTAAATGACCATTTTGTCAAGCTCATTTTTCTGTATGACAATGAGTGTGGTTAAAGCCACCAGAGTTTAGTAGATTCCATGGTTTACATATCCTCCAAAGCATTAAGTAGAACGCCATGAATCTTCATCCTCTGGAAAAACAGGAATTATGTGATGGAGAGCCCACGCTGTAACTCTATTTCTCTATATTGGGAATCTCATACCCCGTCCACACAGCCCCTGCCCAAGACACCCCTATAATATGGGGGAGAAACATGATGAAGTCCTATATTATGTACCATTAATAAAATAGCTATTTTTATTGCAAAAAAAAGTGAATGGGAGGTGAGGTAAGAAACAATAGTATAGAAGTATAGATGATTCTAGGCTTTTGGTTATAAAAGGGAGGAGAGACAGATTTAGTAGGATAATTTATGGGGATGGTAAGATCAAATGAAAAGTTTTTAAGGAGTGGGGAGACATGAGTACATTTGCATGTTGCATGGGGAAAGCTCTCCCAGGCACTTTAGTAGTAGCGTGTGCTTTTGAAAATGCAAATTTTGTTTGTTTGAAGGAGGGAAAAGGAAAGGGAGAGAGCACTCCATTTTGGAGAAGGTAAAGATCTGCTGTATAGGATATGTGGTAAAAGAGATATAGCTTTGTTCATTTCTTATACATAAAATAAGGTGAGCTATCTGCTGTCAACATGTTGCCAAGCAGAGAATCTCTATAAGGATCTCCTCTAATGGATCAAGATTCCTTTTTTAAAAAAAAAATTATTCATTTATTTTTAGTTTTCAACATTCATTTCCACAAGATTTTGAGTTACAAATTTTCTGTCTTTTCCCTACCCCCACCCCAAGATAGCAAGCATACTGAATACCCCTTCCCCCAATCTGCTCTCTCTTATAACCTTCCCTATCCCCACCCCCTTACTTTTTTGTAAGGCAAGATGGATTTCTAGTCCCCATTGCCTGAGATCTTATTTCCCGATTGCATGTAAAAAAATTTTTTTTAACATTTGTTTTTAAAATTTTGAGTTCCAGATTCTTTCCCTTCTTCCTTCCTCACCCACCCCCACTGGGAAGACAAGCAATTCAACATAGGTTGTACATATGTAGTTACGCAAAACATTTCCATAGTAGTTTTAGTGTGAAAGACAAACTATATTTCCCTCCATCCTATCCCGCTCTGCATTTGTTCTATTTTCTCCTTGTATTCTATCCCTTTTCAAAAGTGTTTACCACTAACTACCCTTCCCCCCCAATCTGTCCTCCCTTCTATTATCCCCCTTCTTATCCCCTTCCCCCCTACTTTCCTATGGGGTAAGATACCCAGTTGAGTGTGTATGTTATTCCCTCCTTAAACCAAATCCAGTGAGAGTAAGGTTGACTCCTTCCCTTCTGCTTTCCTGCTCTTCCCCTTTGTAACAGTTTTTCTCTTGCCTCTTTTCTGTGAGATAATTTACCCTATTCTATCTCTGCCTTCTAGATTCCTTTTAATTGGCATAAATGTTATGCACAAAAAATGACAGTGCTAAAATTCTCAAGTAGTTTTTCTACAAGCAGAATAACCCTTCCTTCTATCTTTTTTTATCCAGATAATTTGCTTAGAAGAAACACTTTTTATATAGGATAGAGCATAAACTCAAATTTTTGAGAATTAGTCAAGTCTAAATTAGTGATTTTTTTACAGGATGTTTTAAATTATTACAAAGAAAGGAATAAGCAAATGGAACATTGGGTTTGAAGAGAAGATTTTGTTTGAACTTGACCTCATTTCTATGTAATCCTGGCTAAGTCACTTAACTTGTCTGTCCCTTAGCTTCCCCATCTATAAAATGAAAGTGTCTACTAAACCATGGTGGCTTTAATTATATTCATTGTCATACCAGGAAATGAGCTTGACAAAATGTTCGTTAAGTGCAATTTAGCACCAGCATCAAAGGTAGAAGAGTGGGTATCACTGTTAAAGTCAAAGGATGCAACCTTTTCCTCTATTTAGCCCAAGATGCCTTTCAGGGCCCCTCTAACACTTGCTTTACCATTTTCTTAATATCATAGCATCACACAGATCCATTCCAGTTTTGAATCATATGGTCCTTTAACAGTAGGACTGAATTATACCATATAGCATGAACAAGAATTCTGAGTTATGTCACTTATTTCAAATTTTTTATTCAATAAAAATTATAGAACTTTAGATGTTAGAGCAGGAATAAGTCTCAGAGATTATCTGGTTCAATATACAGTGAGGAAACTGAGATCTAGGAGGTTGAGTTGTTTCCTCAAGGGCACACAGTGAATAAATGACAGATTTGGGACCAGACCCTGGTTCCTCAGACATCTGGACTGGTGGACTTTCAAACTTCTCTCACATATACCATGTTGACTTACTGAAATATCTGAATTAATGAAGTCCAAATTACTATAAAGCCTAGAAGGGTAATGCTCTCTTAAGAACATTACTATTTATGTGACTCTAGCCTGTGACTTTAAAATAGGAACTTTGTCTATTTAAAGCAGAAATGTTACCCAAGTTGTCAATAAGATAAATTATATGGTTTGTGCTTCTGCCCCTTGTATAAAAAATCAACACTTGCATACTGAAATTAGTCTTGATTCCAGTCATAGATTCCTAAAACAAAATGCATTAAGGAAATTGGAACTCTCATTTGGGAAGAATAAGAATATTTTTCAAGCCTGAACAATAAAATGAGTAGGTATAAATACATTGAACCCTTAAAAAATTTGAGAAGTTAAAGCCAAGAATGACTTCATTAGGGCTAATACAACATTCTCCTGTCCTAGAAAATTAAAGAAAAACAGAGTAGTCCAAAAATTTGAAATGATGCACCATTGACTCAGCATGGATTCCTTTCTATCTCAGTGCAGAAGTTGTGGTGATTAAGAAAGCACTTAGTGTTGGTTATATGAAGTAAGTCAATAGAAAGAAGTGTAGAATATGAAGGTTAAAAACATGCAGAGTTGTTTGGTTACACTGCCTTGTTCCCTCTCTGATAGAAGCCCATGTTGCTTAGGTGTTAGGTGTGTCTTAGAGAGAACCCCTTAGAATATGCAGGTTAAAAAGCCAGAATCTGAAACTGGCAGCAACTGAAGTTCTTTGCCATGTATTTTAAACAAATCAACACAAGACTAATTGAAATGGAGTCATATCTGCTACTAAATGCTTTTCTCTGCTTTCTTTTTCTTAGGAATTTATCAAAGAACTGCTATCTCGGATAAGAGGCATGAGGAAACTGAGTCCCCCCCAAAAGAAGAGTATATAACTTTTTGCATGGAGAGTAGAATTCTCTCCAAGGGACACAGAAAGGGAAATGGGATTTTGACCACAAGAAGACACTTATTTAAAAGAAAAAATAGTTGTCTTTCTGAGCAACTTTTCTTTTTCTTCTGTTAGACATTTTATCCATGGATGTTTCTTATTTGTTTTTATGGATTTGTTTTTTAAATATTTCTTTTAATCAAAGCTATCAATGCTTTGGATGCAGCACAAATGTCAATGAAAGATTATCCAACTAGATGGAAGAGCCCAGGGATTTGATGGAGGCCTCTTGGGAGTTGACATGGGCAGCCCTATCTAATGTGGCAAATGGGAATGTGTTTGTAACCTTATAAAGCAGGGACAATGGCTTTCTTACAGATAGTTTGGTAATATTTTCCCCCTTCAATTGTATATTTGACTCATAGACGTCCAATTTCTTGTACTTGTATATACACGATTATGTTACTCTGTAGATGTGAGTATTATTTCCTGTGGATGGAATCGATGTTTGGTCATCCTTTAACTGGAGACCACAGCACTTGTGTTTTTGAGGGGCAACTTCACATTCTTAATGCAGGTGCTGAGATTTTTAAAAATTCACTTTATGCACCAAAGTGAAGACATTAAATGTATCAGTTCTTTCAGGAAGCTACACTTAAATTTCTGGTTGTTACTGTTTTCAAGGGCGTAACTTATGGATGGACTTCATATTGTCTTATTGATCCTGATGCTTTGCCAGGCCTCTTCCTTACTGCCTCATTCATAATAATTTGGAATCATGTTAACCCTTTGTTTGAAGCTCTGATAGGAACTCTATAGAGAAATGCCAGCACTGTCAGAACAGTGTTTTACTGCAGAAAAAGAAAGCACTGTGTAGCATTTCATTCTCGGCTTTCAACCAAATACAGTGTGTTGTCTCTCCCATTAAAACGGGTCAAAAGCAAACATGCATGTTTGAGCTCTTTCTCTGGCATACTTAGTGCTTCAGGACTTGGGACAGCATTAAACCTCCCATAGGGAGGACACAATTTGAGTGTCCCATTGAGGTGTTGGGAGGCAGGGAAGCCTCAACCTTCTTTGATGACTGAATGAAGCCTTGATGTCAGAACATGCTCCAAATAGTATTGGCACTTCCTGACCCCCTATATAGTATATGGGTAAGGGCATAGCAGTTTCACAGGATCATAGGGCAAAACTGGGCAAAGCTATGGTGCCCATTTCTTTACCCTTTCCTGTACTTTGGAGTCGGTTCTGGGGAAGTCAACTGTCCTTCTTTCTTCAATAGTATATTCCTGCTCCTTGTGAGATGATTAAAATAAGTCTGCAGTAATGGCATGGCTATCTGACCATAATTGAAAAAAAAAGGGGGGAAGAGAATACTTCAGGTAGACCTTTGGCTCCCTTGGGTGGTATTCTTTATCTGCTATGTGATGTTCATAAGTGATCATGTAAAGGAAGACAGTAGTCAGGCATTTTATATCAAGGGTGCTCTGAACATATTTTATTTTTAAAAAGAAATATGTTTGTGAATTTTCTGTATACTGGCAAGCTTTTTAAAATGTATTTAATTTTGTAATGTTTACCAATGATTTATTTACAAGATATTTACTCAAATAAATGGAACAACTTACAGCTCTTGTTACATGTATGCCTTGCCAAACTATCTTGTTGTACTAAGCACTGAGATGTATTTTTTTCATTTCCAAGGAATTTGTAATCTTTTAATCTTCTCAAATGCCCTGCTGCATTTTATAGATTGGGGAGATGGAAACAGAAGCTTTGGTGAGTTCTAGCTCATTGAAGGAAATGAGTCAACTTCTTTGATTAATTATCATCCTAATTAAATCCCTTACCTAGACCAAGGACCCCTTATTTAATTAACTTCCCTTTTATATCTGGTAGGAGTTACCTGGAAGGTTTAGTTGAATTTATTAATCAGATATTCATATTGTTTTTAGAATTTTTTTGACCACACAAGAGGAGAAACAAGAGTAGATTATACAGGATTTCCACCCAATAGTCTGAAAAAAACCCAAATATGATACTTGAGTGAGTCTAGGATAATATAGGTTTGTGCCTAAAGTGTGTTTGTACTTCTTGTATTCCAAGAATCATGAATATAGAAAAAAAAGTTATCACATGAGTCATTCATAGATCAAGAAATTCTTTTTGTTCTGGCTCATGGAGTTATTATGCCCATACTTAGACAATATTTGTGGTATCTATCATATCAGCATGTGGATTTAAATTTCTTTGACATTTATTCACCACTGCCCTATACCCAACTGGAAAGGAAAACAAGATAGCTGGCATGTACAATGGAAATTCAGAAGTATCTTCATTTTCAGTCCGGTGATCTCTCAACCAAAGTTAGATTCACTTCTAAGTTTATTGGATTGGTGCCCATTACTGGAGATGTTCTCTTTGACCTCTTAGGAAATCACATCTGCCTTTAGAATTGTCCATGTTTCCTGTAGATGGCTCCTCATCAGGCATAATGAAACCTTTTGACTTTGGGGGTTTTTTCTACTACCTTTAAGGTGGAAATTGAAAATTTGGAATTCATGTTCCCTGTTTGTGTCTCAAGTTCAGCAGTGTGAAGACTGGTGTCTGCTCCTTCACCAAGTTAATAAATTTAGAGCTGGAAGGGAACATATAGGCCATCTAATATAGAGTTCTTAAACTTTTTGTGTCATGGGAGTCCTTTGGCTGTCCTGTGAAAGTGATGGACTTCTTCTCAGAATAATGTATGAAATAAATGCATAGGATTGAAAAGAAAACAAATTATATTAGAATACTATTATCAACATTTAAAAAATTCAGACTCCTTGGAGGACTGTGGACCTCCAGTTAAGAACCTTTGATTCAGTCTAGATAGGGAAACTGAATTCCAGGAAAGTGAAATGATTTGACCAAGATCACACATGTAGTAAGCAGAAGAACCAAGATTGGAACCTTGTTCCTTTGATTCTGATACTGAAACACTTTCCATTATACACGATTGCCTGCTCAAGGATCAACTTTCTGCTGCATTGCATCCCTTTTCCTTTGATATATGGTAGGATGGCTTGAAACATCACTTGGCAACAAATTTGTAGGGTCATAGAACCAGACTTAGAGCTGAAAGGGAACTTTGTGGCTAATTAGTTCAATTTTCATTTTATTTTATTTGCTTTACTTTCAGGGAGGGGAAAGGTAGGGCAATTAGGGTTAAGTGACTTGCCTGAGATCACATGGCTAGTTTTTTGTGTTAAGTGTCTGAGGCTGGATTTGAACTCAGGTCCTCCTGACTTCAGAGCCAGTGCTCTTTTCACTGTGCCATCTGGCTGCCCCTCAATTTTCATTTTAAAGATCAGGAGTCTGATCTTAGAGATATAGAGATAGCATAAAGATATTAAGTGACTGGCCCAAGGTCACACAAGGAGGAAGTAGCAGACTTGGGATCTGATCCCAAGTACATACTTTTCATCTATATTGAAAAGACCAAGTGTGGTCATGATGGTACATGCCTGTAATGCCTACTACTAGGGAGGCTGAGGCTGGTGGAGCTCTTGAATCTGGGAATTCTGAGCTTTAGCAAGGAACTAAAGTCAATTGGGAGTTCACACTAAGTCTGGCACCAGTATGGTGTGTCCCAGGGGGAGGGAGCTGCTGGTTACCCAAGTAGGAGCCAAGTGGCTTAAGTCAGAAATGGAGCAGGTGAAAGCTCCCATGCTGACGGGTGGTGGGCTGGGTCTATGAGTAAGGTTGCTGTACTACCTACCAGCCCAATCTCTTTTCAAAGAAATCTAAAAGACAAATTTTGGGGAAAGGATTTTAAAATTATATATACAATTTTTATGAGCCATATTAAAAAAACTATGAATCTTGGGCTACACAGATCCTGTTTATTCAATAGCTAAAGAACATAAAAGCTTCTGCAAAATATGGGACTGTCAATTAGCTAATGAGAATTGTTTAAGGAAGAGAACTTTAGAGACTGGTAGCTACCATATTGTGTCATATACCTCCCTATGGCTCTGGGCAGGGGGAGGGGGGAGAGTCTTAAGGGGATCCTGCAGTCTATCTCATACACACCACACACACACACACACACACACACTCTCTGTCTCTGTCTCTGTCTGTCTCTGTCTGTCTCTGTCTCTCTGTCTCTGTCTCTCTCTGAATCTCCCTCCCTCTGTCCCTCCCTCCCAGAAATCTCTGCTCCTGCCCTTACCCTCAGAAGTTGCAGTGGGTTACTTGAGTAAGCTTGATCCTTGTACCATGGAATCCCTTGGGAGCAGAGGAAAGATTTTGGTGTAATGGGGAAGTCCCTTGAATCATCCTTAGAGAATGGCAATGTTCCCTTCCCCACATATTCCCCTCCCCTAACAGCAATATCTTCATCCACTTCATGGAGTTGACCTGGACTTCCTGGTGCCAGTTAGCATCTGGGATGGCTCTGTAGTGATTCTTAATCTGGGGGTTTGTAAACTTGATTTACTTTAAAAAAATTTTTGATAACTATAAATGCAATTATTTTTCTTCCTGCTATTATATATTTTATGCATTTAAAAACATTATTCTGAGAAAGAATCCACATTGGCTTCCCAGAACAGGTAAAGGAGTCCATGGCACAAAAAATGTTCCGAACTTATGTCTTAGAGGCAGTTGTGCTTGAAATTTCTTGAATTCTGTCTCACTGAACCTCAAGTTTTCCCTCAGAGTGTGTAGGCAAAACTAAGATTTCCTTTCAACAGTTTCTGATTTGGGAACAATTATTATTGGTAGAGCACTCAGGGTTATCCTTCTGCTATCAGAATTCATAATGGGAGACAAGTCAGTCTAGGGTGGGTTCTAGGTTGAAGTGCTAACTCCACCTGTCAAGACAGGAGGCAGCACGGTCCACTGGAAAGAGCTCTGCCTATGGAGACAGTGGACCTGGTATCAAATCCCACCTCAAACACACACTGCCTATGACACCTTGGCAAATCACAGCCTTCCTCTGTAGGTCTCACTTTCTTCATCCATAAAATGATGGAGTTGGAATAGATAATCTCTGCTGTCCCTTCTGGCTCCAACTCTATGGTTCTATGATAATGTGACATGATAGTAAGGTAGGTATACACCATTTAAAAATATGTGTATATTATCTTAGATTTCCTTTAGAGTCTGTCTAAATGATTTAGTAACGGTTTTTGCTAAATAGTGCTGCATGGAAATCACATCTGAATTAGACAAAGAGACTAGAATCTTCCTTACTTCCTTCATCTTTCTCCTTCCATTCATTTAATTATTTGAATCCAAACACATCAGTTTAGTATAGAGTGTATAGAAAGTCGATGCCATTCCATGTGGAAAAGCAGGACAGAACATGCTGTCCATTAACTCATAATCCTTCCGTGAAATAATGGAGAACTTCTCATCATCCCTGGTGTGTGAGCAAGAACTGCCAAGGCTCTGTGGTGTTTCCACTCCTACAGGAACAAATGCTGGAAATGCTTCATTTTTCAAAGGCATTCTTATGCCACAATGAATACTGAACAGTCTTCTCTTGTTGACTGGTCTAACTTGCCCTGGGACTAATTGTTTTTGGAGACTTCATTGTTCTTTAACCTCTTTTGGCTGTGTGGGTGTTCCCAACACTGCAGTACCAGACTGGCATTTTAATGGTGGATTGTTATTTAAACAGCTTGCAATTAGATATGGGAAGTCTTATTCTTTGGTGTTTTACTTAGGCAAATTGGATAAATAAGGCCAGACTTGGCCAGGATACAAATTTCCTTCAAGCTTTAGATGCTTAATAATGCATTAAACAATATTGGCGGAGGGATGCATATTTTTTTTGGCCAATCTTTTGTAGACTTCCCTTATTCCTATGACCCTACCAAGTAAATCAGGATGAACAAGAACATATTTTTAGCACACACTGTACATGCCACCATATGTGTACACATTTGCATTTCAGCTTGATGTGCATTTTCTATAATCTCTCAAAAATAACCTGATCAGTAGTTGAAATGGACAGATGCTTGATTGCCCGAGGCTAGAATGAAACACACCCACACCCACACATACACACAAATATGTATACGTGTACATATGTACTCTCAAATATACAGAATATACACATATGTGCATATATAATATATCCCATGGGAGTACACTGGGGTTTGTGAATGAGCATGGAGAACTCTGGGTCTGGGAAGTACCTCTCACCATTACAGAATCTTACCTAAGTCTAACAGCAGAAATGACCCTAAGGGGCCAGCTAGGTGGAACAGTGAATAGAGCACTGGCCCTGGAGTCAGGAGGACGTTCAAATGTGGTCTCAGACACTTAACATAAATTACCAAAAAAAACCCCAAACCCTAGCTGTGTGACCTTGGGCAAGTCACTTAACCCTGATTGCCCTACCTTCCCCTCTCAAAAAAAAAGTACACTTAAAAAAAGTACATTTAAGAAATGACCCTAAGGCATTGACTAAGGTACTGAGATGTTATATGACTTGCTCAGGGTCACTTAACTAGTAAGTGTCAGTCAGAATTTGAGCCCTATGACATATTGCATCTATAATAGACTTATCCAGATTAGACATATATAAGTAAATAGATTTATATATGTACATATATATGTATATATGTGTGTGTGTGTGTGTGTGTTTACCCAGTTTGGATCTATTATTTAACCAGTGTAAAGAAGCTTTGGTATAAAATCTCCCTTTTCATAGGCAGATGGACAACTTGTCTCATATTTGTAGTGTCAGAGAGTTACTTGGAACAGTGAGAGATTAAGCGCTTTGCCTGTAGCCATACAGCTGGTATATGTCAGAGAAGGGACGGGAAGCTGGGTCCTCTTGATTCCAAGGCTGGAAATACAAAAGGGCTCGCCAGGCTTCCAAAAGGGGATAAGTTATTTTACATGACTAATCTCCCTGGATATAGCCCCAAATAACAGAAACACACCTCTCCATTTCTCACAATTGACAATCTGAATTTTATACTCATCCAAGAATGGGAGTAGTGAGAGAGGCTGAATGATTAAAGGAAGAACTAAATATTTCTTAGGTGTCTACAGTGTGTCAAGAACTTTACTAAGCCCAGGGGACACAAATAGAAAAAAAAAACAAGAGAGTTCTAATTGAGGAGACAACACACATAAAAGAGACTGGGTACGAGGTGGCAAGAAAGGGCCAGATTTTTCAAGGATGCAGTGGCAGAACAGATGGCAAGAACCAGGCATTCTTAAGGTGAAGCACTAGGTTAGATGACAATACCCAGGGATCTGGAAGGAACGCTAGGCTGTGGATGCTAAGGCCCAGCAGAATTTAGGATTGGGTGGCAGGACAGATGGTAAGCAGACCTAAGTTGTCCTCCATCTCACGGGACGGCTTGTAGCTGGCATCTCCCAGCTCACCCAAGTGGCATAAACAGGAACATTGTTCTTTGTGTTGACATTCTTAGATGGCATTTGTATGACCAGGGGTCTTTTGGGAAAGGGGAAGGAAGCAAGACAGAAGGATGAGGAGAGTTGTTGCCTTGCACTTTCTCTAAAATGCGTGCTTGGAGATTAGGGGCACTCTGATCATGCTATTTTAAAGTACCCATGTTAAAATACACAAAGAATTAAGTCAACACGATTTGTTTACCCATCAAATGGATTCTTTAAAACAGGAATAGAATGCGAACTCACTGAAGTTAGTGCGGGAATTTTGGTTCTTACTAGGTCAAAGAAGGATACAAACAAACAAGTCACTTGAAGATAAACTTGATTGTTTCTCTCTCTGTTTCTTTGTCTCTCTCTCTCTCTCTCTCTCTCTCTCTCTCTCTCTCTCTCTCTCTCTGTTTCTCTTGTCTCTTCCTCTCTGTCTCTGCTCTCTATCTCAGTTTTTCTACTGCAAAGTGAATCTCTTGTTGCCGGTTCTCTCTCTCTGTCTCTCTTTGTCTCTCTGTCTCTCTTTGTCTCTCTGTCTCTCTCTCTCTGTCTCTCTGTCTCTCTCTGTCTCTCTGTCTCTGTCTGACTCTCTGTCTCTGTCTCTCCCTCCCCACCCCTCTCTGTCTCTCTCTCTCTCTCTCTCTCTCTCTCTCTCACACACACACACACACACACACACACACACACACACACACACACACACACACCAAATAGCCTGACTCCAACCCCATTTCTTGGTGGTAGTATGTGGACAAGGGACCTGTTGGTCATCCTTGGTCTCTTCATTTCACACATCATCATAGCTAGCAATTATATGGTGCTTTGAGATTCACAAAGCACTTCACATACCTTATCTCATCATCTGACTTGATCCTCACCATAATCCTGTGAGGCAAGTGCTATTATTATCCATATTTTATAGGTGAGGAACTGATGCTGAAAGCATTGAAATGGCTTGGCCAGGGTCACAGATAATTAGTGACAGAGGTGGGATTAGAATTCAGGTCTTCCTGACTCCATGTTTAACACTATCTACTACATTATTTACACATTATCTAGAACTCCAAAGATCCATCATTTCCCCAGTGTTGGGACTCTTGCCCCTGGTGTAGATACAACTCACCCAAGGCTCAGCAGTTCTTCAGGAGTGGCTGCTGTTTTAAAATAAAAAATGACTACCTCATTCTCTGGGGACAGAGCTCCTTCTTGGTTGCCAAGGGTGGTTGTCTGACTGCACACAGTCACCTGATGATAGGAGGGCTATATTGGCAGTATTTTCAGTTTTGTAGGCTTACCAGAGGTTATACTCTGCTGATAGCCTATAACCTTATTGGCTTCACACACCTCACAACCAGGATCTTTTCCCCACTATAATGATGCGATATATGAGTGGGGGACTTTGGTTACACAGAGGGTGATAAATAAAAAGGCATAGTTGTAAGCACTGACCTGTGATTTCATTGTTATGGATAACTCCCAGGTTGGGAAACTCTTCTACCAGTGTATATTGGCAACTTCTGTACAACTGATAATCGTAGAGAGTTGGTTAGGGTACTGATCAGTTCCATGACTTGCCTAGGGTCACAAAGCTGGTATATAGAAGAAGTGAGACAAAATCTAGATTCTCCTGGCTTCAAGTCAGCATTTCATTTTTTTAAAAAAAAGTTATAAATTAGCCTTTTCAGAAGAAATGATGATGATATGAGTAGTTAATATTTATATAGCATTTTAAGGGCTGTAAAGCACTTTATGTATGTTATTTAGAAAGTGAGACGGTGCTATTATCATTCCCATTTTACAAATGGGGAAACTGAGGCTGAGAGAGGACGAATGATTTGCCTGTGATCACATAACTAGTCAATGTCTAAGGCAAAATGATGAATGTAGAAGAGGGGAAGAACCGGGGCAGCTAGGCGGTGCAGTGAATAGAGCACCAGCCCTGGAGTCAGGAGGACCTGAGTTCAAATTCAGCCTCTGAAACTTGACACACTTATTAGCTGTGTAACCTTGGGCAAGTCACTTAACCCCAATTGCCTTGCCTTCTCCCTCCAAAAACAAACAACCCAAAACCAAAAATGAAAAAGGGAAGAATCCTGAACTGTGTGACCATGGGCAAGTCACAGCCTTTCTCAGCCTCCCTGTTCTCATTTGTGAAATGAGATTGTTGGACTTGATGGCCTCCTCATGTTCCATTCAGTCCTAAATCTATGAGTCTCACTGATCACTTGCCAAATCACCATTTACTTGCAGTAAATAGTATTGCTTCACAGAGAAACTAAGCTATTCCAATCCATTCAGGCAGGGACATTTAATTCTATAAAATCTTTTATAGCTTCTAGCAGGAAATAACCCCCTAACTACCTTTTTGGTTTCTGTTTTTATTATGTGTCTCATATAATCCGAAGTACTGTAGTTTAATTTTTTTTTAACTTGGGAGAACTAAAGCTGTTTCTTAGTACTATCATACAGAAACTCCTTCCTACCTGTCATCCTAACAACAGCACCACTAGTTTAAAAATCTCTTCGCTCTCAACTACCACCTCATATTTGGAATAGGAAACTGATTTCATTGTATGCTCAACTCTATAGTTGTAAATATTCCCAGCTGGATAGGAAATCCAGAGGCTAAAACTTCTTCAGAGCTGAGATTTCCATCCTGTTGCCAATAACAAATATAAAATTTAATGTTCATTCAATTATGATTATCCAGGGAAAACCAACCAGCAATGAAAGAACTTTAAAAATGTGGCCAATCGCAAATCCAATATCCTCATTTCAATTACCCACTTCATTACTAAGAGGGTAATTATTTCCTGAGTTGTCAGATTTTGGAGGAAAGTCCTAGGGGGGTAATTCCCTGATAATTGGGAAATTAAATGTTAATGTCCAATGTGGATTAGGAAAGAATGTTTTATGAGGAACAATTCAGAATCCTGTATTGAATGCCTGATTCTGGATATTTCATCAGTTTTCCTTTGAGTCCTTCATAAAGGCAGTTAAATTAATCATGCAGTGTTATCAGAGAAAATTTGCATCCTTTTCCTATATGGTGGTGGTAGGGTAGTTGCATATAAGAGAGGGGGAAATCAGAGGGTTCTGGGAAGATGGCAGAGTAGGTCAGAAAATTCTAAGCTCTCAAGATTTCCCCCACACAAAAGAGTTAAAATAGTACCTTGGGGCAAACAAAGTGTGGTATGGAGATAAATAAGAATAGGGGTACAACTGGGATCTTCCCAGGACACTTTGAAATCAGAAGAAAAATCCCAGGATGAGGTTTGGTTCCTGTGAAGAGTAAACACCTCCAGGCTAGGGTCTGTTTTGACAAGTGGCAAGCCCTGGGATTAGTTGTTTTGAGAGGCTGCCTCAGTAGCCAAAGGATAGTGAAGGGAGGTGTCTGATCCCAGGAAGATCTAGGGAACCTCTGCTGACCAGGAACACCAGACTTAGCCATGCTCCCATGAGGGGCTGGGACGATAAGAAACTGGAACACACCGGACCAGTGCAGAAGCAGTGGGGTAGAAAGCCCTTGGCTGTGGGCACTTACAGGAGATTGGAGGTTTGACTTTGGTTCCAGAATAGAGGGGAGAACTGAAGATCTGGGGCAAGAAGCACCATTTCCCAAACCCTAGGGCTAGAGGTGATTACAAAAATTAAGCTATTACCTCAAAAAAAATGCACAAAGGAGAAAGAATCCAACCTTAGAAAGCTATTAATGGGAAGACTGGGTTTCAACTCCAGAGGAGGATATTGAAGTAAAGAAAGCCCTAAAGAGAAACATCAAATGGTCACCTGCCCAAAAAGAATTCACAGAAGATACTAAAAAAGACTTTAGAAATCAAATGATAAAGATGGAGGAAAAACTTTAAAAAAAAATAAAAGTAATCTGAGAAAAACCAGAAGGTTATGAAAGAAAAGTCAACAATTAGAAAAGGAGATCCAGAATCTTAAGGAAGAAAATGACACCTTGAAAATTAGAACTGGGCAAAGTGAAGCCAACGAAATTATAAGAAATCAAGAAATAATTAAACAAAATATGAATAATAAAAAATAGAAGAGAAAGTGAAACATCTTATAAGAAAAACAACAAATTTGAAGAGAAAATATAAAAATAATCAGACTAACTGGAAGTTATTGTCAAAAAAGAATCTTGATACAATAATACAAGAAATAATCAAAGAAAATTGTCCGGAAGCATTAGAACAAGGGGGAAAGTAGAAATAGAAAAATCCATCAATCACCACTTAAAAGAGATCCTATAAGGAAAACTGATAGGAATATCATAGTCAAATCTTGAAACTCTCAGCTCAAGGATAAAATAATGAAAGCATCAAGATTAAAACAATTAAAATATGATGGTGCCACAATTAGAATCACACAAGACCTAGCAGCAAAGACATTAAAGGAATGCAGGTCTTGGAACATAATATATCAAAGAGTAAAAGAACTGGGGGTTCTAGCCTAACATGTCATGTCCTGCAAAGTTAAGTATTGTCCTGAATGAAAAAAAATGGACATATTGAGATTTTCAAGACTTTGTTTAAAAAAAACCTGAATTTAATAGAAAATTCAGCATACAAGAACTAAGAGAAATATAAGGTACATACCAATGACTGTGGATTCATAAGGACAGATTGTTTACTTTTTGTATATGTTAAATATAAAATGTATGCCTAAGCTTTTTATTAATAATTGGGTAGCCCATAAGAAAGAATGGGGCAAATCTGAGTATGATACGAATTTAAAAAGTAAAACCATTTAGGAACAGTTAAAAAAGAGTAATTATTTTACTTGCTCCACTCTAATTCTGAAGGAATTATTCTCTTCAGAATGCCTTTGAGATTCTTTTTCCATCTGGGAAATTTGACTTTTTAAGGCATTCTTCTCCTCATTGATTTTCTGGGCCTCTTTTGCAATTTGAGTTAATCTATTCTTTAAAGTATTGTTTTCTTCAGTCAGGTTGTTGACTCTCTTTTCATGATTTTCTCGCATCATTCTCTTTTCTCTTCCCAATTTTTCCTCCACTTCTCTTATTTGGTTTTCAAAGTCCTTTTTCAGTTGATATATAGCTCCAGGCATTCTTCAATTGTCTTGGAAGCATTGATGTGGGAGTTCTGAGTTCTGGGCTGTCTTCCTCCCATTCCATGCTTTGACCCTTTTTGTACACAAAAAAGGATTCTAGAGTTTTATTGGTGTTTTTATTT